>JAVSIQ010000831.1:0-438353 GCA_038502775.1 Hippodamia convergens | reverse complement strand
TTGGAAAGAAATGGTCACATTATTTGTGAAGTGAATTGTGCCCAAAAGAAAAATTCTGTGTGTGTGAATGAAGTGAAATTTCATCTTTCATCTGGTGTCCTGTGAAAGAAACTTCTCCTATTTCGAATCATGCCAAATAAATGTTGTGTACCCGGCTGCAAGAGCAATTACAAGACTTCAGGAAACAATTATGTTAGTGTCGTTTCGTTTCCAAAAATGAAGAACTGTATCAATATCGTGGATTAGGCAATTCCAAGAGAAAATTACGTTTCCGATAAATTCAGTTTGGTTTCCGAAATTCATTTCCATGAAAACGATATCTTGAAATTTTTATGAAGTTTTATTAGCTGACGGAACCAATGAGACGTCAACAACTCAAGGAAAAAGCAGTTCCTTTATTTTTTCCAATTTACCGTTTTATTTATCTAAAAAAATTCTCAAACAGAGAACTAATCCCCAGTTTAGAAAAGATGGAACGATTGACTGAAACAATAATGATATGAATGTTTTTTTCAATTCAGATTTGATTAAAGATTATGATTACCTAAAAAATAACTCGACAACAAAATCTACTTTTTTATTACATTTTGGAGAGACTAAAACAGTAAATGTTTTAATAACAAGTGAAACCTCTCAGGTAAAAATTTTCATTAAAGATTCTGAATTATCATCTAAAGATTTGAAATGGATGCTACCTTATATCTCAAGATTTCAAGGTGGTCCCAACTTACAAATGAACTTTCTCGGTATAAATAAATATTATGTAGATGAATGAGGTTTGGAAGGTCCGGATGCTGAATTGTATAAATTGAACAAATCTTTATATTTATTAGAAACATTTTTGTAAGGGGAAGCGAATGAAAATTTTGAAAATCTCTGACATTTCAGATGGTGGCGGATCAAATGTGACAAATTAAAAAACCGAAATATTTATCATGTAGCATAGTTTTGACATTTATTCTATATTCTCAATCTTCCCTAATTATTTATGATTATTTCTTCAGCTATAGTTATTAAGTTCAGAGATTTTATTTAAGTTCTGTTATTAAATTTTGTACATGAAGTTATTAAAATGATTTGGATCTCAAGTTTTTGTCAGATTTACCTATTATATTGATTACATTGATTCAAATTCAAAATTTTGTGGCATGAGAGACCCTACACCTTCTCTTTAGTTCTTGCTGAACAACAAATTGGATATGAAATGTGCTGTATTGTTAAAATACATTGATAATCATTAAGTTCTTGTGCTTCTATACAGATCAAATAATTTCGTTCAATTGATATCCACCGGTTATAATTAAAATGATGAATAAAACCAATTCATTGGTCAAGTAGGATTTAGTATTGTTGCTTCTAGGTATTTGATTGAATTTAAAATATTCCATATTCGACAATTAATTGAAATATATTTGAAAATCGCGCTCCTATTATAACGAATTTACTGCGGCCGTCCGAAGTCCCAGTCGGCCTTCCGGATCCTTCATTTGCGGCGTTGCCACATTTTGTTCACGGCTATGTGTTTAAGATGGCTGTGGTTAAACCACAGCCGTCTATAGAGATAGCCTGGAACTAAATCTGGCAACGCCGTATGCGAACGCGAAGCGTAGGTATACTCGTCCGATGCGTTAACGCGGGATATCATGTTATTTCGAATTCAAATCATTTGCAAATTCATCAAATGAATTTTTTGCTTTAAGAAAAAAGAATATAAGACCCTACTTAGTCAAAAAATTGAATATCTTAATTACTCCTTGCCAAAAATCTCACGATTGTGTATCAATCTTGGTTGGAATTGAAAGGTAATTATCTGAATTATAAGTTAGGAAAAGAATTAGATATTCAAATCATTGTTCAGCAAGAACCACGGAAAGGTGTAGGGCCAACTCTTGCCAAAAAATTAAATTAAATTCTCTACGTGAACAAAACAAGTATCCTCAACATAATTATAAACTCAATATTAGAAATCGAAGTGAATGTGGAAATGAATAGATATAAGATGTTAACACAAAAAATATTGAAATTTTCAACAAAAAATTGATATGCAATAGAAACGGAAATGCATATTTTCATGAAAAGTTGGACGATTTCATTCTGAGGAAGGTGAGTTTCTATATCTTCGGGTAATGCGAACTTTTTCCCATCTCCCAAGTGTTTTCTCCGTTTGCTCAACATTAATCATATTATTCTTATTATTTACGAGATTGTTTAGGAGTAAATTTGCAAAAACCGAACAAAGTGAATTTGAAATTGATTTCGCATTCGTACCTCAACTGCAAGTCTCAGCTGCTGCTCGAAGGAGCAGCATATTCTGGAACATAAATTTTGGCGGAGTTATCCATGTCGCTATTTTGCAAATAATATAAATCTAAAATGGACAAACTTTTGAAATTAATTTCCTATGATCATCGGAACTATTTTCATCGCAATTGAAATTCTAACCTAACCTCCAACCTATCCAGTACATGATCTCAAGTTAGTAAAGAAAATCAGACGAAACCTTCATTGCACTTCACTAAAAACAGTTTTTCAGTTCCCTTAAAGTTCACTTATTCACTGAAACACTACGATTTATCAACAAAATTCAAACACACGTACCTACACTATCAACAAAAATCGCCCTACTGAAAATCTATTCTTCACCACGCATCACGAGTTCCGTGGGTCTTTGGTAGGCCTACGTGCGACGTTGCCGAATTTCCTTGTTCCGGGCTTGTACTTTAGGAGGCTGTGGTTAAACTAACTGGCCCTTTTAACTCCGTTTAAGGGAATTCCAATTTCACCATCTTAAACGCAGGCGTGGTAATCTGAGTTTTAGAAATCGAAGTTAAAGCATCCATACAACTTGGCAACGCTGTTAATTCTTCATTTCAGTGTGCACACGACAGATTTAGAGAAAAGAGAAAGTTCATTTCCACTAATTCCAATTTAAAATTGTTGTTACTGTTTATGCGTCCAAGTTATGGTTTGCTAAGTTTTGGTTATTTTTGAAGTACATGATCTGGAAAATGAAATGTACTGTACTCAATTGTCAGTTGGATGTTTCAACTGATTCTCAATTTTCTCTAAAACAAATAGGACAGATTGTTTAGATAATCGAAATCTGATGGTGAAATCTTTGTCGTCGAAATTGTTGAAATAATCTTCCCTAACTCTAATCCATCTTGGACGTCACTATCTTCAAATGCGAGTTCTAAAGCCCTCTGCATTTTTTCTCAGTTTTGTTATCGTTGATATTTATAAAATAAGATGAAATGATAATTTGAAAAATATTTCATAACCTTCAAATCTGCTTATCGAGTCTCTGGTAATAACAAACTGGCAGACGTCAATACAAACTATCGCATAGAAATACACGTGAATTGTCATTAACTGAAGTTAAAATGCGTAAACGACCAAAATCGGCGAGTTAACTTTTCTAAATGTAGTTAGGCTTAACCTCGATTTATATTCATGGTGAAATTGAACATTGCTGTTAACGGCGATTAGTGGAACTAAAACTCGGTTTTAGATGTTGGTGAAATCGGGCCTTAGTCTTTTACTTTGTTATCTGTGCTTTTAGTTGATAGAGATTATGTTTCGGCGCGGGAGCATTTCGGGTTGTCGTCGTTGTCAGTATATTCGTGTTCTGTGTTGTCAGGCGTGCGCAAGGTCTCCGAGGCACTGTTTATGTTCAAAATCTTGAACAACATAATTCAGAGTCCTGATATTCTTGGTGATATATGTCTCAATGTCCCTCAACGATCTCTAAGAGCTGGTGAACTTTTCAACATTCCATTTCGGTATACATACACAGCTCAGAACTCACCACTGTGTCGAATATCTGGGACCAGTAATATGTTCACACAACATGTCGACTGTTTCTCAATGTCCCTCAGACAAGTACGTAATATTTTGAAAAAAAAATGTAAATGATTGTGATCAATTTAGTTTTGTGAGTGGGCTCTTTTTGATGTGATTATTTGTTTGGCCCAAATTGTTAATTTCCTATTTTTGTACAAAATTTTAATTCATATAATCCGTTTCAAAATGATTGGGCGCATTCAGCAGAAAGAGCGCTAACAAAACTGTTTGCGCTACTGATAGGTACCGGTAGCGAAAATCTGTTGACATCGGGCGCATTCAGCAGAAAGAGCGGTAGCAAACTGTCACAACTGTCAGTCACACAACACGTTACCGAAAAGGAGCGCAAGCCAAGTACGCTACTAAAAATGGCGACCGCTACCCAACATGTTACATAGGTAGCTCAACGTTCAGCAGAAGATCATAGAAATTCGGTAACAGTTCCGTAACTGTTTTCTCTGCTGAATGCGCCCAAAGTCATCAGAGCAAGCCATGAAATTCCAGCCGGGGCTTTATTTCTAGTTACTAAAAAGTTCTGTGTTCATCATAGATGGAAACTTTCGATATAACCTATAAAATGATTTAATCATAGAATTCATAACCTACAATGGAAGCGGCGATAGAAAGAGAAGTGTTATGCCAAGTAAGAGATGGAGCTAGAGGAGGCAAAAAGTGCGACAAAAGCTTTGATAACGAGTACTACAACTTGTGATTACGACTTTCGAGCATTTGGGATCTGATTTTTAAAGAGTTTTCTGCCTATTTCAATATTTTGAGTGTTTTTTTTTAGTTATAATTGATCCGAATCATCATGGTGAGGGCTTGTGCAGCAATAAACTGTACCAATAGGTTCAAGAAAGGCATAAAATTTCATAAGTATGATTTCCTATGTATCTTATCTGATTTTAATTTATCCTAATAATGCTAATATTCTATTGAAATGTTGTCTGTATGATGACGCCTACTATACTTAATAGCTTTCCAAAGGACAAAGTCTTGAGAAGAAAGTGGTTGCTGGCTGTTAAAAGAAAAAATTAGGAACTATTCAGAGTTTCTCCATGAATTATTGTAATCATAGTGATCTTTGATGGTTTTTTGTTCGGCCTTTTCATATGCAAGCTTTTCATATTTTCAATTATATACACGTAGAAATATTTCATCAAAACAACCCGAATAATTTTTTTTAAACATAGATTAATTCAAAATAGTTATCATCGAAATGAATACCCTTTTCAATTCCCACAGATCTTTTTATCATGAGGTTGGAGAAATAATATTAGATTTTGTTACTGAGATGAGAGCTATACCGGTTTCAGCCCTATTTGGCATCATCAGTATCCCATACCACTCAGGGACAAAAACTTCGATATTTGTAGCAATTAGTGCAGAGTATGAAATACAAAAAAAGTGACACCTAATAGCGTCAGAAAGAAGTTCCAGAAAGAAATGTATACATCCTCTTTCACTCCATGAGATTTTAGCAGTGAAGGCAAACAATTTCTTTGTTTTTCAATTTATTCTTTTTCTTAAAAACCTGAATAAATGTAATCCAATCAATATTGAACAAGTCACAGCCAAAAGGTTGATACAAGATACAATCATTTATGAAGAACTTATACTATAATGATTAGAGATTTAACAATATACAGCCAATTTCAAACGCATATCAGGTCCGCAAATACCTATATAAATATGAGGGTTTCATATTATTGCGTCTCAATAGAAAGATGTTTCAGTTATGTTTTATAATTATAATTCTCTTTTTAAATTTTATAATTATATAATGATTTATATATTTGTGAAGTAAATAGAAGTTAAGGTTCATGTTAATATGTCCAAATAAATAAATTGTATTTTTGTATAATATCCCGTGTTTTTTCTTGTCAATTTTATAGTGAAAGATATATTCATTTTGATTAAATTCATTCAAAATTAGCAGACAAACCATAATGGAATGACCTCGAAAGACATTACCATTTTTCTTCCGGTGAGCATTCCTTTTTATATATTAATTTTTCAATTTTTGTAGCAATAAAAATAAATAACCCTCTAGGCAATGTGATCACTCATTATTTTCATGTTAATTTCGGAAAATCGCAGGCGCGATCTTTGCCTCTCAAATGAGTTTATCGATGGGTTCTGTGCTTTTTGACTCCACTAGCTCTATCTCTCTCTTGGCATCACGATATTCAATTTCGCGGAATGACATGCCTTATCCATGGTTAGTATATCTATGGATTTAATATATTTTTCGAGGCAAATAAATTTGAAGAATTTTTTGTGAAATTATATTATTTTCATCATTGTTATATTGACAAATTTTCAAACTTAGCTTCAATTGCAAAAGAGAAGTGTGAAATGCTATAAAATAGATCACTATTATTTGTATTTATTAATACTGTCCATTTCATGATTCATTAAATAATATATACCACAAGTTGATTTTGATTAAAATTCAGTTACTTTTCAAGCAGTTCAAAAAAGATGTACAAACTGATTTATTCATTGTTTTTGATTTTAGAAAAAAATAACGTCGTATAATGTCTCTTTGAAGGGTAAACATTCGATTTAGTCATGTAAGATGGCGGCGGCCGTTCTAGTTGATGCAACGTTGCCAGATCGGTCGATTATTCAAGTATTTGAAGAATCGATTGTTGACAGAATAATTTGTAACCAACGATATTGACTTCAAACCCAGTGGACTTCAAATATCCATTTTATGAAGAAACCTGGATTTAAAATTGTATCAGTTTTTTTGTATCATGAGATTCAAATTAGGTATTTCTTTCCTAATACTTAACAATTCGAGTGAAATAGCTTGCTTTAACTCTTTGTCGAACAGAAATGTGATGATTACTTATTCTTTTTTTTCTAAAAGCGTTCTTTTCTCAGTTCTTTGTTCCCTTAGCATTTCGTATTGAACATCTCTAAAACAAAAAAATTATAAAAACAATATATATAATTATATATATATATAAAATAGAATTTTTATATTCCTTTCCATTTAATGAAAAGGTAAACCTATCCTGAAAATATTAATTGAAAAGATAAAAACTTATAAATTTATCTTTCAATTCTGTGAACAATAATATTTTCAAAAGTTAGTTTTATTTAGAAAATTACGAACTCTGAAAAAATTTTAAAATATTTTGAGTAATAATTAATGTTTTCATACATTTTCCTCTACATATTCCTTGTACAAAAAATTGCGTAAATAATTTGTATACCCAAAGGATTCTTAAAAGACAACATTTGTTCAAACCATTTCCTTTATAGACATAGGTATTTCATTTCAAATGAAATTTGTGAATCCACTTCCAAGTATCGAAATGTTTTCTAGTAGCGCTAGCTGTCACCGAGTCTATTTTATCTAGTAGCGCTATTCACCGAGTCTATTTTATTCCAAACGATTATGCGAATTCATGGCAACAAAACACCGCCGCCACACTCTGAGTAGTTGGTTTAAACACCGCCGCCATTGTCAATAGGCATTGACCTTATTATGAATAGGCATTGACCTGTCACGGACTTCCGTGAAGAAAGAAATCGAGCAAGAGAGAGGGCGCTGCACACGTGTTGGAAACAAAACAATGTTGTTATATAAACATCATGATATTGTCATAGTTTTGTGATTAATACTGAATGAAACTAGGATATTTTTTTGCAAAAACTATTTCAGCAGATATCCTAGATTAAAAATATAAAGTTTGGGCGAATTCCGTTAAATATTTCTGAAGTTGAGTTTGATGTCGGAAATGTTTAAAAGTCGAAGAAGTCTTAATAAGGAATGTTGATTTTTTCACTGGTTTCCAATCCGTTAGAGTAAATATTGGTTTTAGGGTCAGAAAAGAGAATAATCATGCTAGGTCTTCTTATGAAATTTGTAAATGCAGGAATTTCCATGGTGTTGGAATTCGGAGTAAGTATTCAAAAGGGGAATTCTATACCATTTGTCGAACTTGATGAAAGAAAACACTTTTGGTGTTGTAGTTTATCACTGCAATTATTCATTTCTCAGTCGGCTTTCACACTCACCACTAAGGAGAACCTTCTCTCATCCAGTATGTATATGTAAATTGGATTGACCGACCCCCTCAACTTTGGTCAGCATGTTTTATTGATTGAATTTGATCATTTGGATATTATTCGAAGGTTTTGAAATTCCAGGGCTGAGATCATTAATCATGGTCAATATTTGTGAAATTAGTAAATTGAATCTTTAAATTTTGAATCAACAACCTCTGTGGGATTGAACTATTCCATAAAATTAATTTCATAGAATTTAGAAAAATAAATATGAGGTTTATCCTTCCTTTATTCGATGAGATATATCTACATATAGACATTATAATAAATAACACATTTTAGAAAATAAATCACTTGATAAAAAGAAAACGCTTTAAGATACATATATTCATTCTTTTGATATATATAATAATACACAAAATAATACAACACAATAATCCTAAGAATACAGCATGTAGCATGTTCTAGAAAAAGTGTTAGCTGAGGTTTGGGGCACTATAAATATTATATAAAAGATAGGGAAAAAACCTCAGCAGAAAAAAACCCTAGACCGCAGTAGAATGTTATGTCTGTCCAGACTAATGAGCTGCTACATTCCAACAATGGAGGACATCTCTTCTTGTCATAAACATCTGTTGAAAAAAAAAACAGTAAGACTTCTCCAAGATTCTCGAAATTCAATGTCAATGGAAAAATTAACAAGCAACTGAATGATACAACATTGTTCATTATAATTAATCTGCGAATTACTACTGAATTTATCACAAAGAAGTTCCACGAATTCTATAAATATGAACCTGTCCTACCATCTGCAGTTGTTGAAATTATTTCTTTCTTTCTTTCCTTCCTCTCAGATGTAGGAAATATGGAGCAAATCAGAATTACGGTCCCATTGGGGTTCACATAGAAGGTTCGAAATCAGCCCTTCCTACAGCATCAATCCATTTTTTCCTCAAGCTCTCGAGTTTTGGGAACCTGTAATTTCAATAAATTCATGGAGGCTACTAATCGAAATATAAAAAGAGAATGCGTTCCTATACTTACTCATGAAATTTCAAATTGGTTCCTTTTTTATATCTGGCAGTGCAGTTATATGCAACACAACTATCCGGCATTATTATTAATTTTATTATTATTATTATTATAATGAACAGGGGTCGTTGTGGCTTCGTTCAGCCTTTCGGGGACTTCGACCGCAAGGATCTTTTGTTCTTTACCCAACTCGTTCATTTAAATCCCAAGGAGGCCATCAATGGTGTTGATGAACCCAGCGACCTCCTTAGGAGCCTTGGCGGTTATTTCATGTGGATCCAGAACCGACTTCCCCATGTGAATGGTTCTTAGTTCCGCCAGTTCTGGACACTTGCATACCATGTGTTCAGCCGTTTCCTTCTCTGATCCACATAGCCTGCAGGTTTCATCTGCTGACTTTCCCATGCGATACAGATGATATTGTTATCGACAGTGTCCCGTCAGCAGACCCACCATTACTCGAAGCTCAGCTCGTGGCAGCTTTATGAGCTTCCTGGTGTAGGTCGACGAGAATTCCACAAATCTCTTGGCTTGCGCAAGTCTGGGAGTATTTCTCCAAAGCGTTATTTTGTTTGCCGCTTCCCATTGTTGGACCGCTTTCTTGTATTGGTCTATTCCAAGCCCACAGAAAGGTTCAGGTCCAACAGGCTTCAGCCTTGAAGCCTTCTTCGCCAGTTCGTCGGCTGTTTCATTTCCCTCAATACCACAATGTCCTGGTATCCATAGTAGAGTCACTTTGTTGCCTCTGGCCAGTTGCTTTATGGTATTAGTGGTATTACGGCATTCATATGTCAGCCGAGATTTCTGGCTGTATGATTCCAGTGATCTCAAAGTGGCCTGACTGTCCGTGGTGATATATATATGCGCTCCTTTAAGATTCCTTTGAAGGCACTCTTGAGCGCAGGTATAGACTGCTAGTGTTTCAGCCTGTGAAACCGAAGGTTCACTTCCGAGGGACTTGGATATCCTTGTTTTGGGTCCCCATATCCCAATGCCTGTACCCCTTTCTGTTTTCGATCCATCGGTATACCATATGGATGACTTCTTGTCTATACGATTTACGAAGTTCATTGCACTATGACGATCACCAATGATCGTTTCGAATGGCATTTCGAAATCGTATGTGATTGGCATCACATCTGAGGGTTTTGCCAAGAGGCTTGAGTCCAGTTGGTTCAGTATCCTCATATGTCCAACCCAGTTTCCGGGTAGGAGGTTCCCCTTTAGGGAAATTTTGATGGCTTCCAGCAGGCTACATTTCCTTACATACAAGTGTAAGGGAGGCAAATCGAGTATCACCTCGAGCGCTGCTGTCGGAGTTGTGCACATAGCTCCGGTGGCCCCAACACAAGCTAATCGCTGCAATTTTAGCAGCTTGTTGCAAGTAGTGGCCTCTTCGGTTTTTGTCCACCATGCTAGTGACGCATAGGTGACAACGGGGCGTACCACGGCAGTGTATAACCACAGTACCATTTCTGGTCTCATTCCCCATGTTTTTCCAAACAGCCTCTTACAGGCCCACATGGCCCTTGTGGCTTTGGAAATGGTTTTTTCCACATGTTTCCTCCAGTTGAGCTTGCTGTCCAGGATGACTCCCAGGTAGTTACACTCACTGGAGAAATTGAGAGTCTGTCCATTCAGAACCAGAGCTCTCAGATTAAGATTCCTTCTACTAGTGAAGGGAATCAGGGTGGTTTTGGACGGATTAATTGTCAGTCCCTCCTCTTCGCACCATCTTTCAATTATCCTGAGGGCAGATTGCATGCGGCTGCTCAGTGTGCCTTCATGCCTACCTCTCACGGTTACCACCAGATCGTCAGCATATGCCTGAGCGTTGTAACCGTCTGCCGTAAGCTTCTCCAAGAGACCATCCATGACCAGACACCACAGCAAGGGTGATAGTACCCCTCCTTGAGGGCATCCCCTGCATGTAAGCACTGTCACCTCAGTTTCTCCCAGATAGGCTGTGACGGTTCGCCCTTTCAGCATTGCCGATATCCATTTTACAGTGGTGATTTCCACCCCTTTGTTTTTAGCAGCATTGCATATGGAGTCATGTAGGGTATTGTCAAAGGCCCCTCCAATGTCTCCGAACATTGCCAGCATAATCCCCTTTGAGGTGAGAGTGCCTTCCACGTCCACAAGGAGGTGGTGCAGGGCGTCTACTGTAGATCTACCCGCCCTATAGGCAAACTGTTTATTATGGAGCTTCAAGTTTCCCCTTATGTTGTTATCAACAATTTTCTCCATGGTCTTCAGGAGAAAGGAGGTTAGGCATATGGGTCGGTATGATTTAGGTTCTGAGGAACCTCTTCTCCCCATTTTGGGTATGAATGCTACCCTGGCTTTCCTCCACGATTTAGGAATATAGCCCCATGCATAGCTGGCTCTGAAAAGCTCTACCATTGGGGGTATAATGAGGTCGCCACCCTTCTGAAGCATGGCCGGGAAAACCCCCTCCATGCCTGCAGATTTGAAGGGCTGAAAGGTCTTTATCGCCCATTCAACCCTTCTTGGTGTAAACAATCTCCCAGCTTTCTGAAAGTCCCACTTAGAGGGCCTTATCCATTCCCTCTCAAGGACTGAATCGCTGGCGCTAATCTGTTGAGAGCCAGGAAAGTGCGTCTCCAACAGGACACTTAGGCTCTCTTCAGGATCACTCGTGTAGTTCCCACATGGCTTCATTATTTGGCCAATTGGATTGGAATGATCTTTCGATAGTGCCTTTTGAAGTCTAGCTGCAGGGGCTGTCTTGTCTATTCCCTCGCAGAAGTTTCTCCAGGACTGCCTTTTGGCTTTTCTAACTTCTTTATTGTAGTTCGTCAGAGCCTCTCGATAGGCATCCCAGCTGCCCTCTCGCTTGGCTCTGTTGAAGGCTCTCCTTGCCGTTCTTTTGAGGATTTCTAGTTGTTTGTTCCACCAGGGAACGTCCCTTTGGATCGTTTTCTTCCTGAGTGGACAGCTTCTTTCATATGCTCCTTGCAGACACGACGCAAAGTGAGCAGAAGCATTTTCGAGCTCTTCTATAGAGCTTATGTTGTATGCAGAGCCTTCCAGTTCTGACCTCAGATGGGCTACATAAAGTTCCCAATCGGTTTTTCTGGGTATTCTGCACACAACATTTGTCGAAGCAATCGCTTCGATTTCGAATTCTATTGCCATATGGTCCGACATGGATGGTTCATTCGAGACCCTCCAGCCTTTGACCATATCTGCAATATATGGCGTAGCCAGGGTTAGGTCTATTACTTCCCTTCTAATCGCGTTCATAAAGGTCGGACTGTTACCCACATTCGCTCTTTCAACATTATGAGAAAATAGATAATCAAGCAAATCCTCACCTCTACTATTTGTATCCGTGCTTCCCCATACTAGATGGTGTGCATTCGCATCGCAGCCCAGAATCAATTGTTTCTGCTTGCTTCGGCACCATTCCACGAGGCGTTGAACCTCCTCTGGTGGAGGGTTGACGGCGTCACCCGGGAAATAGCTCGAGGCAACAATAAGCTGCCTCCTGCCGCTCCCAATCTGCACCTCAACTAGCGCCGCAGCAAGGTCCCTGGTCAGGAACTCTGTAAGAGGGAGGCAAGTTAGTTCCTTTCTGAGCATTAATACAGCTCTTGGGTTTACTGACCTCCTGCAGTATATCATCTGATATAAATTGTTTGGGAGGCCTTTGATTTGGCCTCCATTAATCCAGGGCTCTTGCAACAGCCCTATGTCAATGTGCCTTCTCGACGTTCTCCAGCATAAGGCACTGGAGGCTGCCTTTGAGTGCTGGAGATTTATCTGAAGGCACGTTAGACCTCTAACCATTATGGGTTGGAAGACCCACCAGGCGGTTTGGAGGAGGCCGGAGCTATTCTGCCACCAGGCCTCTCACCTTCCCGCCCTTTCGGAGCAGTCCTCCTCCCAGAACTGGTGGTTGGCTGAGCCACTCCGGCCTCTTCAGTGCCTGGGGACTGTACAGCCTTAGGTTTGCCCTCTGCTTTGGGCTTCCCTGTCGTCGAGGCGGCAGTCAAGGCCTCTTGTGCCCTTTCCTTTCGCCCCGCCGTCTTTGAGCCCTTTAGCCTGAGGTTCACTGGACCGAACAGGTACATCAACCTCCAGTCAGTTGCTCGAAGTTTCTCGACTGACCTCATGTCAGCCGATATCACCACTTCGAGCATGGTGGGCCCCGATGGTGCCCGCCGAAGGATCCTCCAGCTGGAGGTCTTGAGCTCCTTATTTTGGAGCTCTATGAGTGTCAGTATCTGCTCGTTAGAGTAGTCCTGACTCTCTGGGAGGTATCCAATCAGGATCATCGGATGCGGCAAGTCTGCCTCCTCGACGATCCTTAGATCGGCTCCCTCCCACGGTTTAAGCATGGGCTGCAAGCCTCTCAGCCACTCCGCAGTGGCTTTGTCGAGGCATGTGATACCCAGCCATCCCGGTCTATTCTGAACGTTGCCAAATTGGGGACTAACAGTACTGTCCCTTCCCATGGCAAGCATCGTATCCGCAAGTGCCTTTCTGATGGTCTTCAATTGGTCCACTTCTAGCAGGACTTCCGGATATTCCTTGTGCATGATGCCCAACCTGATCCCAGCAGTTGCTTGGCTGTAGGTGGGCACCACCGTTGTAGGAGCCTTAGAGGCTTCTGAGGACGTTGAGGCTTGTGAAGCCTCTTGTTTTTGCCGTTTGGGCTTTTTGCCCTTGGGCGTTCTGTCCTCCGATCGGTTACGTTTGGTGGGAAGGCTCTTAGACGCCTTCGGACCAACCGGTTTTAAGGCTTCTTCCCTGGCTTTGTCGGGCGCCATTCCAGCCTTAATGTGGAATTTCATCCTCCTCCTGGCGGCTCCAGAAAGTTTTGGCTTCCTGACCGCCAGCTTGTTGAGGCCTTCAATGACCTCTTCATCGCTGCTTTTCAGCAGCAATTCTTCTGCCATCGGGATAGGACTTGCGCCCTGTTCCCTTGGCTGATTGAGGCTACTTTCCTCCTCAATGTTTGGCACATCAGGGCTGGTGCCATGCCCTTCTGTTTTCGTTTCTTGGTCCATGCTAAGTCCCACGAGCAGCTAGGGAATTTCCGTCACCAGAGGCAGAGCCCCGCATGCCCCTGGAAGGCTATTGAAACTGGAGGTCGCCTGGTATCCAGAGTTCGCATATTCAGGGCTAAATCTTCC
The DNA here is from genome assembly GCA_038502775.1 of Hippodamia convergens. Lineage (NCBI taxonomy): Eukaryota > Metazoa > Arthropoda > Insecta > Coleoptera > Coccinellidae > Hippodamia > Hippodamia convergens. The sequence continues at coordinate 424,287 of JAVSIQ010000831.1, read as the reverse complement.
CACTAGCCATGTAGACATCGGCATATGCTGTTCCACCTTGCCTTGAGGAAAGTTTTTATTGTGTCTTTCATGCACTTGGTTCAGGCGGTTAGGCCAAGACCCCCGGCTTGTGTTCTCTGCCCGCGAGACATGGCCACAGTCAGCAGATTCCACCTGCCGGTATAACAGACATTAGGGTTTGTTGCCCTTGCATGTCTGGCATCGTTTACCCCTGTGCAAAACCCAGGCCACGACACTACAGCAGGTTAGGGGGTTGGTCAGTCTTAGTTTCACCGCTCCTCTCGACCCTTTCGACATGAGTTACAACTCTGTCAGGAACCGGAGTTCCAGTCGCTAAGAATCAAGATTCACTGCAATTACTATAATAGTTAGTAGTTCTTAAAAAAAAAAAAAAACTTTGAAAGAATTATCTTCAACCTTCAGAATAAAAAATTCTAATCAACACAAATTCAACCGTTCAGATAGATCGTGAACTTCGAAAGTTTAAAATAACTTGGTTATGTTTATGTGTTTGACAGTGCCCTAAATTACTCCATCTCATTCAGAAGTCCACTTTCTCTCTCTAGAAAGACGTCCATGTATAATAGGTCAATGGGAATAGGTTGCCATCCTCTGATGCTCACTCCTGAATGTAATGACTTATCTTGCCTTCTTTTTTCTCCAAATTCATCTGACAGATTTTAGGTAACAACTGAAATTTTGAGACTCATTTATTTATCAGAAAACACCTCGAAAAAGTAAATGATTGTTACCCGAATAACTAACAAAACGCGATTAATACTGGCAGAAACCTGCTGAATTGTTGAAAAACTCGTAGTACCGACGATAAACTGCTTCACGTTTCCTTATAGTTAGGCGAGATGTATCTTGATGAATTCCAGCCATTTTCAATTCGGTAATACTTGGGAAATATTCAAATCCAAAGCTAAAAGCTAATTTGTCGATTTAATCAAGAACATAAGCATTCAGCATACAGAAATAAATTCGAAATACTTCAAACTCTGAAATGTCAAAACTTAAGGGATTTTTCCTCGAGGTTACCACACCAAACCAAAGCATACCATAGTTAACTACACGAATTTCTTCGCGGTGTAGTTAGAACCATGACGTCACAGTTAACTACGCCAGTAAACCAATAGATCAATCTGGTTTGTTGTGTAGTTACTTGAAAACGGAGAGAGAGGGACTGACACTTTCCTTTGCACTCATCCGCCATAACTTACCACACAGGGCACGAAGATAACCATGACGTCATGAAGTTGACTAACTACACTGTTGTAGTTAGCTCGAGGAAAAATCCCTTCATAGTGTTTTCAATCAACACCAACCTAAATCCTAGAACTCAAAAGTTACTGATGGGATATTACCAACATATTTTCGAGATTCCACAGCCGCCCGAGATGCCAATCAATTTGAAACGGACTATATGTGATGTACTCATAATTTTTGTCATTAAGTTATGTTATGTGTAGATACTTTAGTGGGTTTCATACCTGTCTGTATCTCATATTATATCAAATAAATAAATAAATATAGCTATGTTCTAAACACTTCTTGGCCAACATTAAAAAATATAACGGCTTTCAGCTTTCAGACGACATCGTTTGGCGTTAACACATATTGTATATATAGGACAATTTTATGTCCACTTTCTAGGTATTTTACATAGATATATATATTTACATAGATAGGCCCTGAGCGCGATATCAATAGAATGAAATTGAAGATCAGATATACAAAGCGAAGTTTGTTTTTGTTTTGAATTTTGACAGGTCGATGTAAACATGATATAAACAAACGGCAGTGTCGTGCATTTTTTAGGGGTACTTAAACGAAATAAATATAACTTCATGAACAGAGATCAAAAGGATATTTTTTAAGAAATGAATCGGTTCCACCCTATGGTTATTAGCGACGGTACATTATCTAAATAATTATAGGTTTACAAAATGAGAGAAAATGATTGGAATATTATACGATTTCATATCTCTTGAAGTAAATTAATGTAGTTCAGACACTTTTTAAGAATTAAAAAATTACATAATTTCTAATGAGAACGTAAGGTCCTGTGGAAGTGGTTTACCTATATTTCGAAATGGTGTAGATATATTTTAAAGTCTATGAGAAAATTTAACACTGTTAGAATCACATTAGGTGGTTTCAGTTCATTGCAACAAATGGTATTCGTGTATCATCTTAGTGTGACCAAGTCGAAAGTCTTCGAATAATATTTTTTTTTATTTGAACTGTAGTATTGAAAATATTCTCTTCTGTGGGATGAATAATTATTTTTCAATAAGAGCTTTGATCGATTAAGGAAAAATGTTTGACGTACATTTATGTTCATTGAAAAATATTCTAAAATCAGAAGAAAACCTGATTTGTACATAAGACATTGAATTTAATTTTTGTTCAAATTCTTTATTTTTTCCAATTCTGCAATGGTTGATTAATTTGAAAACAATTTTATTCATTATAATTTGTTTTTTTTCTGCTCTTGTCTTTTCTCATTTCAGATTGAAGATTTCAGGTAGATTGGTGAAGTCTGTTTTTCTATCGACAAATACACCATGAATCTCACCTGAATGTTTATTGTTAAGACGAGGCTCATGGATATAATGCAGAAACTAAAAAAACAGTTTTCGAAAGGAATTTATTAAATTCAAAAACCAGCAATTTAATTTATATTTGGAAAGAATAGTGGATGTTAGACAGGATGTCAGTTCCACCAATTTTTCATTCATACTGATGATCAATCAAATTTATTCATTGAGCTGTTACATAATAATTACAAGTATATTCAGGAAATCATGAATAGCATAAAAAGAGGCCATTACCTAAGACTATATCTTGTATGCAAGTGCCCCTTCACGAGCTCAAACAAAGCACAGTTTCGAAAAAAAGAAATAGAAAAAATATTAAATTAATCAAAAATTCAATTCACATTATATGTTCTTCTTCTAGAATAGGTAGTAGTGGTAGTAAACATTTTATTAACTTTGAGCTACAAAGTTTAGAATATAAACATCAAAATAAAGTTTCATCATCATATGCTCCTTATCTACTTCTAATCTCACTTATTATCAGTCTCATGAACTGATTCAAATCATCAGTACACCTCATATACAATACATATTGGCAATGCATTGTACATATTCAATCCATTATAATATACCAGCAATATCCATTTGGCAAGAGCATAGCCATGATTTGAGAGTGATTTCTCGTCATAGAAGTGATCTCCATAATTTTGAAAAATGTCTCCAGGCAAATCAATCATCGTCCTTATTATCATTAGTTTCACAACACTGTAATTATTTGAAAACAAATTCACACTTGAATTTATAAGCCTGAATGATTTTTCACCTTGCTCGCATAATTGATCTCGAACATTGAGGCCTTCGTCAAATTTCCATACATCTCTCTAATTTTGAGTTTTGAATGTATCTCGTCAACTTCCAATAATTGTAAGCATTTCAAGCTCATTACAGATGACTTGAGCTTCAAATTACCTCTGTGGAGGGTCAGCTCAGATATTCATCATACCCTTTTCTGCCTCTGATGCTGTGAAAGTAATAGAAGAAGCTGGTGATCTGCAAAAGAATCACATTATTTTTTTATGTTCCTTTTCTGATTCAATATTTCTCATTCATCTTAGTAGTAAATGTTGCATTTAATAATTAAGTGTCATTTCATGATCCCAAGAACACGAGGTCATAAACCGTATACAAATAGAGGTGGAATCAATCTCATGCTAATTCATAATGAAAGAGTTGTGAATAAAATATGAATAAATGAGTGTGTTTCTAACATCTTAATAGAAATAGAACAGTTACCTCTGTGAAGGAAAGTCAGCACTGACATTCATCATAGCCTTCTCGGTTTCTGATGCTGTGAAAGTATGAGAAGTACTTTCTCGAGTTCAATATTTGGGACTCTACCTTATCTCTGAATGTTCTTTTTGTATATCAGGATCAGTTGAAATTAAAGATGTTGGCGATCTGAAATAGAAAATTGACTTTAAAAAATTCTTTACTCCTCTATGCCAACTCGACAAAGAGCTAATATCAAGAAGCTTTGTTTCTGGTCATAATGAAGAAAACTGCTTTGATCTATGTGGAAAAATTCTTATTGATACCTATTTTTTTATCGTATGATCTAACATACAACAAATATCAATACAATACGAAATTTCTACCCACTACCCATAATCAACTGACGCCACTGTACTCACCTTTGTTGTTTGTTGCTGTTTATAAATAATAATGTTTTTCACATGTTTTGCAAATAATACAATATTTCAATATTTTTCTGAAGTAAATGAACTTCAATATCAATATAAGGCACATTAAAACTTAGGATCACGAATACTAGCGCAAATATCTTGAAAATAACAGAAATACCCCAGGTTAGGTTAATGTTTATAAACAGCAGGGGGGGAATGTAAACACTGAGATCTTTTCTTCATTTTTGCCTCTGTTTACATCTGACAGGGCCCATCTAGTTAATCTATATCTATGGTAATTACCAACTAGGACCAACTGCATTCAAGCGACTTCGGTCATTGTAGGTTATAATCATTTTACAAGGAATATCCCTGAAGACTATAACCGTAGATAACCGCTGGCAGGACCGTAGATAACCGCGGTCATTACTGGTTATTCGCTTGAAATCGGTTTTTGTCTTTTGTCCTTGTAGATGTCGAAAAAAAGTCATTTGTCACAATTTGACATTTCAAGTTCAGTTCGGCTCGGGTTACATGTTTTTGGAGAAAATTAATATTCTGTGTTGGCCAAGTCAGTGACACGTCGGTGTAAATGTTTTTATCGTTGCAATATTTTAAATAATATAATGGGGCAGAAATTTCAATATGATGAGAGTGGTGGGACTTTTTTCTATTTTCTTCTATCATTCCTGGCATTAATTTTAATACCGGCTACAATTTACTATTGGCCAAGAAAGAAGAAAAGAGGTTAGGAAGCAGTTAATGTTTTCTATTCTATTTGAATAATTCAAACATATTTTTTTAAATATATTACATTTTTAGATCCAGAGGAGGAAAATAGACGATGTCACTGCCCACCATGCATACAAAAAGTGGAATATCTCAAAAATGCAGAACCTTGGAAAGGTCCAAAAGATTTTTTTATAAAACTGTCAATTTTAGCTGGTTGGGCAGTACTTATTCTCCTGGCCTATAAAGTTTCTCAATTTGATTACGAAATGGCTAACTTTGATCCTTATGAAATTTTGAGAGTACCTTTAGGAGCTTCTGAAAATGAAATCAAAAAATCATACAGAAAACTTTCACTCATTCTGCATCCAGATAAAGATACTGGAAATGCTAAGGAGTTCATGAAATTAACCAAGGCTTATCAGGTTGGTATGGTGAAAAAAACATTAAGCTCTCTACTGTTCTGTTGGGCGTTCATGAAACTGGGAAGATAAAATATTAATTTCAAGCTTAATTTCATTAATTATGATGAATAATGACTACAATACCCAAGTACTGAAGTTATTCCCATAGGTACCAAGATATTTCAACTAAGCATAAGTTTTAGACAATTATTTTTAATCATGGTTATTTCAAAGAATAATTATGATGATCATTCAGAGATACTCTAATTATTAGTTATATATAGCTGTTTGTATCAAAAAATATGAATGCCCAACAACAAAGTGTTCTACTGTAAATTTAACTTGAAGTTTGTAAAACTTGTTCGGATTGAAACTGATATACCAATATAGTATCAATCCTTTCAGAGATTTCCTAGTGATGATTTTCATTACAGTAAACGTTACACAATTTGAAAACTGAATTATGGTAAAATTCATAAGTTCAAACATAAAGAGTGCATTTATCATTCTTTATTGCTTTCTTTAATACTTCATAACCTTATTACAAGCCTGAGTTGAAAAAGTTTTCTTTTATTTGTAGGCTCTAACAAATGAAGAAGCAAGGAAAAATTGGGAAAAATATGGAAATCCTGATGGTCCAGGTGCAATGAGTTTCGGTATTGCTCTTCCTTCTTGGATTGTTGAAAAAGAAAATAGTGTTTGGGTTCTAGGACTTTACGCTTTAGTGTTCATGATCGCATTACCAATAGTAGTAAGTTCATGTATTTTATTAATAGTCTTTTATTTTATATATTCTTTTAGTAATTAATTCAATTCTTGAAACACAATATTTTAAAGAAATCTAGCTAATACAGAGATTCAGATAACAAGAGAAGAAAGAAATTGATTTAATGTCTGTGGCCAGCATAAAAAGGACATGGATTAGAAACCAGAAGGCACACTATTCTTTTACATCGGGGTTTTACAAATGATTGTACAGGCTTTCAGGGCAGATTCAGGTCATTCTGGGGAATATGAATCAGTGTTCGAAATATGTCCAAACTATAGTGGTTCTAAAGATACAGGCGGTTTTATGTATTTTATCAGAATCTTTCAATCGGCATAACTTTTGATCACCTTGATGGATGATGAGAAATGAGTAAAGAACAGCGACTAATATTCGCTTATAAGAACTTATGGATATCGCTGGTCCGGACTGAGAAAATTATATTCTTTATTTCACATCTTGTAAAACAACCTGTACAACAAATTCTGAAAAAGCGAAATTGTCCTCCGAATCTACATCAAATTCTCTTTCAAGCAAGCCTATTGGCCATAATAGCACACTTCTCATCCCTATTTTATGTATCATTGAATATCAATATTTTTAATCAACACGGAAAGTTTAATCTCGGAATAATCCGTCAATTCATATTGAGTGAATTAAATTTCTCAGAAACATGTACTGAATCTCAATTCATCCAAATATACGAATTTGGAATTTTTGACATTACCTAAATGTTTAAAAAAATAAAAATTTCTCAAAGTTCAGATATCAGCTCCAAATGATAAACTTACTATTCATTCTAAAAATATTTTGTTTCCGAATAATCAAAAAATTATAGCAGAATCAAGAATTCCAAAACACATTGAACATTGAAGTGAACAATTCATAAAGGAGAATTAAGGAATGAGAATGTAATTTATTTTCGAAAATCCCCATTTCTTCTTGACACATTTAAGCTCTTGATAACATGTCTGGTCGAATCTGTATCTCCGCACCTGTATCTTGAATCAATAGATTGCTCTCTTTCTGCCACACTTCGTATCAATATTTTCGGTAGGACCATTCATGTTCTATGCTATGTCAAAGATAACGAAAGATTTCCATTTACCCTCAATACGAAACACATTATCATTTTGAAATCTTAGTGACTCATGCTATAAATATTGATATTCAAAATCATTGCCAATTAATCAATAAAATAGGGTTATATTGTTGTGTTGTCATAAATTTTGGATTTGAGTGAAATTTTAGCTCATATGAATGTAGTGTATCCAAATTATTGGTTTGGTAGAGGAGAGCCTTATGCCAGGCCTGCAAGATTCCCAGATTTTACATGCTTACATTATCTTCTGCAACTGATTCATTGAATACAAGCTGCATGTGACGATATACAGAGTCGACCAAAAAAAATATGAAAATCTGTAGCATATTTGATTACAAGAGCTAGAAAGTGGTTAAAAGAAAGGCAGAGTATTTTCCAAAACAAATTTTGATTCTTGTTCTTAGTTTTTGTCACATTATTTTCAGTTCAGTGCTGCTTCAGATACATTTTCATTTCTAAAGTTCATTTAATAATGAGTCTACTCAAATGTCGAGTTTGAGACTTTGATTATGCAATTTGTTATGCATAAAAACAATCAGTTAGTCGAAAAAAGAATTTCAAAATACAGTCAAAACCGTTTACAACGACAAATCGGTTATAACGTCCATATGCAAAGGTCCAGACTAAGTCCTCATATAAACAGTTATAAAAAATACCGTTTATAACGACATCGGATAAAGCGACATATCGGTTAAAGCGACGAAAAATCATAGGAATTTATCGGCTATAACGACCAACTGTCATACTTTCTTGTTGAATCAGAACATTAATGTGAACCTTATTATAATGAATAATAGGTACCTACATGCTATCTACCCCTCCATTCCAATTCCACATCACGCATGCTCTACTGCTCTATGCAGTTCAGGGTATCTTTAACGACACGATCGTGCGCAATACGAGAGCCAAAAGATCGTAGATTTCGCTGAATTGTTTTTGACCTTTTGAATAAATCACGAGATGTCGCAAAAAAAGAGAAAAGCATTCAATATTGAAGAAAAATCCCACATAATATGGAGATTAGAGGAAATTACAAAATACTTTCGAGTCTCAGCTCAAAAATAAACAGACCAAAATTACCGACTTTTTTGTAAAATAATTGTATTGTTTGTTTTTCATAATAAATATTCTTATCAACTTTGTCCTTTCATTCGGAAAATAGTCCATATTCAAAATATCGCTTCAAAATGAATGTTCATTAAATTATAGAAATATTGCTTATAACGACTACCGGATATAGCGTCCATATTTTGCAGTCCCTTCATATCGTTATAACTGGTTTTGACTGTAATAATGAATTGAATTTGGGAATCCCTAACATTTGAAGCTTCCTTCTGAACTCAAGGAATTTTATTTACAAATCCTGAAAGACTCTAAATTTGCGTGAAATAAAATGAAGCACATTCCTGAAGACTTATTTTCGAGAAGTTTTATTTATTCATGAGAATGAACGAATATCCCAGAGATTCAAAGGTACATGTTGATTGAACTTGGAAAATTCCCTATATTCAATGATACATAAAATAGGGATACAAAGTGTGCCATTATTGCTGATAGGCATTCTTGGAAGGTTATTCAATGTGAATTCCGTAAAAATTTGGTTTTAAAAAAATTTGATGTAGGGTGTTTTACAAGATATGGAATAAAAAATATAATTTTCTCAGTCCGGACCTCACTCTCCACGCATAATAATTATGAACGAATATTAGTCATCACCTTATACCCATTTCTTGAAACTTTCATGAAAACCCAACAAGGCATTCAATAGTTATGCCAATTGAAAGATTTTGATAAAATACATAAAACACCCTTTACCTTTTGAACAAATATAGTTAGGACATATTTCTAACACTGATTCAGACACCCTAAAATGTCCTGCATCTGCCCTGGAAGCCTGGATGATCATTCCTGAAACACCCTGTATATTTTGCAAAAATTCTAGACAGAAATATTATTGAACTTCACGTTAATACCCAATGAAATTGAATCATTATATTCGACAACTGTATTATTCTACCATTTAATGTTAATGTTAGGCAACAGTGCTGTACTTAAGGCGGAGCAAGAACACAGCAACAAAGCTGTGTAGGAATCATTACAACTTAAATATAATTTTAAAATTATAGTGCAATGCCTTCAATATGTTTTTCTAATTCACATTAAGTATATTGATGTATGTTTTGCTATTCAAATGAATAGTGGTAGGGATCCAGTTTAAGATTCAACCAATGTGAGAAAATGTCGCCACCATAATAACCATAATATCTCTATTGAAATATTCTCTGGGAGGTCTTTGCATATTCCTGAAAACTTTATTTGGGTTTTCTCTCTCAGTCTCTGAAACAAGAAACAATTAGAATAGTATATTCTAAAACAAGTTGCAGAATGAGCTCCTATTCCAACACGAATGCGAAATTCGAAAACGAGCGACGAAGGAGGGAGTTTTCGAAAGCATGAGTGTTGGAATTGCCTTCTGCAACGAGTATTAGACGATATTTTCTCTATTTCAGTCAAGTTTTGTGGAATACTCTCGAAATTCAAATGAAAATTCAGATTAGTGACTTTTGTATTGTAGCTTGGCAGTTGGTGTGACTTACGAAATTTGACAGATCACGGAATTAGAATTGATTTGATTCGAAAATTGATTGGATCGGAGGTCAGTACTGACAACCACAAAACGAAAAATATAACTGAAAACAATGCTGTAATGAGTTTCATTACAGCACTACTTTTAGTACTGTAATGAACTCATTACGATACTGAAATAGAGAAAAAATTTTTAAATTATAAAACTGTTAATGTTTTGACTCCTGACAAATTAGTGCTCAAATTTTTACGCAGGGGCCTTTCTTCTATAATTTAAAAAAATTTTCTAATTGTTTCTTGTTTCAGAGATCGGGAGAGAAAACCCAAATAAAGTTTTCAGGAATAACCATAATATCGTTGGTCCAATACCAAAGTCACGAATGTGCTTTTCGACTATGTTGATAGTATGAATGCCAAAATCGCGAAAGAGTTTGTTTATCCCCTCTCCTACTTCTAGCCTAGTGCCACAAAATAAAATCTCTATTTATAGCACTGTTTTCATTTTTTAACTCTTTCCGGTATGGGAATTCCAGCGCAAGAAAAGCCCTATCGGTACACACTGATAGCTATCGAGCGCGCGCTGTCCCTAACATAATGTTGAAAACACTACATTTCTTGAGTAAATAACCGATACCAGTCGAAACGAATGCTTTCACGTGACTCTATATAATCCAATAAAGGGCCTGCAATAGCGGTGTATAATTTAAACCCGTGTCCCTATTTCGTATTAGGCGTAATATAGGGTGGTTCAAATTTTAAACCGGTGTCCCGCACGATACTAAAAAAGTGTGGTTCAAAATTTGAACCTCCGTACTTGAAAGAGTTAAAACGCATTTTTCTCGAAACATCAAAAAAGCATATTCGTGTCTTTGGCATTGGACCGACAATATTGTCTTTTATTTAAACTTATGCTAATACAGATTCAACACAATTATTTCTACATTATTTAAAATATTTTATACTTCAGGTAGGAACGTGGTGGTACAGAAGTATCAAGTTCACTGGAGATCAGGTCCTGTTAGATACTTCACAAATGTACTACTATTTCTTCCATAAGACACCTAATATGATTCTGAAGAGGGTTATAATGATTCTAGCTGCCAGTTTTGAATTTGACAAACGTCATAATTCAGAAGTTGTAGAAAGGCCAACAGATAATGAGGAAATCCCACAGGTAAGTTAATCCAGAAAAGTGAATTTTTTCAATGACTAGGTTACCTATAAATAACTCATCTCCACAACTAGCAGGCTGATAAATTATGAAAAGTGTTTCAATATATGGAATTATTTAATGGCAAAATTAGGCGGGAGAAATGAACATACGCGGGGATCCATGTTTTGAGCATCACTAGGTGTTGTTTCATTAATTTATTACTTCGAACTCTGCACCAGTTTTGCTATTTCTGTTCGTTCTTCAAAGTGTTCGTCGTTGAGTTGAAGAATTATATATATATATATATATATATATATACAAGAAGAAAAACGGTCACAATTCGGAAATTAATTTTTCCGAATTGTGACCGTTTTTCTTCTTGCATTTTGCATGGTATGCTTATCCGTAAAGCGTGAAACTGTTTCTGATTATATATATATATATATATATATATATATATATACAGGGTGAGTCTTTGACTTGTACATATATTCAAACCATAGATTGTTGAGGTCAGAAGAAATACTTTTTTCGTATGTCATTTTTTCTGATTCAGCCTGGATAAAAAGATATAGCCATTTAAACTTTCATAATGAGCTATGCCACCCCTGGAAATATGGCACTAAAATTTTTCTGAGCAATAGATCTACCACCTGAACCTTCGAGAAAATGTAGCAGAAAATTATTTCTGCGAATCTTCTGAACATAATTACATTCAGCCAAAGTAACCAATTTTTTTAATTTCCCTGATATAGATTTTTTTAAATCATTAATTTCTCGAAGAGTGCGCATTTCACGAGATTTCACGAAGAATACTTTTATTTTCCAAAATGGCCAAATATTCATTGAATGGCATTTAACTCACTTCCAAGGGTCGGGATCTTAGAATTTCTGCTATAATTATGGAATGAAATGGTATATATTGGTCATATAGTAAGAAATAAAACATGTGAGTTAAATTTTGTATTCGTAAAAGATTTGCCACATTAATGAGAACCTATATTCTGAAAATCATTTCATTCGATGAAATCGTTCACGAGATATATTCGAGAATTACATTTTTTATGGATTTTCAACAGTCTCTATCTTTCCAACCGAGCCGAATCGGAAAAAATGGTAGAGAAAGAAAGTGTTTCTTTTGACCTCAGGAATGTCCCGTTAAAATATATGTACAAGTCAAAGACTCACCCTGTATATATTATATATAGAATGAATAGAAATAATTTCGCCGTTTTTTCAATTTATGATTAAATTATTTCGGGTACTCTGCTAGGTGGGCAGATTGAAGTAACCAATCGTCACTCAACACATCTACATTTCGAACCAAATGTGGTCCTTCTTCATCAGGATGATTTGACAAGGTTATAAAAGATAACGATATTCAAAAGCAGAAGACATGAATTAGACAATCTTCTGCTTTTGAATATCGTTATCTTTTATAACCTTGTCAAATCATCCTGATGAAGGACCGCATTTGGTCCGAAATATAGATGTGTTGAGTGACGATTGGTTACTTCAATCTGCCCATATAGCCGAGTACCCGAAATAATTTAATCATATATATATATATATTCTTTTGAATTAGAGAGCTAAAATAATACAATAAATGTTGAAACAAAAAGTACCTAAGCTGAGGTAAAAAAAAAAAAAAGAACGGGGTACCATAACATTCTTCGTATGATACCATAGTAATATACGATACTATCATCACTAGTATCATACGATACTATAGAGCCAGGGGAAAAAACCTCAGCCGAAAAAACCTGTTGTGTCTGAATATTTTATAATGAAGGACATCACGATTATCGGAACGGCTCTTCGGAGGAAGGACTCCGAACACAAACTCCTACCTGAAAATAAAAAAAGACAGAACAGCAAGAGAATACGATTTCTACTTCATCAAATTGATCTAAAATTTTCAACCCATTGTAAAAATGTATTTGATACATTGTGTATGGCTCTAATGCCATCTTGAAATTTATAAATCGAACAATTATTAATTAGGAGTTCAACTGTTTCCTCTGATTCACCACATTCACAATTAGGACTATCAACTGAATTCCACTTGAAAAGCATGCTATTGGTACGACCATGACCTGTTCTTATTCGATTAAGAAGGGACCATATTCTCCTGAGAAGGTTAAAACCAGGAACTTTATTCGATGGATCAAATATTAGATCTTTATTAGATAAAGAACATGCATCCCATTCGGATTTCCAGATTTCTTTGTAGCTGAAGTTCGAATTCAGAAAGTTATTCGACCAAATTGGTTTACGGGATTTCAGTCTTGGAATTTTATTTTCTGGAAAGTAGGATAGTATCGGAAAAGAATCTGGAAATAAATTAAATTTTTGAATTTATTCCGAGAATTACAAGTTGCAGACTGTCTTCGAATATGGGGGGGGAACTATATTTGATAGCACTGGTAGCCATTGGATAGGTGTAGATCGGATGGTTCCAGTAATTATTCTCACTAAGCGTTTTCGGAAACTTACCCGGGTTCACCCGATCCCTAACCCGAATATCCAACCCATGTTCGGAAAGTACGTGGCTGTTAACTCGATCACTGACTCGGGTTGATCCACCGTAACCCTACACAAGAGCAGGGTCGTTGGGTCACCGCATGCGCACTGCGGTTTAGTTTTGAATTTTAAAACGCGGGAATAAGCTTTCTACTCTATTCTAAATAATTAATTGTAATATTCTTAATAATTATGTAAAGCGAAGAGAATTGGGTTCAATGTGAAATATGTGGTTTTATTTGCCGAAAATCAAATGTACGACAACACATAATGTGGCAATAAATTCAAGCAAAGCTAGAGACAATCCAAAATCTAATAGTAAATAAAATTAAGTCAGACTTTTCACGCCCTTTTTGTGAATAAGTATCCTAGTTTAACAGTTTCAATCATCATCATTCCTATCAACCCTGTTTTACTAGGATTTTTGTAAATAAAATCATATTATCAGAGACAATCTGATATTACTAGGTTATGTTATTGTTACGACTGACATTTCCAAACCTGGCATGTTCGTAAACTCAGAACCGGATCCGTGATCCGTCACGTGACCTCAATGGATCGAGTTAGTAACCCTGGGTAGGTTTCCGAAAACGCTTATTGATAAATTGAGCTGTGCGTCGATTTTCTGAGCATGAACACTATTGAGCCAAACAGAGCAACAATATTCAGTGGTGGAAAAAACCAGGGCAAGGGCTGCTGTGTGAAGAGTAGTCGGGTCAGCACCCCATGACGTACCAGCAAGTTTCTGTAGAATGTTATTTCTCGTTTTCAGCTTCATCCGTAAGTCATCCAAATGTGCTTTGTAATTCAGAGAGGAATCTAATTTAAAACCTAAGTATTTGGGAGTAAAATTATGTTTCAAAATTTTCCTCAATCAGAATGTCGGAAAGCGAGTGCAATATCGTCGGCGTAAATGAATTTTTCAGATGAAGTACAAGGAATATCGCATAAATATAAATTGAATAGAAGGGGTGCTAAAACAGATCCTTGTGGAAGACCATTGTTCAATGTTTTGAAGTTACTACTATTCTCATCAACCAAAACACGAAATCTTCTATCCGACAACATATTCTCTAATAGACGAATCATCTTTCCACATTTAAGATGTGTATAAAGTTTATAGATCAAACCATCTTTCCATACCGTGTCATAGGCAGACGATAAATCTATGAAAGCTGAACCTGTTTTTAATTTGTTATCGAAACCTGATTCCATAAATATGGTCAAACTGAGAACCTGATCATTGCAATTTCTATTTTTCCTGAAACCGCCCTGACAATTTTGAAGAACATCCTCTATAGTAGGTTCAATCCTGAAGAAAATCAACCTTTCTGAAATTTTCAAAGGAACACTCAATAAACTAATTGGCCTATAACGTTTCAAAATGCCTATTACTTTCGCTTTGCGAAACTCAACCGGAAAATTGCCAGTACACAAAATGTTATTATAAAAGGATAACAACCACTGCAATGCCCTTTTTCCTAAATGTTTAATAAACTCAGGATAAATTCCGTCGAAACCCGCAGCTTTACGTGATTTCGTGCGTTTAATAGCCGCTTTCAGTTCATCAAGATTGAACGGTTCCGATATACTTTCTACAGCTTGAGCTGATTTCCTAAATCTGTGTAATTTTTTCTTTATATCCTTGACTTTTAATTTTGAGGTTTCAACTGAATTAGAAACATCAACGAGACGACGTGCTATTAATTTTGGATCAATTTTAGTGGATGTCATCACTTGAGGTGTAGCCTCACCTAGTTTTCTTAAAATATCCCATGAACTTCTACTAGAATGCGTTAAATTCATGCTCGAAACTACACTGTTCCATTTAGTACATCTGGTCCCAACAGATAGGAGAGAAACGAAAATATAACATTTATGAAACACTCATTAAGAACAGCCTTCTATATGGGGCCGAGACTTAGAGGGTAACAGAAAAAAACAGGAAGAAACTGGAAGCAGTAGAAATGGACGTTTTCAGGAGATCCTTAGGAATATCTCGGAGAGAAAGAATTAGGAATGAAGAAGTGAAGCTCCGAATGGGTATAGAGGGATCTCTGACAACAGACATCGAAAGAAAAAAACTGATTTGGTACGGACACCTCCAGAGAATGCCGACTACAAGAATACCTAAGAGAACTATGGAGTGGATACCGACAGGAAGAAGAAAGAGAGGGAGACCAAGGAAGACTTGGAAGGAAGGAATATCGAGGGCCATGAATGAGAGAAACATTTCTGTAGATCAATGCAATGATCGTCTGGCGTGGAAATTAGGCATCGGACAACGTCAGAAGACGTTTTGAAACCGACATATATATATATATATATATATATATATATATATATATATATATATATATATACAGTGGAAGTTCCCTACAGCGAACGTCTCTACAACGAATGTCTCTGTACAACGAATTTCGTATCTGACATTGCACCTTGAAACCAAATACCCTGTTAAAAACACCCTCTAAAACGAAGTGAATTCTCTCTATAACGAATTATTCCAAGAAAATCACTCTCTAAATGCGTATTGGTAAGAAGGTTTTTCCCAGAGTATACTTAGGGATGGTTGTTTTCCGTAATTCTGTCGGACGTAGGTAATAAATCCCGATCATAAACTAAACCATTACGACGGACAGAGAGTTCCTTCTGAAACAGGAGGCTATACAGATTGTTCAGTTTTCAGTTTTACTCTGATCGTAAATGAAAAAAGTAGTGCGAAAATGTCCAGAAGGAAGTGCTTAAGTAAATTATGTTTAATGTATTCAAATAAAAAAAATGCAAGTGAACGTTGCTTTTTTTGACACTTGACACAATAAAAAAAAATTTCTGCATAACGAAATTTCTGTATAACGAAATTTTTTAGCGGATTTAGCGTATTCGTTATAGGGAAGTTCCACTGTATATAGTAAAGAACTACTGGCATTAAATGAATTCATCAGTTTTTCACATTTTTCAGGGGATGAGGAATTTTGATAATCGTTGTATGAATTTTCGGTTTCTTCTGACCAACCAGGTACATAATCTTTGCGGAAACCTCTCGGAATAAACTTTTTCGCAGCGGCCTTAACTACACCTACGAATCTACAGTAATTTTCGTGAGAGGGTCGAATCCATCTTATATCACTATCAATTTTTTTCGTGAATTGAACCCAATTAGCTTTATTGAAGTTCCAACGTGGTTTTTGTAGACATGGAGCGAGAAAAACCGCATTGCCTAAAGTTAATAACATGGGCCTATGTTGACTGCGAGCAAAATTAACTAAAATTTTACGCTTTACTGTAACAGGTTCAGAGTTATCACAAGAAACGATACATAAATCAGGGTTATACCCTCTATTCCATCTAGACGAATGAAAAGATGGTTTATCTTTAGCATCAAAAATTAAAAAGTAATCATGGTCTTCCATCCATTAACATCAAAACCCCACATGACATGATGCGAATTGAAATCTCCGCAGTAAATGGATGGGTGTTGAACATTTATATCGAAATTTCTTGGCCATGAAATATTTGGAGGTTTATAGATATTAATGACAGAAATGTCACAAAATTTGAATGAAATGAAAAAAAATCCTTCGAATTCTCCTTTTTGGATTAGTTCGACATTATCTACTGAAGAATTTTTCACGTAACAGGCTAGACCGTAAATTTTACTAAGTAAAAAATCAACTAGTACATAACCTTTTAAATTTCCCCTTTCACGAATACCTTCCTCTGTGGCAACATGTGTCTCTTGAAGCAGAATTTCGATAAATAATCCGCTTTGTCCTTCGATATGCCTTCAATATTCAGATCTAAAACGCGAATGTCTTTGCTCTCTGACCGGGAGGGTTTGAAACCAGGTTCGGCCATCCAAGCGATGATTTTACGGCACTTCTGATGGTTGAAGACCGCTACAGGTCCCTAATGAAGGGAAATCATCTCCCATAGACTATCCAAAGTTATTTTCTCACAAGAAAATAATTATGTTGCACTGATGAGGGGTAACAACCCCCAAAACGGTATACATCTATTCTCTACACGGCGACGGCACTATCTCATTCGTGTACTCTCAATATGGGTCTCCGCCAGTCCACGGTCGCAGTTCTGAGATTTATTTAACTGAATTATGACAGTTTTTATGTTAATCTTATCTTTCTTAGTAATGAGTAAAAAAAAACATTATTGACATTAAGAGAGTCATTTGGGCTCTGGTATATTAAGAATGATTTCATTATTCCATTATTCTATAATTATTCTTCAAATTATTGAGAAAGACTCTAAATTAAACCAGAGAAATTGAACTCAAAGCAATTTTCCAAAGATAGGAAAATGCATGAAGGGTAGGGAATATTGTCGTTATACCTGAATATACGCAATATGTTCATTCAATAGAAATATTGTTTTTTTCAATGTAAACTTATTAATGAAAGTTCAGTTTGAATAATGATTATTGGAAATATTAATTTATTTGTGTTCAATTTAAATTATTTTATCAAATGAAAAATATTCTGAGGTTTCCGCATTTTCTGAAACTTAGTAGTGTTTTCAGTCAGCGTATGAAATACTCATATTGAATTCTTTCACTGATTTGTCAAGAGTTGGAAAAAATTGTTGCCCAACAATGAATAAAAATGAAAACTTTGAAATATCAAATCACATAATCTTGTAGAGTCTATATCAGACTTGATCAGATAAAATCTACAGATTCGTGGATTAATTTGTCAATTGACATTTGTCAACATACAGAGACAGATTTGTTCATTTGAGGTACAGAGTGGTAACCTGTTGTGTTTTATTTGCAACCTAGAGTTTACTCTGCTACGTTTCTTCTTCCACTTCAAGCGTGAACATTACGCGAATTTTGGCGTTACTACAACTAACTATAGTTAATAGTAAATTACTTCTGTTATCAGTTGCTTCGTACTAGAAACAAATTTTCCACCTATCTTGTTTATATATCACTTGAATTCGATTAGTATTCAATTAGGGATGGATCCACAAATGTCGAAAAAATTGAATATGTCACTTTTTTTTCTGCTGGTGGGCAATTTTTTATTGGAATCTATGAACAGATGGATGAGAATCGAAATTGTATTCATTTTATATTTTAAAACATCTAACAGACCTAGCCTCCAATATTTCATTAGCGAATCTAATCGCGTCTCAAATTGATACCAATACCGTTGATTACTTGATTGAAGTATTCTTAGGAAGATACCCAACCAATGTGTTTTCAGTTCTCTTTCCCCTCGCATTCATCGCCAAACATTTCATTGCCGTAATGTGGCGCTCTCGTTAAATAACAAATCCGGATGTATTGTAAAATACAGACTCCTGGACTTTTCAACCCTCGGTAAATTTCAAACAGAAAACCGATTTGGATGAGTCATGATGGCACATGTTAAATTTTTTATGATGAACAGACCTTCCACATTGTTATAATATTTGAGTACCTACCTACAGTTTGTCTTCTCTTATATATTTTCTTGGGATTGGAGATTCTGTTGAAGTTGAGAAATTTTTGCTTGCCTAATTTGTTGATGAAATTCAGGACAACATACAAAACTTGACACCAAAACTGAAAATATAAAAATATCCACATGTAATCCCAAAACAGTTTCAAAATTGTACACCAAACTTAAAGATGAGATCCCAATAAGATTACAAAGTGATGTAGTTTACCAAATAAGATGCTTGGACTGCAGAGAAAATTATATTGGGCATACATCTCAATGGCTAAAGAGCAGACTGGCTATTCACAAGACCGATATAAAAAAGTATAGAGAAAGATGTGCACTTACAATACATGCCCTACAAAATGATCATCGAATTGATCTTGATAATACTGAAATATTAAAAAATGAGAGTAAATATCATAAGAGAGTATTACATGAAATGATTCAAATATATAAATTCAATGCTTCCATAACCAAAAAAAATTAACGTACAAAAATTAAGTAATATATATTATTACCTTCTGAATAAAATCAAGAATAACATTGCCCATGAGAGAAATATTGAGTGAAATATTTGTTGCTGAGACCATATTCATTTCAGTGAAAGTGATAATAATATCCACAAAATTCAAACTGACATATGTCTTATATTTTTATACATAATTTTGATAAGTTTCGATTTATTCCAACGATATTTTAATGATCTATTGTAGCTGTTCATGTTTATATTTTAACCTCAACTCTGGTAAGATTGTTTTATGCCATTTAAAGTTGTTTTGTAACATATTTTGTATTGTAGAAGCTCTGAAGAAGCAATAAAATAATTGCGAAAGCTTGGCGAAGAAAAAAGAGTAACAAGTAGTTTTGCTCAATTGAGTCGAAAAAAAAAATATATATATAACAAAATTTTCTACAATATATATATATATATTTTTTTTTTTTCGACTCAATTGAGCAAAACTACTTGTTACTCTTTTTTCTTCGCCAAGCTTTCGCAATTATTTTATTGCTTCTTCAGAGCTTCTACAATACAAAATATGTTACAAAACAACTTTAAATGGCATAAAACAATCTTACCAGAGTTGAGGTTAAAATATAAACATGAACAGCTACAATAGATCATTAAAATATCGTTGGAATAAATCGAAACTTATCAAAATTATGTATAAAAATATAAGACATATGTCAGTTTGAATTTTGTGGATATTATTATCACTTTCACTGAAATGAATATGGTCTCAGCAACAAATATTTCACTCAATATTTCTCTCATGGGCAATGTTATTCTTGATTTTATTCAGAAGGTAATAATATATATTACTTAATTTTTGTACGTTAATTTTTTTTGGTTATGGAAGCATTGAATTTATATATTTGAATCATTTCATGTAATACTCTCTTATGATATTTACTCTCATTTTTTAATATTTCAGTATTATCAAGATCAATTCGATGATCATTTTGTAGGGCATGTATTGTAAGTGCACATCTTTCTCTATACTTTTTTATATTGGTCTTGTGAATAGCCAGTCTGCTCTTTAGCCATTGAGATGTATGCCCAATATAATTTTCTCTGCAGTCCAAGCATCTTATTTGGTAAACTACATCACTTTGTAATCTTATTGGGATCTCATCTTTAAGTTTGGTGTACAATTTTGAAACTGTTTTGGGATTACATGTGGATATTTTTATATTTTCAGTTTTGGTGTCAAGTTTTGTATGTTGTCCTGAATTTCATCAACAAATTAGGCAAGCAAAAATTTCTCAACTTCAACAGAATCTCCAATCCCAAGAAAATATATAAGAGAAGACAAACTGTAGGTAGGTACTCAAATATTATAACAATGTGGAAGGTCTGTTCATCATAAAAAATTCAACATGTGCCATCATGACTCATCCAAATCGGTTTTCTGTTTGAAATTTACCGAGGGTTGAAAAGTCCAGGAGTCTGTATTTTACAATACATCCGGATTTGTTATTTAACGAGAGCGCCACATTACGGCAATGAAATGTTTGGCGATGAATGCGAGGGGAAAGAGAACTGAAAACACATTGGTTGGGTATCTTCCTAAGAATACTTCAATCAAGTAATCAACGGTATTGGTATCAATTTGAGACGCGATTAGATTCGCTAATGAAATATTGGAGGCTAGGTCTGTTAGATGTTTTAAAATATAAAATGAATACAATTTCGATTCTCATCCATCTGTTCATAGATTCCAATAAAAAATTGCCCACCAGCAGAAAAAAAAGTGACATATTCAATTTTTTCGACATTTGTGGATCCATCCCTAATTGAATACTAATCGAATTCAAGTGATATATAAACAAGATAGGTGGAAAATTTGTTTCTAGTACGAAGCAACTGATAACAGAAGTAATTTACTATTAACTATAGTTAGTTGTAGTAACGCCAAAATTCGCGTAATGTTCACGCTTGAAGTGGAAGAAGAAACGTAGCAGAGTAAACTCTAGGTTGCAAATAAAACACAACAGGTTACCACTCTGTACCTCAAATGAACAAATCTGTCTCTGTATGTTGACAAATGTCAATTGACAAATTAATCCACGAATCTGTAGATTTTATCTGATCAAGTCTGATATAGACTCTACAAGATTATGTGATTTGATATTTCAAAGTTTTCATTTTTATTCATTGTTGGGCAACAATTTTTTCCAACTCTTGACAAATCAGTGAAAGAATTTAATATGAGTATTTCATACGCTGACTGAAAACACTACTAAGTTTCAGAAAATGCGGAAACCTCAGAATATTTTTCATTTGATAAAATAATTTAAATTGAACACAAATAAATTAATATTTCCAATAATCATTATTCAAACTGAACTTTCATTAATAAGTTTACATTGAAAAAAACAATATTTCTATTGAATGAACATATTGCGTATATTCAGGTATAACGACAATATTCCCTACCCTTCATGCATTTTCCTATCTTTGGAAAATTGCTTTGAGTTCAATTTCTCTGGTTTAATTTAGAGTCTTTCTCAATAATTTGAAGAATAATTATAGAATAATGGAATAATGAAATCATTCTTAATATACCAGAGCCCAAATGACTCTCTTAATGTCAATAATGTTTTTTTTTACTCATTACTAAGAAAGATAAGATTAACATAAAAACTGTCATATTTCAGTTAAATAAATCTCAGAACTGCGACCGTGGACTGGCGGAGACCCATATTGAGAGTACACGAATGAGATAGTGCCGTCGCCGTGTAGAGAATAGATGTATACCGTTTTGGGGGTTGTTACCCCTCATCAGTGCAACATAATTATTTTCTTGTGAGAAAATAACTTTGGATAGTCTATGGGAGATGATTTCCCTTCATTAGGGACCTGTAGCGGTCTTCAACCATCAGAAGTGCCGTAAAATCATCGCTTGGATGGCCGAACCTGGTTTCAAACCCTCCCGGTCAGAGAGCAAAGACATTCGCGTTTTAGATCTGAATATTGAAGGCATATCGAAGGACAAAGCGGATTATTTATCGAAATTCTGCATCAAGAGACACATGTTGCCACAGAGGAAGGTCTTCGTGAAAGGGGAAATTTAAAAGGTTATGTACTAGTTGATTTTTTACTTAGTAAAATTTACGGTCTAGCCTGTTACGTGAAAAATTCTTCAGTAGATAATGTCGAACTAATCCAAAAAGGAGAATTCGAAGGATTTTTTTTTCATTTCATTCAAATTTTGTGACATTTCTGTCATTAATATCTATAAACCTCCAAATATTTCATGGCCAAGAAATTTCGATATAAATGTTCAACACCCATCCATTTACTGCGGAGATTTCAATTCGCATCATGTCATGTGGGGTTTTGATGTTAATGGATGGAAGACCATGATTACTTTTTAATTTTTGATGCTAAAGATAAACCATCTTTTCATTCGTCTAGATGGAATAGAGGGTATAACCCTGATTTATGTATCGTTTCTTGTGATAACTCTGAACCTGTTACAGTAAAGCGTAAAATTTTAGTTAATTTTGCTCGCAGTCAACATAGGCCCATGTTATTAACTTTAGGCAATGCGGTTTTTCTCGCACCATGTCTACAAAAACCACGTTGGAACTTCAATAAAGCTAATTGGGTTCAATTCACGAAAAAAATTGATAGTGATATAAGATGGATTCGACCCTCTCACGAAAATTACTGTAGATTCGTAGGTGTAGTTAAGGCCGCTGCGAAAAAGTTTATTCCGAGAGGTTTCCGCAAAGATTATGTACCTGGTTGGTCAGAAGAAACCGAAAATTCATACAACGATTATCAAAATTCCTCATCCCCTGAAAAATGTGAAAAACTGATGAATTCATTTAATGCCAGTAGTTCTTTACTATATACAGTGGAACTTCCCTATAACGAATACGCTAAATCCGCAAAAAAATTTCGTTATACAGAAATTTCGTTATGCAGAAATTTTTTTTTATTGTGTCAAGTGTCAAAAAAAGCAACGTTCACTTGCATTTTTTTTATTTGAATACATTAAACATAATTTACTTAAGCACTTCCTTCTGGACATTTTCGCACTACTTTTTTCATTTACGATCAGAGAAAAACTGAAAACTGAACAATCTGTATAGCCTCCTGTTTCAGAAGGAACTCTCCGTCCGTCGTAATGGTTTAGTTTATGATCGGGATTTATTACCTACGTCCGACAGAATTACGGAAAAAAACCATCCCTAAGTATACTCTGGGAAAAACCTTCTTACCAATACGCATTTAGAGAGTGATTTTCTTGGAATAATTCGTTATAGAGAGAATTCACTTCGTTTTAGAGGGTGTTTTTAACAGGGTATTTGGTTTCAAGGTGCAATGACAGATACGAAATTCGTTGTACAGAGACATTCGTTGTAGAGACGTTCGCTGTAGGGAACTTCCACTGTATATATATATATATATATATATATATATATATATATATATATATATATATATATATATATAGTCGGTTTCAAAACGTCTTCTGACGTTGTCCGATGCCTAATTTCCACGCCAGACGATCATTGCATTGATCTACAGAAATGTTTCTCTCATTCATGGCCCTCGATATTCCTTCCTTCCAAGTCTTCCTTGGTCTCCCTCTCTTTCTTCTTCCTGTCGGTATCCACTCCATAGTTCTCTTAGGTATTCTTGTAGTCGGCATTCTCTGGAGGTGTCCGTACCAAATCAGTTTTTTTCTTTCGATGTCTGTTGTCAGAGATCCCTCTATACCCATTCGGAGCTTCACTTCTTCATTCCTAATTCTTTCTCTCCGAGATATTCCTAAGGATCTCCTGAAAACGTCCATTTCTACTGCTTCCAGTTTCTTCCTGTTTTTTTCTGTTACCCTCTAAGTCTCGGCCCCATATAGAAGGCTGTTCTTAATGAGTGTTTCATAAATGTTATATTTTCGTTTCTCTCCTATCTGTTGGGACCAGATGTACTAAATGGAACAGTGTAGTTTCGAGCATGAATTTTACGCATTCTAGTAGAAGTTCATGGGATATTTTAAGAAAACTAGGTGAGGCTACACCTCAAGTGATGACATCCACTAAAATTGATCCAAAATTAATAGCACGTCGTCTCGTTGATGTTTCTAATTCAGTTGAAACCTCAAAATTAAAAGTCAAGGATATAAAGAAAAAATTACACAGATTTAGGAAATCAGCTCAAGCTGTAGAAAGTATATCGGAACCGTTCAATCTTGATGAACTGAAAGCGGCTATTAAACGCACGAAATCACGTAAAGCTGCGGGTTTCGACGGAATTTATCCTGAGTTTATTAAACATTTAGGAAAAAGGGCATTGCAGTGGTTGTTATCCTTTTATAATAACATTTTGTGTACTGGCAATTTTCCGGTTGAGTTTCGCAAAGCGAAAGTAATAGGCATTTTGAAACGTTATAGGCCAATTAGTTTATTGAGTGTTCCTTTGAAAATTTCAGAAAGGTTGATTTTCTTCAGGATTGAACCTACTATAGAGGATGTTCTTCAAAATTGTCAGGGCGGTTTCAGGAAAAATAGAAATTGCAATGATCAGGTTCTCAGTTTGACCATATTTATGGAATCAGGTTTCGATAACAAATTAAAAACAGGTTCAGCTTTCATAGATTTATCGTCTGCCTATGACACGGTATGGAAAGATGGTTTGATCTATAAACTTTATACACATCTTAAATGTGGAAAGATGATTCGTCTATTAGAGAATATGTTGTCGGATAGAAGATTTCGTGTTTTGGTTGATGAGAATAGTAGTAACTTCAAAACATTGAACAATGGTCTTCCACAAGGATCTGTTTTAGCACCCCTTCTATTCAATTTATATTTATGCGATATTCCTTGTACTTCATCTGAAAAATTCATTTACGCCGACGATATTGCACTCGCTTTCCGACATTCTGATTGAGGAAAATTTTGAAACATAATTTTACTCCCAAATACTTAGGTTTTAAATTAGATTCCTCTCTGAATTACAAAGCACATTTGGATGACTTACGGATGAAGCTGAAAACGAGAAATAACATTCTACAGAAACTTGCTGGTACGTCATGGGGTGCTGACCCGACTACTCTTCACACAGCAGCCCTTGCCCTGGTTTTTTCCACCACTGAATATTGTTGCTCTGTTTGGCTCAATAGTGTTCATGCTCAGAAAATCGACGCACAGCTCAATTTATCAATAAGCGTTTTCGGAAACCTACCCAGGGTTACTAACTCGATCCATTGAGGTCACGTGACGGATCACGGATCCGGTTCTGAGTTTACGAACATGCCAGGTTTGGAAATGTCAGTCGTAACAATAACATAACCTAGTAATATCAGATTGTCTCTGATAATATGATTTTATTTACAAAAATCCTAGTAAAACAGGGTTGATAGGAATGATGATGATTGAAACTGTTAAACTAGGATACTTATTCACAAAAAGGGCGTGAAAAGTCTGACTTAATTTTATTTACTATTAGATTTTGGATTGTCTCTAGCTTTGCTTGAATTTATTGCCACATTATGTGTTGTCGTACATTTGATTTTCGGCAAATAAAACCACATATTTCACATTGAACCCAATTCTCTTCGCTTTACATAATTATTAAGAATATTACAATTAATTATTTAGAATAGAGTAGAAAGCTTATTCCCGCGTTTTAAAATTCAAAACTAAACCGCAGTGCGCATGCGGTGACCCAACGACCCTGCTCTTGTGTAGGGTTACGGTGGATCAACCCGAGTCAGTGATCGAGTTAACAGCCACGTACTTTCCGAACATGGGTTGGATATTCGGGTTAGGGATCGGGTGAACCCGGGTAAGTTTCCGAAAACGCTTAGTGAGAATAATTACTGGAACCATCCGATCTACACCTATCCAATGGCTACCAGTGCTATCAAATATAGTTCCCCCCCCATATTCGAAGACAGTCTGCAACTTGTAATTCTCGGAATAAATTCAAAAATTTAATTTATTTCCAGATTCTTTTCCGATACTATCCTACTTTCCAGAAAATAAAATTCCAAGACTGAAATCCCGTAAACCAATTTGGTCGAATAACTTTCTGAATTCGAACTTCAGCTACAAAGAAATCTGGAAATCCGAATGGGATGCATGTTCTTTATCTAATAAAGATCTAATATTTGATCCATCGAATAAAGTTCCTGGTTTTAACCTTCTCAGGAGAATATGGTCCCTTCTTAATCGAATAAGAACAGGTCATGGTCGTACCAATAGCATGCTTTTCAAGTGGAATGCAGTTGATAGTCCTAATTGTGAATGTGGTGAATCAGAGGAAACAGTTGAACTCCTAATTAATAATTGTTCGATTTATAATTTCAAGATGGCATTAGAGCCATACACAATGTATCAAATTCATTTTTACAATGGGTTGAAAATTTTAGATCAATTTGATGAAGTAGACATCGTATTCTCTTGCTGTTCTGTCTTTTTTTATTTTCAGGTAGGAGTTTGTGTTCGGAGTCCTTCCTCCGAAGAGCCGTTCCGATAATCGTGATGTCCTTCATTATAAAATATTCAGATACAACAGGTTTTTTCGGCTGAGGTTTTTTCCCCTGGCTCTATAGTATCGTATGATACTAGTGATGATAGTATCGTATATTACTATGGTATCATACGATTGTTTTATGCCATTTAAAGTTGTTTTGTAACATATTTTGTATTGTAGAAGCTCTGAAGAAGCAATAAAATAATTGCGAAAGCTTGGCGAATAAAAAAGAGTAACAAGTAGTTTTGCTCAGTTGAGTCGAAAAAAATATATATGTATATATATATATATATATATAACAAAATTTTCTACAATTTATATATATATATATATATATATATAATTTTTAATAATAATAATAATAATAATAATATATTTATTTCCACTGATTTTTCTACAAAATATGGGAAAATGTCAACATATAAAAGGTAATTACAACAAACATGTGATAAATATACATAAAAAGCATAAAAAATTACAGTACAAAAAAATTTCAGCCGTCAAGGTACTCGTCAATCGAATAAAACGCCGCGCCCAACAAATATTTCTTCAACTTCAACCTAAAACCCGATATGTTATCAATACCACGCAAGTAATCCGGCAAACCATTATACAATCGTAGGCAAGTCAGAAAAGGCCCGCGCTGAATATGCGATAACCTGGTGAACGGAACGTACAGATCAGAACTCTGACGGGTAACATAGTGATTTATTTCACCACATTTGGTAAGGGATAAGAGGTTTTTCCTAACATACAATATGCTCTGAAATATGTACAAGTAAAAAAATGTCAATAAGTTGTTTCGAAAGAATTCACGACATGATACACGGGATGATAGACCATACATGGATCTGACAACCCTCTTTTGAAGCAGAAACACCTCGCGCATACGCGTACTATTACCCCAGCAGAGAATACCATAATTTAACGATGATTGAACAAGCGCAAAATAGAGGACTCTCAAAATATGGTTGTTAACATATTGACGAAGCTGGCGCATCATAAAGCACTTCGAGGCGAGTGAACCGCAAAGATTTGCAATGTGTTCATCCCAAGATAGTGCAGAATCCACTGTCACCCCCAAAAACTTCGCAGACGTGGACAATGGGACGCAACCAATTCCAGCGCGCACCAAGGGACTAGAATCCGGCTCCACTCCAGGGACATGGAACATAAGCATTTCAGTTTTTCCAGTATTCAGTACCAAGCTGTTATCACGGCACCAATCAGACATGGCAGCAAAGCAGTTACTTGCTAAGACAGCCAGATCACTAACGGTGTCTCCATGTACAACGGCCGCTGTATCGTCGGCAAACAGAAGTGCAGCAGACGAAATCTGACCAAATATGATAAACAGCACTGGACCCAGCGTACTGCCCTGCGGGACACCAGACTCCAGTGGTGCACTTTCTGATACAATGGGAGCCCGACCATCATAGATGCGCACCCTCTGCTTCCTCCCGGTAAGGTAAGACTGAATCCAGCAGTGAGGAATACCACGCACACCATAAAACTCAAGTTTATACAGTAGAGTGTTTACATCTATAGTATCGAAAGCACGACTCAGATCAAAAAAGAGTCCCAAACATTTCCTCTTACTTTCGAAAGCATCAAGTATACTTTTATATAGATTAAGTATGGCGTCCTGCGTACATTTTCCCTTTCTAAAGCCATATTGTGAGGGAGAAAGCAGAAGGCGCCCCTCAAGAAAAGACATTAAACGGCTTAGAAAAGCCTTTTCCAAGATCTTAGAAAACACCTATAATAAGGCTATAGGTCTATAATTTTGAAATGAGGCTACATCACCCTTTTTGTGTATCGGCACTATTAAAGCCGTTTTCAGTTCTTGAGGAAAATATCCATGTTCAAAGGAGACATTAATAAGGTAAACCAAAATGTCCGTTAAAAGATCTGACGCGTGTTTTAAAATATTACACGGAACTCCATCAATACCCGCCGACTTTTTTGCCGCAACAGATTGAATAAGTCGTTGAACCTCGTCATGTGTCACCGGAGATAAAAACAATGAATTAACATTTCTTGCGCCGCCACACACGCGTGGAAGCGATCGCGAATTATCCACTAAAGTTCTGATTGAATCTACGAAGAAATTATTGAATCCATTTGCAGCCTCACGGGGTCCCTTAAAAGTATTACCATCAGTATCATGCATATCAGAAGGCAAATCACTAGTTTTATCATTCCCTGGAATTTTAGAATTGATGACATTCCATGTTGTACTTGATTTATTTGAAGAATTGAGAATAAGATCATCGTAATATGATTTCTTCAAAAACTTGATTTTATCAACGTGTTTTTTTTTTTCATTTTATTGTAAACAACTCTCATTTCGCTATCTCCTCGCATCATTCTAGAAATGTCCCTCAACCAATGGCCTTCATTTATTACCTCGTTCGTAATCCAGGGGTTTCCACCCAATTTTTTAACTGATTTTGTCTTAATGGGAAATGCAATGTTAAAATAATAATTAAAAGTATCTAAGAAAATGGCAAATTTTTCATCCACATTAAGGGTCCCATAAACCTCAGACCATGTTTCATTCGTCAACAAACTCCTGAAGTGCGCGATATTCTGTTCTGAAAAGCAGCGCTGTCGAGTTTTCTCTGAGTCACCGGGCCCTACATCACCCGAGCCAACCGTCAACATCTGAGCGCGGTGATCGGACAATGTGTTGTCCAAGGTGGTAGATTGATACGTCAAATTATTACCCACGAACATATTATCTATCAGAGTCTCAGAAAAGCAGCTAACCCTAGAACACTCGGTGAAGCCTCTATCGAATCCAAAAGAGGTGAACAAGTTCAAGAGTTCTCTCGAACATCGAGAATCGTCGAGAAAATTCACGTTGAAGTCCCCGCAGATAACAGAGGAAGACGAGTATTTGACCAAAATGGCCTCGACTGATTCAAATATCATTCCCATATCCATTCCCGGTGAACGATATAAACAAAATACATTTAATTTAGTGTCACGTAATAATACCCTGACAGCTGAAGCTTCAAACAATCTGTCTCTTAAAAGTCGAGGACACAACTCCAATTTAACGAACTCAACATCACGACGAACCATGATTAATACTACACCACCTGGTCCAGTACTTCTGCAGTAGGAATTGGCAAGATGGTAATTGTCCAATTTAAAATAAGTTATTTCATCCGTACAAAACCAAGATTCCGTCAAGCATATAATCTCGGGATAACTTAAGGAGTGCAAAAATACCTCTAATTGATTGATTTTATTGCGTATGCTCCTGATGTTCAAGTTCAAGATACGTAATGCGATAGTATCACCTTTAGGGCCTTTCGTGTTCCTTACTTCTACTACGAAAGGAATAGCGTCTAATTGTAACACCGGAAGGCCATATTTCTGGATTGTTCAATTGTTCCAACAGTTCAAATGGTGCCCCCACCCTAAAAGATATACTTAGAGCATCGCTCCTCGTAGGCAAGGCATCAACAGTGAAAGAACTGCCCGGAAACTTGTCTCTCAGATGAGTCTCAATTGCAGTCTTTTCGGTGCCTATTTTGACACGTCCTACATGGAGCCAAGCGCGACGAGCTGCAGCAGAAAAAGAGCCCTCAGAAGAACCCATATTTTCAGAAACACCCCGTATGAGTCTGATTGATCCATGAGACGCAGATTTCTTCTCCTTCGACGCAGTCTTCACAAATTGGTTTTCTTTTTCGTTGGTTAACTCATTTTGAACCCCTTGTCCTAAAGTTCCAGAATATGAGTTAAAAGTGGCAACGTCGGATTTTTCCCGGGGAGGATCGACACCCACTTTGTTTCTCAGTAAATCAATTATAAGTTCTTGATTATTGTCATTTTTTTCAAGTTCACTGACTAACCTCTGCAATGCTTTCTTTTCCACTGTCGCTATTTCGAGGGCCATTTCGAGTTTATTTATTTTGGATGTCATTTTGAGGTTATCACAAGAATCGGGAAATTCCTTGGCCTCTGACTCAGACTGGCCCATAACGAACTTACGCACTCGTTCACTCGCGTTTACTTCTTCCGGTATACATTTATTTACAATTATTTCTATCAATATATCTTTATTAAGCTTATTTAGCTCGGACTTGAGTTTAGACACATCCATCTTACAGCGTTGCCAAACTTCACTTTTACAAGACATAAAACTTTTAATGCACCGACAAGTTGATTAGAGCCGTCGAAATTCGTTGAAACCTCAAATAAAAGGATTCGATTGGTTCGAATTTACGTAAATATCTTGATCGGACAAACAAAGTTTTGTGAAAGCCAAAACAACACCTTTCCTAAATTCGTACCGATCGAATAATTTGATTTTGAATTTGAACAAATCCCGATGGCTCCAATCAAAATTAAAAGTTTTATGAAAACCATCCACAAGATGAAATTCAGGTGGATTACCGACTTTCTGGTATTTGCCATATAACGAGATACATATCTCTTTTCGACGCAAATTTTGCATCTTAGGAAAAAGGGTTGTTTGGAGTTTTCCATGTAGAGCAAGTATATTTTTTACTGGAGGTTAATTTTGAGATGTCCCTTAACATTTTCATATACATTTCCATATAAAAGGTCAGAAGAATAATGAGATATGTTCTCAAAAAAGTGTAACTTGAACGCAAAATTCAGTATTCAGAGAAGGTGATGAAAGGGGGGGAGATGTTATGTAGAGCAAGTAGATGTTTTCATTGCATTGTCATTTTGAGATTTCCCTCAACACTTAACTTTCCATATTGAAAACCCACAAGTTGGATGCAAATTTTGCCTGTTAAAAAAGCGGTTGTTCGGGAGGGTTCCTCATGTAGGGCAAAAAGATTTTTTATTGGATGTTGGTAATACTGAAATGTCTCCCAACACTTCCATATGAATTTCGATATTGAAAACCTGAAGAATAATGAGATATATGGTCTCGAAAAAGCGTTTCTTGGACGTGAAATTCAATATTCAGAAAAGGTGATGAATGAGGGAGACCATTATGTAAAGCAAAATTTCCACTCAACTTTCCATATCGAAAACCCGAAGAATAACTAAATATATTGTCTCAAAGAAACGTAACTTAGACGCAAATTGTGCTTGTTACAAAAGAGGGTTGATGGGGAGTTCGCCATATAAAGCAAGTAGTTTTTTTTATTGGATGTTAATTTTGAGATATTCTTTAATATTTCCATATAAATTTCCATGTAAACTCGAAGAAAAATGAGATATATGTATAGTATCAAAAAGCACAAAAATTCATCTAAAGAGCTTGCTGACTAGTTGTTCTATTTCATTTCCTCTTTATTTATTTATTTAATACATAAGTCTACAAATCATCAGTATATCGATGTTACGTTAGAATGAACATGTTTTGGAAAAATTTCATTAAAGTGAGAAAACACTTTAAACTTTAACTGGTTAAAAGTGACATTACATGACCCTTGAGTGATCTATTGAATAGATTTAGAGATTGTACACCTTTTATATCCTCCGGCAACTTGTTTAATTCCTCCGCAACCTGGTAGATCGGAGAATATTTGTCTCTATTTGCTCTAATGTAGTCCAAGTTGTGGTTGTTTAATTGTCTAGTCTGGTAATTGTGTATGATCGATCATTTTTTGAGCTCAGTGTTGAATTTAAGTAGACCATGCTCAATCTTGTATATCAGTTTGCACCATTCTACGACCTTAGTCATCTTCATGTTGGGTATTTTAAGGGTATCATATAACTCATTTGGTAAATTATATATGGCTTTTAAAGCTCGATTTTGCAATCTTTGTACCCTCTGTAAGTTGCTGATTGTTGTAGTTGACCATACAGTATTCAAGTATATAAGCACAGAATGTGACAAGTAATCTATTTGTTCAGTCCAGTTTTGCATCGATATTCAATCCTAGGTATAGGTATGCATATTTTTTTGATTGATTTTGGTTCCATTGAGATTGATATTAGGTGGCTTTGCAGGTTTTTTTTTCTGCTTGAAAAGGAGAGCAACCGTTTTGTCCACGTTCAAAATAAGTCTGTTGTCTGTTAGCCATTTCTGGAACTTTTCAAGGTCTGCCTGAACTCGCTGCTGTAATATGTCCAGATCCTTACCCTCGTACAACAAATCAGTGTCGTCAGCAAACATGTAGTATAAAGCTTCCGGTCCTGCATCTTCCAGATCTTCCACGAACAATAGACATAATAATGGTCCAATCACTGATCCCTGCGGTACTCCCTTCAATACCTTTTCCTCTGAACTGCTTGTCGTTCCAATTATTGTGTGATGTCGTCTGTTTTTCAGAAATGTTTTTATAAGAGTAAAGGCTGTATAGTTTATTCCCATTTTATGTAGCTCTCTTAAGAGTAAATCGTGATCGACCGTGTCAAAAGCTTTCCTTAAATCTACAAACATTACTATCACATAATTTCTCGTATCTATACTTGCACTTATTTTTTGTACCACGTCTGTTGTAGTCAATTTTGAATATCAAAACTGAATTGTGCTCAATGGATCAAATACCATTTGACCTGCTATTTAGGCAATTTTCAGATTCATGTTCTAAATAATACAAGTTCATAATCCATATTCGGCGGCGCTACGAAAGTAACGCACGCCGCTGATTCCGACCGATGATTCAAGTATCTTCGGGATTTCTGGCAGTTATCCGCTGGCCGCTATCTTCACACAGGTGCGAATCAGCATCATCTAGTCGGAAATAATTTGTTAGAAAATTTGCACGCCATCTAGACTTCGTCTCGTTAAACAACAATTGGGATCCCAGCGCCATCTACACGTAGTTTAAATTATGCTCTCGAGTTGTGCCGTATGGTGGGTAACTTCCCAAGAATACTTCAATCAATGCCAAAACATTCTCACTCATTAGAAAGAGACAAACTATTTACAATGCTCGAGAGGAAGGTTACTAGGTATGGTAAGCGTGACGTCATTAGTTAAATATTTAGCTGCGCGAAAACGTGGTAACCCTCTAACTATGGTTACGTGATAGGCTATGGTTACAGCACCGAAATTCACGCCTATTGAGTGAAAACGTGAGTTGAGTCGGAAGCAAATCCATATGATGTGTTTCTTTTTTTTTATTTGCATGTTACATAAATTAAATTCCAATGAAACTCTCTTGTTTTCAATTTCAATCACTAAATATCAAAGCCATAAATTTAGAAGTAGTTGTGATAACAAAAGTATTATGAATATGGAAGATTAGAGTTAGGGTGCTGTCTCTGAATATAGAGGACCATTCCAAGTTATTCAGGATCATTTCTAGGACGTTTCACCAAAGAAAATGTTAATGCGAATGGAAATATCATATCAGAATGGAACAATGTTGAAAAATATAGAAAGTATTTCTGCTGAATTACATCTATAAAAATCAATGAATCTCAAACAAAAGTCAAATTGGAATTGAACCTCAAATGACACATTGCATTGACAGTGTGAGTGTGAGGAGTTCTACATAAGTAAATATTTGTCATTACTTTCGCGGAAAAAAATAGCGGCATTCCAAAAATCATTTTTCATTATACGAATGTTCAATGATACTGGCCCACATATTACACTTTACAAAGACAACACCGCCTTGAGATTTGGAACTTGTATTATTGTTTCTGTTCAAAGGAAACACATAGTTATCTGGAATTATTCTAGAGCCCTAGACATCAGCACCAAGAAAGCTCTCAGTTAAAATAATAAGATTGTAAAAGGTACGGTTTCGCTTGTGCGTCGGACGCATGCAGCGACCGCCGAAAGTGGCTGCTGCGATTGTTGTATAGAGCAAAACACAACTCTATGCGACACCGCCGGCGTTAGCTGGAACTAAGCCCGAAACGAGTATCGTTTTGACAGTTAGTACGTGAAAGCTGGGTTTATTTGTTTATTTTTACGTTTTTATTGCGATAAAAAGATATGCCTAAGGAAAAAACCGTGAAAAACACTAATTGTTGTGTTTATGGATGTAATTCTGAAAAATCTAGGATTCCTGGAGCCCATTTTCGTGGTAAAAATCAAAATGTTTACTTTACCAACAAACTAGAAATCGTAAAGGAAATTAATAGAAGTAAATACTGGGGCGGGGGCATGTTTTGATAATGAAAAAACCTGTATCTGAACATATTAGAGTATGCTTACAGCATTTCCGACCAGAAGATTATAGAATGACAACAGGCAAGAGTGGAAACTGATGTCAATTGAAAACAATGCTCACATGTTTTGAATTATTTCAGGAACTCTCACT
This sequence comes from Hippodamia convergens, assembly GCA_038502775.1. Classification (NCBI taxonomy): domain Eukaryota; kingdom Metazoa; phylum Arthropoda; class Insecta; order Coleoptera; family Coccinellidae; genus Hippodamia; species Hippodamia convergens. The sequence goes on along the minus strand of JAVSIQ010000831.1, from coordinate 389,140 downwards.
ATGAAAAAATTTTTGTTACTGGAGAAAAAAAGTTGTACCTTCACAAAACCTACCAAAAAAAGCAGTTCAAGTCAAGACATTTTAAATTTTTGTTCAGTTTGTTCTTGTACAATAATTTTCATTCTTATCAAAATAAATTACTTTGAGTCTTCTTGATATTTTTGAATATATAGAAGTCTCAACAATTCAAGGAGCCTAGTTGAAAGTGCTGAATGCAAGCCATATAATAATGTGCAATAAAACTAGGGACCTTGTGAGTTTGAGTGATTATCTCGATTGTTGCAAAATTGAACTTATGTTCAGCAGTGATCAAATCTACATGTGGAATTTCAAATAAATTCCGAGAATTGGCAATTTTAAACAATATATTATACATATATGTATCAATTTAATATTAATATTAAAAATAGCTTGATAGTATTGACGTTCATTTAGAAACAGAACAGGTGCAATCAATTGATAGATAAGTTGAATAATTTTATTTTATTATAACTGCAGCCTTAGACACAATAAATGAATAATACATTAAAATCTAACGTAATGAATTCTTCAACATGATAAATCGATGATCATATCATGTTCTGCATACATACGGTTCTCTGAAGAATGTCCATTTTTATTCAAAATTTATCACCCATTTTCTTTTCATAGATTTTTTCCCTTCCTAAACAGAAAAAAAAATTAGTAGCTTCTATTAAATGAATATATTGTTCATGCTGATGTTAAATCACATTACAATCATATGCATGTTTTCATGTTCTGTTAGGTCTCAAACTAATTTCATCCTACTCTTAGTTTTCATCAAATATGGATAACCCTAATGTTTTCTGTTTTGTACATTTCATTGTTATGGAAAACAAAAAGAAAAACAGCAGAGACAAAATTAAACAATGAATTTTACCTTCACAATCAGTAGAATTGTCAAGATATTTTGTAGTTCGTACAACCTTGTAGAGTAGCAGGGCTAAAATATGCTTGCAAATTCCAGACAATCTTGCTTGGTATCTGTATATAATCTTGTCAACCTTCACATCATCATTTTTATAAGACATCATTTCCTCAATATGATGGGGTTGTCCTTGTAGCATTCCAATGTTTTGAAATAATTTTTTGCCACATAGAATCAAATGATTGCATTGCAACACTGGCTCACCCTCTACACAGCATCTGTGAGCATGTAAATATTAGAAAATTTCCTATAATAAGAGGAACCTTTGGTAAACATCTTGCCAGGTGATCTAGAAAGCATTCAAAATTGAATAAAGCTCACCTCAATATTTTTCATAAAATATAACAAAAAGCACAATATTACCTATATTTGCACTTACAATATAATCCAAAGGATCCACAATTAAGGAAACAACTTCGATTATTGATAGCCAATAAACGTTCAAACTTAAAAATCCCATAAATACAAATAGAAATCTAATGTAAACACGAAACAATACTCGTTTCGGTAAACAGCTGATCGGCGAATGCAGCGCCACCATCGGTAATTATTTTGTCCAATTGACTGTTCATAGGGAACACCGAAGAAGCGGTTGCGGTTCCGCTTATGCAGTCAACGCAGCAGTGGCTGCAGCATCCAAACGGCCCACTGCTTGCGGTACCAGTCTGTGCGACGTCGCTGCAGCGTGAATTCGTTTATATAGAGGTTAAAATTGTTATTATTCATCGAAATTATAGAAAATGAGTGTTGAAAACTTTTCGACGGATGAAGAAATGAAACTAATTGAATTAGTTTCCACAAATATACTCCCCGTCAATAAATTCCGGACAGGCAAAATTTTTGTCAAATTTAACACCCTGTATCTTTTTCCGTGGTTCTCCGATTTTGTTGAAATTTCCACCAAGTATAGTATTGGGTCTTGTTGCATTAACCTGAAATTTACTTTGCGAAAATACCTGTAGTTCATCCGTTATACAGGGAGAAACAAAACCTTGTTTTATACCCTTCATTTCTAAATACCCTGTGGTGAATTTGAGGCGGAAAATTTGATATCATTCAGTTTTAATTTGAAGTGTGACCCTTTCTTAACAAAATATTTTTTTATTTACGTCAGTATCTGCTTTAAAAAAAAAAGATACACATTTTCAATGAAAGTGTTGCATTTTTTCAATTTCTATAACAATTCAAAACATTACTTTACCCTATCGACTAGTAAACATAACCAAACATCTGAAAATTAATAGCGTGTATTTCCCCTCGCTTTCTCATCACTTTAATCATACGATGTGGCATACTTTCAATGCACTTACGAATTGCTTCTGAGGGAAGCAACAATTTCTGTTAATGCAGAACAATGCTAGGCCTCACGTTGCACGGGTTGTAACAGAATACTTTGAAGAGGCGAATATTCAACGATTAGTGTGGCCAGCCAGAAGGCCGGATTTAAATCCAATTGAACATGTATGGGATATGCTAGGTAGACATGTTCGAAATCGGCAGCCCAACACCTTGCCCGACTTATGAACAGCCCAGAACGGGAAAATATTCCCCATAAGCAATTCGGAAATGCATTGAAAGTATGCCACGTCAGTAGGTATACTTACACTTGAGGATGGGAAAATAAAAGCTATCGTGGGAACTTAATTTGCATAATTTATTCCTGTGTGGTATGCCGACACGCGTGCCAGATTCCGATACGCGTGCCAGGAAGGAGAGAGAGAGGGAAGATATTGTTGTTTCATTCTATTCTTGGCCGCCATTTTATTTTTTTTTTTAAAAGACTATCGTGGGATTCGAACCCACGGCAATTGTGGCATCTGCGTGGAAACCCAGCGTTCTATCCAATGTCGCCACAGAGCCATGAACATTTTGATGTGATTTCTGTTTGATATACTTATAGCCGCCATGTTTTTTTTTTTTTTTTAAAAAGACCAACGTAGGATTCGAACCCCTGCTGACTGGGTGACTATCAAAGATCCTACCACCGAGCTACGGTACCATGAAGATTTAGTAGATGATAGTTGTTAGATATACATAGCGTCGACGCGGCCATCTGCGCAGGAGTTCTGCGCAATAGCCCTATGTCGGGTAAATATTTCTTTCAGCTAGTGTTATTAGAGGTTTGAACCTGCTTTCGTGGAATCAGAATGAAAAAAATCGGTTTAATAAAGGTTTATTTCACATTTCAGGAATATTTATAATTTTTCAAAATATGTTACACATGAACATTTACAATTATCAATTGATTCACAATTTGTCCATGCCATTCCATCGACAGAATATTCATCTAAAAGTACACACTTATATTTCACAGGACAAAACGGTAAATAAATTACAGAGTGATTATATGAAGAGAGGTGAATAGCACCATCTCAATTATTAATTCTTCAACCATTTTTACACTAAGATGAAACACAGTTAAATGATTGTATCAAACTGAATATCTCAAAATATGAGGAAAATAATTTCAACATACATTCTTCTTCATACGCATATTATAGACGTCGAAATGCTATCAGGGTAGAAACACAAGGGACCACGATTTTGTTGGTTTATGGTGAATTCAAAATAATATTTTCATGCTATCAAATTTTACGATTTGCGATGCTGAATAATCGTGGCATGCCCGAACAAGTCTCGACGCGCTTCATCAACTGGGTAAACAGTAGGAGCATGGCAACCACTCACAAATTCGGTGACATTTTCAGTAAGGATTGTTTCATTCATTCATTTTCTCATTCCCAATCTGTATGACAGAAGCCCCCTGTCAAGATGCAGAAAGGGACTTAGGCTCAGCAATTATGCTATGTGCCCAATATCGAGTGATTTGTAAAAACTATGTTCTTCTTTATAATGTTCTTGTCGTGTCCTGTGTCCTGGGGGCAACAGGAGTCTTGGATATAACCAATCACAGTATCACGTGTTCAACATATAAACTACAATTAATCCAGACGATCACTATAACTTTTACAATTTTTACGAAAAGAATGCACTTTTTAAACGAATATTTACGAGAATTTGTGGTGTAGAAGTAATTTTTTTTTGAGTTCCAAACCAGGACGTGGGGGGAAATGTAGTCATCCCACTGTGACAACCATTTTGGAACTGCCTAGTAAGGATTTACAATTTTGGTCTAGAATGAATTGTGTTTAATGCGTTGTCAGAAAACGTTTCACTGAAAACATTTATCATAGGAAGCATACTTGAACTCGAATAGACGAAGAATTTTTAGGATTCTCATGCCCATTACGTATATAAAAACAGCTAGCTCTCATTTAACGACTGAAGCTAACATTTTTCAGTAGGCAATTTTTCTTTTAATGAATATCATTCGTGTTCAGAAAGATTTGATAGAAGAAAAACACAGCAAAGTACAAATTATTATCATCATTCATAACAGTCATTCAAAGACGAGAAATATTGCGATAACATTATATCTTTTCTAGATCGTCTACCATTGAAAAACAATTTTTAGCTGACATAAATAGATAGATTCCACAGGTGAATATCACAAAGAGAGGGCACTATAAGAAACTATATTTCACGATAAGATATTTGAATTGAACTAATACAAACAAATAAGGCATTTTCTACAATGACCCTAATTTTGATCAATAATCACTCAAGTCATCCTCTGATTCACTAGTAAAATCATTAATATTAAATTCAAGCGGACTCCCCGAAAGCTCGTCTAAAAAAACATTTTTACTCAAAATATCGAATTTAGGTGGTTTTGATAGATAAGCTATAAGGGCCGAATATTTCAAAGACGGTGGTTTCAAATTGATATTAATGAACAACGATTTTTAACAATGAGTGCTTTTGAAAATTGGCAATGTAGCAATTGTAGAAAAGTACTTAAAATGAAACTATTAAAATGTCTTACATATATGGATATGAGAGAAATCCTAAGTTTATACTCTGACCTTATATGTTTGTATTGTAATTCGTCGCAATAATCATCTTCACAAGGATCCCATTTACACGAATTTTCGTGGAAACACTGCTTCAGCTCATCTAGTTGTTTATTCGTATCGAATATAATCCACACATCAATTATCCGAAAGATTCGTTAGCTCCTTCTAAATACCCCATGATTTCTTCTACAATCATCCAGTGATTTAAAGGTAGTTGATCAATTTCAGCATACTGACAGGGAAAGCAAGCCATGAATTTTTCAGCCAAATGAGGTTCACAGGAAAAACTTTCCTGCATGGCCGAAAAAACTAAATCTCATCAATTCCTTCTCAGAGAGCTAAAAATAAAGAAGATGGTTTATAATCAATTTCATTGTTGATCTGAGAGAATTTTGAAACGGATGAAACCCTATTATGTACCTAGTTAAAAACAAAACGGTCAAACTTTGTAGAAATTATTATATTGAATATCCCCTCGTATTCTTCATTTTTTTTTTCATCCCGAATCAACTATATATTTAAACACTTTCATAATTTTCTCTTGACGATATTGAAATAACTAATATTTTTCTTTTCTAAGTCGATTCACGGTTTTAATTTTTACTAATAGTTTCGATTATCCACGTACAATATTCTCATATTGTTGAAGAACAGCTCATCGAGCGTCAATTTATAATTATAATAACGACATAATAAGTTTCATTAATGAGGGAAGAACCATATAAAATTATATTTTACCTTGAAGATCCAAAGTCGTTGTTTACCCTAATTACAGATTCATCTACGGGCAGGGACCACCAAAATATTTTGGTGAATTATGACTTTGGGTGGAAGATCAAGAAACCTCATTATGAACTCGAGGTCCTCCTGCCACTGTTCCTCCTTCAAATTTTCTTGTAATGCGAGATCTGGTCTTTTATTACACTGCGAACACGATTCGGAGTATCCATACATACTCGCGAATTCGCAAAAGGAATTTTCGGCTTTCGTCGACATTTCAAATAGGTAATTTTACGAAACTGAAAACAAATAGAAATAAATAAGCATTCGATAGCTTCAGTATTTATCCGAATGATATGAATTTATTGACTTTAATTATAACAATATGTAACAATGAATAAGTCATTTGATTTCATGAAAAGTGTAATATCGAAAAATGAAAAAATATACTCACTTCTACCAGATGTGTATATTACAGGTACGGACAACTTCAACTATCGTGGACGGAACTATCAAGGGTCGAAAAGATTCTGATTATTGAATCCCTGAAACCAGCATTTAAATAAACGGCCAAAGTATTTGTTTTACACGACTGACAGTTCAATAAAAACACATATTTATGGTTCATGAAAGAAATAGACGGTTGTATTTCTAGTAGTGTTTTCACAGGACAGACATCTTCAATAAAAACACATATTTATGGTTCATGAAAGGGATAAACAGCTGTATTTCTAGTAGATATATTTGAAGGGTCAGGTAGGGATTAAAATATTCGGATCGTTCGAGTTGATGAAAGCTTATCGTTTGACAACGAGGGCAAAGTTTGCGATATGACTTCCCGTATTTCTATAACAAAAGAGAAATATATCAGCTTTACTAAACATTATGATGAATATTCTATCAATTTCCGATTCGTTGATAGTTTTCGATTCATGGCTTCCTCACTGGATCAACTATCTTCATATTTAGAAGAGTTTCCGAACTTGAAATCACAATTTCTTGAGGAATCTGAAGAACATCTCAATCTTCTCACAAAAAATAAGGGGATAATGCCATATGATTACATCGATTCTAACGATCGTTTCTATGAAACATCTCGCACAAACATTTTTTATATCAGCAAACACTGTGTATTTATCGAAATCACAACAGGTAAAACAAGTAGAATTAATTCAGAAGAAATGAAACTGAATGCTCTCGGAAAATACATGGACCATTAAACGAACAGAAAGTATAGCTATAGAAAAACTTTAATCTTTTTTTAATATGTACGATTATTTTATCTTGTACTTGCAACAGTACGATTCTCTGTTTTGCAATGACATAAAAAATAAAAAGAAAGAGGAGCTTCATCATTGGTTAGGCCTCCTAAATTTTGAGTTACTTTTGTTTTATTGTGTCGAGTTATTTTGCCCTCTTTCCCCAAGTTCATCTCTTTCAGTCTATTCGATAGTTTAAAAAATGAAATATAATCTGTTGCTTTGCCCGATGGCAGACGACTTCAGTCTGAATGGAAGTGTATGATTATTGACGAGTTTCAAGTCGTTGTTGATTCAAATGCACATGAGTTTTCAATGAAATTGTTCAATTTTCGATTTAAATTCATTCCAGATCGCATTATTGCAAGTGAACCATTACAAACAGTCAGAGTTGTATACGATCTGTCGCTTGAAGATATTCATTCAATTCTACGAACGGCTCTGAAAATATTTCTGAGCTTACCGGTGACAAATTTGCTAATTGTGAACACTGAAACTTATGAATGTCGTATGCATGTTCCTCCTCGAGGGCAATAATGACAAGTACATTAGATTACTCTGAATTGGTTGAATTGTTTGGTTGAATTCAAGAGAATGAAATTTTTAACCAGGTTCCGTATCTACATAATTGTCATTATTGGGACTTATTTTCTTCTCAAATAGAGAAACTATCAAATATTGTGCTATCTATATTCCCGGGAGTATATTCAGTGAATTTGTAGGAGTCGCTGGAAATGTACATACCTGTGCGAAAGTTACGAAATGATAGAGTTTATTTTTGTTTGCTTTCTTGGTGTTTGAAGATTTTTCAGGATTCATAGAGAGATACCATGAGAAGTTATTCCATTTCAGACCTTTGTCTTTGAGATACAGACTTCTATTCCTAATTGTTCGTAGAGGAATTATTGCATAGGAGAATATTGAAGAATCGTATAGTAGACCTCTACATCTTTTTGTTTTTATTAAATAAAAATATTAGGATTATATATATTTGTAATTGAAAACGAGAAAACAAGTTTTTCTTGTTAATTTTCTTAGAAAAGAGTGATTCATACATATATTATCAGTCTGATAATTATATCCTAATAAATAGTAGCAACTTCTCATCGGTGTTTCACTAAAAAGGTATTCTGATAGATCTATCTTCAGAATATTTTTCTTTATACAGGGTGAGCAGCTCATCATTTATTTCGGGAAAATATTTAACACTACTAACTTCATGAGGATATCTAGTATTCGATGTAAGATAACTTTGTTCTATATCCTTTGGTCTTTTACAATTATATTTCTGATAGATTTTTCACAGTGTTTTTCGAAGTATCATTTGTAGTGAATTTTCTTCCGTGCACTAGACAACTGATTAAATTTTTTCATGTATATTGAGGTGTCTGCTCAAGTTATTCGATTGACTGAATTCTTTCCTACAGATTCCACAAGTATAAAACCTGCTGTTTTCGAAGGAAATCTTATAATAATGGAAATATGTTGTGTATTTACTTTTTATTTTTCAATGATGTAAAAATTTGTTTTAATATTGATATATTCCAATAGATGTCAGTACTCAAACGAATTTTGTATGATTATATTGACAGATTTCACCCCAATTTTAATAAACAGAAAAACTACAATACCGTCTTTCATTTACAGTTTTTCAACCGAGCAGTCAATATAATATCAAGAACTGATTTAGTTGGGAGAATCAGAGCTCTTCTATGCTAATGAAGTCCCAAGATGGCTAATTAGTTGAGGATGGCCTCGAGAATTATACAATTGCTCTAAGGCGATTGAACAAATGATTGTAAAGTTCTCATAAATTTATGGAGAAATAGAATGAACTGTGAATTCATTTTTCGACAGGGAATTCAAAACACTCTGAAAATCCATGAAGCTGTCAGAGTAAATATGGTTCTGCGTGGAGAGTTTCAGATAGCCAATAAAATTCGGAAGGAGAATGATTATTACAAAACATCTAATTCGCCTATATACTGAGATACAAACCTTTCAACACGAGGAAAAAGCGAAGAAAATTTGGTGCTTGTATATGTTGACTGAATGGTTAAAACTTCGAAACTGACACAATAGATGACAACCACCATGAAAAATTCATAAATAATGTTGATAATCTCTAATAGATGTCGATACTAATGAAAATCTCGTATAATATTCGAGAAACTCTGTTGATCATGCATTAAAAGAATACAAACTTTTGTATATTCGATATTCGAGAAGGTCAAAACGCTATTTTGTTACTTCAAGAGTCTTCGAGATGATTCTTCGATTGATGAACAATTGGAGAAATTTCATCCGCTGATTTGAAAAAATATTTTCTCAATATTTTCAAATGAAGAGAAACAGAAAATGTTGTCAACATTCATTCATTCATGACAACTCTTATCGATTTTTCTGTTTCTCTTCATTTGAAAATATTGAGAAAATATTTTTTCAAATCAGCGGATGAAATTTCTCCAATTGTTCATCAATCGAAGAATCATCTCGAAGACTCTTGAAGTAACAAAATAGCGTTTTGACCTTCTCGAATATCGAATATACAAAAGTTTGTATTCTTTTAATGCATGATCAACAGAGTTTCTCGAATATTATACGAGATTTTCATTAGTATCGACATCTATTAGAGATTATCAACATTATTTATGAATTTTTCATGGTGGTTGTCATCTATTGTGTCAGTTTCGAAGTTTTAACCATTCAGTCAACATATACAAGCACCAAATTTTCTTCGCTTTTTCCTCGTGTTGAAAGGTTTGTATCTCAGTATATAGGCGAATTAGATGTTTTGTAATAATCATTCTCCTTCCGAATTTTATTGGCTATCTGAAACTCTCCACGCAGAACCATATTTACTCTGACAGCTTCATGGATTTTCAGAGTGTTTTGAATTCCCTGTCGAAAAATGAATTCACAGTTCATTCTATTTCTCCATAAATTTATGAGAACTTTACAATCATTTGTTCAATCGCCTTAGAGCAATTGTATAATTCTCGAGGCCATCCTCAACTAATTAGCCATCTTGGGACTTCATTAGCATAGAAGAGCTCTGATTCTCCCAACTAAATCAGTTCTTGATATTATATTGACTGCTCGGTTGAAAAACTGTAAATGAAAGACGGTATTGTAGTTTTTCTGTTTATTAAAATTGGGGTGAAATCTGTCAATATAATCATACAAAATTCGTTTGAGTACTGACATCTATTGGAATATATCAATATTAAAACAAATTTTTACATCATTGAAAAATAAAAAGTAAATACACAACATATTTCCATTATTATAAGATTTCCTTCGAAAACAGCAGGTTTTATACTTGTGGAATCTGTAGGAAAGAATTCAGTCAATCGAATAACTTGAGCAGACACCTCAATATACATGAAAAAATTTAATCAGTTGTCTAGTGCACGGAAGAAAATTCACTACAAATGATACTTCGAAAAACACTGTGAAAAATCTATCAGAAATATAATTGTAAAAGACCAAAGGATATAGAACAAAGTTATCTTACATCGAATACTAGATATCCTCATGAAGTTAGTAGTGTTAAATATTTTCCCGAAATAAATGATGAGCTGCTCACCCTGTATAAAGAAAAATATTCTGAAGATAGATCTATCAGAATACCTTTTTAGTGAAACACCGATGAGAAGTTGCTACTATTTATTAGGATATAATTATCAGACTGATAATATATGTATGAATCACTCTTTTCTAAGAAAATTAACAAGAAAAACTTGTTTTCTCGTTTTCAATTACAAATATATATAATCCTAATATTTTTATTTAATAAAAACAAAAAGATGTAGAGGTCTACTATACGATTCTTCAATATTCTCCTATGCAATAATTCCTCTACGAACAATTAGGAATAGAAGTCTGTATCTCAAAGACAAAGGTCTGAAATGGAATAACTTCTCATGGTATCTCTCTATGAATCCTGAAAAATCTTCAAACACCAAGAAAGCAAACAAAAATAAACTCTATCATTTCGTAACTTTCGCACAGGTATGTACATTTCCAGCGACTCCTACAAATTCACTGAATATACTCCCGGGAATATAGATAGCACAATATTTGATAGTTTCTCTATTTGAGAAGAAAATAAGTCCCAATAATGACAATTATGTAGATACGGAACCTGGTTAAAAATTTCATTCTCTTGAATTCAACCAAACAATTCAACCAATTCAGAGTAATCTAATGTACTTGTCATTATTGCCCTCGAGGAGGAACATGCATACGACATTCATAAGTTTCAGTGTTCACAATTAGCAAATTTGTCACCGGTAAGCTCAGAAATATTTTCAGAGCCGTTCGTAGAATTGAATGAATATCTTCAAGCGACAGATCGTATACAACTCTGACTGTTTGTAATGGTTCACTTGCAATAATGCGATCTGGAATGAATTTAAATCGAAAATTGAACAATTTCATTGAAAACTCATGTGCATTTGAATCAACAACGACTTGAAACTCGTCAATAATCATACACTTCCATTCAGACTGAAGTCGTCTGCCATCGGGCAAAGCAACAGATTATATTTCATTTTTTAAACTATCGAATAGACTGAAAGAGATGAACTTGGGGAAAGAGGGCAAAATAACTCGACACAATAAAACAAAAGTAACTCAAAATTTAGGAGGCCTAACCAATGATGAAGCTCCTCTTTCTTTTTATTTTTTATGTCATTGCAAAACAGAGAATCGTACTGTTGCAAGTACAAGATAAAATAATCGTACATATTAAAAAAAGATTAAAGTTTTTCTATAGCTATACTTTCTGTTCGTTTAATGGTCCATGTATTTTCCGAGAGCATTCAGTTTCATTTCTTCTAAATTAATTCTACTTGTTTTACCTGTTGTGATTTCGATAAATACACAGTGTTTGCTGATATAAAAAATGTTTGTGCGAGATGTTTCATAGAAACGATCGTTAGAATCGATGTAATCATATGGCATTATCCCCTTATTTTTTGTGAGAAGATTGAGATGTTCTTCAGATTCCTCAAGAAATTGTGATTTCAAGTTCGGAAACTCTTCTAAATATGAAGATAGTTGATCCAGTGAGGAAGCCATGAATCGAAAACTATCAACGAATCGGAAATTGATAGAATATTCATCATAATGTTTAGTAAAGCTGATATATTTCTCTTTTGTTATAGAAATACGGGAAGTCATATCGCAAACTTTGCCCTCGTTGTCAAACGATAAGCTTTCATCAACTCGAACGATCCGAATATTTTAATCCCTACCTGACCCTTCAAATATATCTACTAGAAATACAGCTGTTTATCCCTTTCATGAACCATAAATATGTGTTTTTATTGAAGATGTCTGTCCTGTGAAAACACTACTAGAAATACAACCGTCTATTTCTTTCATGAACCATAAATATGTGTTTTTATTGAACTGTCAGTCGTGTAAAACAAATACTTTGGCCGTTTATTTAAATGCTGGTTTCAGGGATTCAATAATCAGAATCTTTTCGACCCTTGATAGTTCCGTCCACGATAGTTGAAGTTGTCCGTACCTGTAATATACACATCTGGTAGAAGTGAGTATATTTTTTCATTTTTCGATATTACACTTTTCATGAAATCAAATGACTTATTCATTGTTACATATTGTTATAATTAAAGTCAATAAATTCATATCATTCGGATAAATACTGAAGCTATCGAATGCTTATTTATTTCTATTTGTTTTCAGTTTCGTAAAATTACCTATTTGAAATGTCGACGAAAGCCGAAAATTCCTTTTGCGAATTCGCGAGTATGTATGGATACTCCGAATCGTGTTCGCAGTGTAATAAAAGACCAGATCTCGCATTACAAGAAAATTTGAAGGAGGAACAGTGGCAGGAGGACCTCGAGTTCATAATGAGGTTTCTTGATCTTCCACCCAAAGTCATAATTCACCAAAATATTTTGGTGGTCCCTGCCCGTAGATGAATCTGTAATTAGGGTAAACAACGACTTTGGATCTTCAAGGTAAAATATAATTTTATATGGTTCTTCCCTCATTAATGAAACTTATTATGTCGTTATTATAATTATAAATTGACGCTCGATGAGCTGTTCTTCAACAATATGAGAATATTGTACGTGGATAATCGAAACTATTAGTAAAAATTAAAACCGTGAATCGACTTAGAAAAGAAAAATATTAGTTATTTCAATATCGTCAAGAGAAAATTATGAAAGTGTTTAAATATATAGTTGATTCGGGATGAAAAAAAAAATGAAGAATACGAGGGGATATTCAATATAATAATTTCTACAAAGTTTGACCGTTTTGTTTTTAACTAGGTACATAATAGGGTTTCATCCGTTTCAAAATTCTCTCAGATCAACAATGAAATTGATTATAAACCATCTTCTTTATTTTTAGCTCTCTGAGAAGGAATTGATGAGATTTAGTTTTTTCGGCCATGCAGGAAAGTTTTTCCTGTGAACCTCATTTGGCTGAAAAATTCATGGCTTGCTTTCCCTGTCAGTATGCTGAAATTGATCAACTACCTTTAAATCACTGGATGATTGTAGAAGAAATCATGGGGTATTTAGAAGGAGCTAACGAATCTTTCGGGATAATTGATGTGTGGATTATATTCGATACGAATAAACAACTAGATGAGCTGAAGCAGTGTTTCCACGAAAATTCGTGTAAATGGGATCCTTGTGAAGATGATTATTGCGACGAATTACAATACAAACATATAAGGTCAGAGTATAAACTTAGGATTTCTCTCATATCCATATATGTAAGACATTTTAATAGTTTCATTTTAAGTACTTTTCTACAATTGCTACATTGCCAATTTTCAAAAGCACTCATTGTTAAAAATCGTTGTTCATTAATATCAATTTGAAACCACCGTCTTTGAAATATTCGGCCCTTATAGCTTATCTATCAAAACCACCTAAATTCGATATTTTGAGTAAAAATGTTTTTTTAGACGAGCTGGCGGGGAGTCCGCTTGAATTTAATATTAATGATTTTACTAGTGAATCAGAGGATGACTTGAGTGATTATTGATCAAAATTAGGGTCATTGTAGAAAAATCCTTATTTGTTTGTATTAGTTCAATTCAAATATCTTATCGTGAAATATAGTTTCTTATAGTGCCCTCTCTTTGTGATATTCACCTGTGGAATCTATCTATTTATGTCAGCTAAAAATTGTTTTTCAATGGTAGACGATCTAGAAAAGATATAATGTTATCGCAATATTTCTCGTCTTTGAATGACTGTTATGAATGATGATAATAATTTGTACTTTGCTGTGTTTTTCTTCTATCAAATCTTTCTGAACACGAATGATATTCATTAAAAGAAAAATTGCCTACTGAAAAATGTTAGCTTCAGTCGTTAAATGAGAGCTAGCTGTTTTTATATACGTAATGGGCATGAGAATCCTAAAAATTCTTCGTCTATTCGAGTTCAAGTATGCTTCCTATGATAAATGTTTTCAGTGAAACGTTTTCTGACAACGCATTAAACACAATTCATTCTAGACCAAAATTGTAAATCCTTACTAGGCAGTTCCAAAATGGTTGTCACAGTGGGATGACTACATTTCCCCCCACGTCCTGGTTTGGAACTCAAAAAAAAATTACTTCTACACCACAAATTCTCGTAAATATTCGTTTAAAAAGTGCATTCTTTTCGTAAAAATTGTAAAAGTTATAGTGATCGTCTGGATTAATTGTAGTTTATATGTTGAACACGTGATACTGTGATTGGTTATATCCAAGACTCCTGTTGCCCCCAGGACACAGGACACGACAAGAACATTATAAAGAAGAACATAGTTTTTACAAATCACTCGATATTGGGCACATAGCATAATTGCTGAGCCTAAGTCCCTTTCTGCATCTTGACAGGGGGCTTCTGTCATACAGATTGGGAATGAGAAAATGAATGAATGAAACAATCCTTACTGAAAATGTCACCGAATTTGTGAGTGGTTGCCATGCTCCTACTGTTTACCCAGTTGATGAAGCGCGTCGAGACTTGTTCGGGCATGCCACGATTATTCAGCATCGCAAATCGTAAAATTTGATAGCATGAAAATATTATTTTGAATTCACCATAAACCAACAAAATCGTGGTCCCTTGTGTTTCTACCCTGATAGCATTTCGACGTCTATAATATGCGTATGAAGAAGAATGTATGTTGAAATTATTTTCCTCATATTTTGAGATATTCAGTTTGATACAATCATTTAACTGTGTTTCATCTTAGTGTAAAAATGGTTGAAGAATTAATAATTGAGATGGTGCTATTCACCTCTCTTCATATAATCACTCTGTAATTTATTTACCGTTTTGTCCTGTGAAATATAAGTGTGTACTTTTAGATGAATATTCTGTCGATGGAATGGCATGCACAAATTGTGAATCAATTGATAATTGTAAATGTTCATGTGTAACATATTTGAAAAATTATAAATATTCCTGAAATGTGAAATAAACCTTTATTAAACCGATTTTTTTCATTCTGATTCCACGAAAGCAGGTTCAAACCTCTAATAACACTAGCTGAAAGAAATATTTACCCGACATAGGGCTATTGCGCAGAACTCCTGCGCAGATGGCCGCGTCGACGCTATGTATATCTAACAACTATCATCTACTAAATCTTCATGGTACCGTAGCTCGGTGGTAGGATCTTTGATAGTCACCCAGTCAGCAGGGGTTCGAATCCTACGTTGGTCTTTTTAAAAAAAAAAAAAAAACATGGCGGCTATAAGTATATCAAACAGAAATCACATCAAAATGTTCATGGCTCTGTGGCGACATTGGATAGAACGCTGGGTTTCCACGCAGATGCCACAATTGCCGTGGGTTCGAATCCCACGATAGTCTTTTAAAAAAAAAAATAAAATGGCGGCCAAGAATAGAA
Source organism: Hippodamia convergens (assembly GCA_038502775.1). Taxonomy (NCBI): domain Eukaryota; kingdom Metazoa; phylum Arthropoda; class Insecta; order Coleoptera; family Coccinellidae; genus Hippodamia; species Hippodamia convergens. The sequence goes on along the minus strand of JAVSIQ010000831.1, from coordinate 373,382 downwards.
TGAAACAACAATATCTTCCCTCTCTCTCTCCTTCCTGGCACGCGTATCGGAATCTGGCACGCGTGTCGGCATACCACACAGGAATAAATTATGCAAATTAAGTTCCCACGATAGCTTTTATTTTCCCATCCTCAAGTGTAAGTATACCTACTCACGTCGTATGATAGAAGTGATGAGAAAGCGAAGTGGAAATACACGCTATAAATTTTCAGATGTTTGCTTATGTTTACTCGTCGATAAGGTATTGTAATGTTTTGAATTGTTATAAAAATTGAAAAAATTTAACACTTTCTTTGAAAATGTGTATCTTTTTTTTAAAGCAGATACTGACGTAAATCAAAAAACATTTTGTTAAGAAAGGGTCACACTTCAAATTAAAACTGAATGATATCAAATTTTCTGCCTCAAATTCACCACAGGGTGTTTAGAAATGAAGGGTACAAAACAAGGTTTTGTTTCACCCTGTATAACGGATGAATCACAAGCATTTTCGCAAAGTAAATTTCAGGTTAATATAACAAGACCCAATACTATACCTGGTGAAAATTTCAACAAAATCGGAAAACCACGAAAAAGATATAGGGTGTTGAATTTGACAAAAATTTTGCCTGTCCGGAATTTATTGAAGGGGAGTGTAGATGTTTGTATGATGCATCTCATGCTGAAAGACAGTTTATGGAGAAAGATCGCGACAGAAATAGAAGGAAAAACAAGTAAAAGGAAATTTTTTCTGTATCATTTTTAATTTGAACTTTTGTGAATATAAAACAGTTTCATATAATTGAATATTAATTATTCCGAACCCTATGTTCCTGTAACTATTTTTTCTTGCCAGGCAATTTGACTGCGAATCCATCTGCTCTGGCAAATCCTCCTTTTCTTCCTATTCTTATACATCAAATGCACAGCAGGCCTTTTCTTATTTTTTCTTTTCATATATTTTAAAATAATTTCATTCTCCTCTTCTTCCAAAATATGAAGCGCAAGTACAATCCATCTTCGAATTCTCACTGTCGACTGCAGGCCGAGTAGTTTGGCTGCAGATAAGGAAACCACTCCGACGTAACAGCGGACGCGAGCAGTAGCTGCTCGCATTCACTGCATGCGTCCGACGCACAAGCGAAACCGTACCTTGAGAAGAACGCAGCAGCAAAACAATTATGTATAATCGTTGATTGAAGTATTCTTAAGGTACGGTTTCGCTTGTGCGTCGGGCGCATGCAGCGACCGCCGAAAGTGGCTGCTGCGATTGTTGAATAGACTGTTCATAGGAAACAGCGAAGAAGCGGTTCCGCTTCTGCAGTCAACGCAGCAGTGGCTGCAGCATCCAAACGGCCCACTGCTTGCGGTACCAGTCTGTGCGACGTCGCTGCAGCGTGAATTCATTTATATATAGGTTAAAATTGTTATAATTTATCGAAATGATAGAAAATGAGTGTTGAAAAGTTTTCGACGGATGAAGAAATGAAATTAATTGAATTAGTTTCCACAAATAGAGGTTTGTATGATTCATCCCATGCTGAAAGACAGTGTATGGAGAAAGATCGCGACAGAAATAGAAGGAAAAACAAGAAAAAGGAAATTTTTCCTTTATCATTTTTAATTTGAACTCTTTATGTGAATATAAAACGGTTTCATATAATTGAGTATTAATTGTTCCGAACCCTACGTTCCTGTAACTATTTTTTCTTGCCAGGCAATTCGACCCCCGGACTGCGAATCCATCTACTCTGGCAAATCCTCCTATACATAAAATGCACAGCATTTTTTCTTTTCATATACAGGGTGACAAAGACTCATGGTACACCCCCATTTTCTCCCTTGTTTCTGTAGCTATATTTCTGAAATTCGAAACATTGAATAAACTCACTATATGGCACTTTTTGACATATTTAGAAAAAATCCAATTTCCGGTTTTTCCGGAAATGACATCAACTTTGGATTGAACCGAGAAGATACTTAAACTCGTCTAAACTCCATTACCGTGTTCGTATTGGTTATACAGAAAAATAGTTGATATGGATGGATACCCCACCGATGTTACTTTCGAATGACGTCAGAGTACCATTATGCTACCATTTGAGAAAACGGAGTTTCGAGTGGAAAAAGGTTTTGGTTTACTTTTTAGGCACGTATTTTGAACCACGATACTTTTTAAATCGAAATTACTATAGTGTAGCATTATTTTGATTATTTGGAATAATTTTAGGGAGTTGATGGCTCTCTGGGCGTTCTGACGAATGAAATATCAACTATAAGGAATCATTAGATTGAGAAAATCATAGAGATTACAAATATGTAATAATATACCGGGTGTCCCATTTGAAAATCGAAAGTTGATGTGATTTCCGGAAAAACCAGAAGTTGAATTTTTTTTTCTGAATATGTCAAAAAGTGCCCTAGAGTGAGTATATTCAATGTTCCAAATTTCAAAAATATAACTACAGAAACAAAGGAGAAAATGGGGGTGTACCATGTGTCTGTGTCACACTATATTTAAAAAAAATTTCATTCTCCTCTTCTTCCAATATATGAAGCGCAAGTTCACTCCATCTTCGAATTCTCACTGTCGACTGTCGGCCGAGTAGTTCTGCTGCAGATAAGGAAACCACTCCGACGTCACAGCGGACGCGAGCAGTAGCTGCTCGCATTCACTGCAGGCGTCCGACGCACAAGCGAAACCGTACCTTTAGGAAGATACCCAACTATACGGCACAAAACGAGTGCAAAATTAAAAAGACGGATAAATGGCGTATTGTTGTTTAACAAAAAGGCGGTAAGATGGCGCGAGCAAATTTTCTAGTAAAATAATTGTAACTGAAGACTGATAGATGGCGCTGATCCATAGCCAGAGTACGCGAGAAAAATGAGATGGAACTCTTTGCTATCTTGTGAATAAAAGACTCCATGAGTGTGTTTGATATCAAATAGAAGAGAGAAAGAAAACACACTTATTAAAATAATTATATTCTCTGACGATCGATTTCGGCTCTAAGCCATCATCAGGTCAGCTGAAAATGATAGTCAAATTATAAAATATGATGACAAAAACAAGTACAGATTAAAATTTCCTTTACATAACAATTTCTAGTACAACAATAAAAGTGAACAAGCGTGACAGGCTTTTTTATTATCTACTCACCGTCAAAGGAATATGCACTTTTAGTTATCATAAATTTTAGTTTTCTTTCAAAGGATTTGTATTCAAGTTATATTTGATGTTATGATTTGGACGTATTCGTTTTCGGGTGGTCAGTGTCGACATTTATTATTCGAGTTATCTGTCTTGCGTGGGAATATCTGCGTCAGCTGTCAGTCATCTTCGGAACAATTAACACGAGTACAGGGGTCAACAGAAAATTAAAATCACGTTGTTAGAGGACGAATCGACTTAAATAGATTAGGCATCGGGAAATCTTTTATATCATTAAGGAGAAGATTATTGTTTTTGTTCTTCAAAATTTCAAGCTGTTCTAAAAGTGTCAGCTTATAAAAATCATTATTTTGATGAAGTAATGTTAGACTTTCGAGTGAGGTGGAATGTTTACTCTCAACCAAATGATTTCCCATGGCGGAAGCAGGCCTATTTTTAATGTGTTCATTGAATCTAATTCGTGCTGCTCTAGTCGTCATCCCGATATAAAAGGCAGGACAGTTCTCGCAGGTAATTTTATATATACCGCTCTTTTGATTGTTTTCTTTTCTGGGTTTGTTGTTGACTAGTATTCGCTCCAGTGTTCTATGAGAAACATTGACGAGGTTTAATTCATACTTCGCTAGTATTGCTTGTAGTCTGCTGTTAAGGTTAGAGAAGTAGGGAATAACTATATAGGTCTTTTTAACTGCAGTATGGGGGTATATTTTTTTCAAAAGTTTTCTTTTCATTATGGAGGTCAAGATATCGTCTTTGCTATCTTTTCTCATCGAACGAAATGAACAATTTATTGCTTTTATTGATATGTTATTCCATTTAAGATTTCAAAACAACCTCGCTTCTTCAACAACCCTGCACATCCTTGATTGAAGTACTTCAATCAACGTTCAAACTTGTAGATGTTCACATTATCAAGTGGCTACTGTAGCCGAAATTCAATTTATTAGCAAGTCATTGTACAGGGTGGTCAGATTTATATGTTTCAGTACTACATCCCCTAAATTAACAGATATAAAAAAAGTAATAAACATGTCATCTTGTCTTTTTTTCGAGAAACATAAATTGCTGAAAACTCAAGAAAATATATAAAAGAAGACAAACTGTTGTTACTCAAATTCTACAACTATGTGAAACATCTGTTCATCATAAAAATTCCACATCAGGGGCCCGCAACACAAACCGTACAAGTGTAACAAGGGTATAAACTACCTGTAGCTACAAGTTCAAATTAAAATGACCCGTACGGCACCAGTAATTAAGGAAAAACGTTTGCTGTAGCCCAAAGATTACTCTTGTACAATTATGATAAGGAATTTTCAACAAGTGTAGATAATGTTTTACCTAACTTCCAAGCTAGGTAAATGCATACTTATGATATGAGAATTCCCGTACTGGGAACACGTACGTAACTACAGTTCATCCAACGAGAGGAGATAGCGCGACAAAACAACAAGGCGTGGCCAGATTCATCAGGACCGGATTTAATGTACCGATCGCGCAACCGACGCCGTCGCAAGCAACTGAGAATTTCAGATGAATCACTTGATTGTCGTAATACAGATCTGGAGAAGACAGAGAAAGCACTAAACGGCAGCCAGTAAAAATATTCATAACCCTATGGGCGTACATTTAGTTGTTTACTGGCGCTATCGCTTCTCGTTGGATGGACTATAGCAATGTCAATATCTCTTTTGGGAAATATCCCAATAGGACCACTTGTAACTGGTAGATACACTTGTAGGATTTGTGCTACGGGTCCCTGGTATCATGACTCATCCAAATTGGGTTTCTGTTTGAAATTTACCGAGAGTAGAAAAATACAGAAATCTGTTTTTCGGATTCGTTATTTTGCGAGGGCGCCACATTACGGCAGTGGAATGATGGACGAGGGATGCGAGAGGAAGGAGGACTGAAAACACATGAAGAATACTTCATTGAACGGGTGCGTGAAGTTAGCGAAAAGTTGGAAGCACTAATTCTGAAACTATGTCAAATATTTAGTGCATAATTAGTGCCTATTAGTGCTGTTTGTGACAGCACCATTGTAGTTTTCGAGATATTGACGATTCAAATTTTTGGTGCTAACTTCACGCTCAACACCAAAAGTTTCAAATGTCAATGAAACTTATATGCCAATATTTAGTGCCTAATTAGTGCCTATTAGTGCTTTTGGAACCAATGAAAAAAAATGAAGAGTTTCCATGATATCCGGGAATATTTCTTTTGGTGCCAACTTCACACCCAGCACCAAACGTTTCAAATTACCATGAAATTTATATGCCAATATTTAGTGCATAATTAGTGCCGGTAAAACGGCTGCGATATCATTTTCAGTTCAATAGTAATCGAGTGTTGTTTTTCAGTAAGCGTGAAGTTAGCGAAAAGTTGGAAGCACTAATTCTGAAACTATGTCAGATATTTAGTGCTTTAATAGTGTTAATTGGTGCCGTATAAATCTTTGAATGCACCATCATATTTTTTTAGTTATAAGTAATTATATATTTTAATAACGTGCCGCCATCTATGGGGCGAATGCGATTCATTCTGCGTAATACAAACTCGAGGTCATCGGGACATGTTAATTGTCTAAGGCGGCTCACACGCATACGACTCGAAACGCTAATCTTGATTTCGAAGAATGAAATTATCTGAATGAAGTATTCAGATAATGATTAATGGGGAAATATTTCAATTCACAAGTATTTATTTATTATTGGGTTATCGGGATGAATGAAAGAATATATAAATATGGAAACGATGTTTATTCAAAGCCAAGAATTTTTAGCTTTCATTGCTATACGTAGAAATTTTTTTCTTTTGTATCTTTTGTTTTGTAAAGCTGTTCTCTATGAATGAAAGAATAATCATTTATTATTATTATTATTATTATTATGTTGTTATTATTATTATGTTGTTTATAATATGTATATAGGTATATAGTATATAGTATAGGTGATAATTCATAAATGGTTATTATGGAGGGTGTGCTCTCGAGTTTCAGTTATATTTTGTCAAAGTACATTGTTATTTATTACTATTTAATTGTGAAATTGTTCAAATTCCAGATACTGTATTATATTTTATTCACTTAGAAGTCACGTATAGGCTCACGCCTCAGTGATTATATTATGTTAATGCCCTGTAGCTTTTGAAGAAATGAACCATAATATAATTTTATGAATGACAACATAAATTCTCAATACCAGAGACAACGGAGTATTTCTTCTTCAACGCATAGAACGAGAATATTAGCTGAAAAATAGCTAATATTAATAGAACCGTGAAAAAATATATTTGATGGAGATTATGATGAAATTAACCTTCATAGAGGTTAACAATCATGAAAATGAATATATCCTGATATGTAGGTATAGACATAACCAGGAAGCAGTGTTTTGTACAGAAAATACTAATAAATGTACTTTGAAATAATCGCAACAAAAAGCTTGGTTCGAATGTTTAATGAGTGGATGTTTGTGATTCCTTACTATAATGGAATTTTTCACCTGCTCATTTTATTCCTTCCTTCGATCACAATTTTTTCTATATAGCAATGAAAGATAAAAATTCTTGGTTTTGAATAAACATCGTTTCCATATTTATATATTCTTTCATTCATCCCGATAACCCAATAAATACTTGTGAATTGAAATATTTCCCCATTAATCATTATCTGAATACTTCATTCAGATAATTTCATTCTTCGAAATCAAGATTAGCGTTTCGAGTCGTATGCGTGTGAGCCGCCTTAGACAATATTAACATGTCCCGATGACCTCGAGTTTGTATTTCGCAGAATGAATCGCATACACCCCATAGATGGCGGCACGTTATTAAAACATATAATTACTTATAACTAAAAAAATATGATGGTGCCTTCAAAGATTTTTACGGCACCAATTAACACTATTAAAGCACTAAATATTTGACATAGTTTCAGAATTAGTGCTTCCAACTTTTCGCTAACTTCACGCTTACTGAAAAACAACACTCGATTACTATTAAACTAAAAATTATATCGCAGCCGTTTTAGCGGCACTAATTATGCACTAAATATTGGCATATAAATTTCATGGTAATTTGAAACTTTTGGTGCTGGGCGTGAAGTTGGCACCAAAAGAAATATTCCCAGGTATCATGGAAACTCTTCATTTTTTTCATTGGTTCCAAAAGCACTAATAGGCACTAATTAGGCATCAAATATTGGCATATAAGTTTCATTGATATTTGAAACTTTTGGTGCTGAGCGTGAAGTTAGCACCAAAAATTTGAATCGTCAATATCTCGAAAACTACAATGGTGCTGTCACAAACAGCACTAATAGGCACTAATTATGCACTAAATATTTGACATAGTTTCAGAATTAGTGCTTTCAACTTTTCGCCAACTTCACGCACCCTCAATGAACGGTATAATACAATTTAGTTCGTATATCACCCATGTTTTGATAGTACACCAAAGGGTTTCTTGGGGACTTGTTAGTTTTTCAACCTAGACTCATTATTTGAATATTTAAAACATCATGTAATTACAAAAAAAATTCATTGATTTTGTTTCAGGAATTGGGAGTAAAAGTCCTGAAAAGTTTCAGAAAATATAAAATTATATCAGTTTGTCATATAAAATTAATAGAGAAATTCTTGCTTTTGTGTATTTTTCAGAACTTTTCAGATGATCCTTGTGATTATCTTAACTTTTTTCAATTTTGAGATAATATAATATTGATTCAATTTTACAGTTGTTCAAGAAATTACCACATCTTCAAGAAAAAAATAAAGAACAACCCATGTGTAGAATGTATAGTGTGAAAGCTCGAACTATTATTCATGCTCATTTAACAAGAATACCTTTGAATCCCCTAACCCTAGAACAGGATCGAAGATACATAATAGCAAAATGTCCATATTTGCTTCTAGAGCAAGTGAACTGTGTTAATCAACTCATTCTGTTGGGTTATGCTAAACGAAGTGAGTAATACAAGAGTATCCAAATTTGAAAAGCTTTTACATGTAAGAAGTCAAACCAAATATTTTTTATTATATTATTTATCATATATTAGTATGTATTATTTATCTTTTAATAAGTGGACAATTTCTTCATAAACTGTATAATTGTAAATTTAATGTTTGAGACATAATTTTGATTTGTAGTTCAACATATTCCTAGTATTGAATCAATAGAGAACTGTATGAAACTATGTCCAATGATTGTCCAAGCAATGTGGGAACATAAGTCGCCTTTACTGCAACTCCCCTACATCAATGAAGATAACCTCAAATACTTCATGTCTAAAAAACGTCATATTAAAACATTGCAACAGTATGCCCAACTGAAAAGTGAAGACAGACGAAGCCTCTTGAGAAATTTATCTGATTCACAGTATGACGATGTCATGAAGGTGCTAGGCAATATGCCATATGTTGATTTCCAGGTGAAATGTGAAGGTAAGCTGATTTTTTTTCTGTTGCATAAAATTTTCAATACAGAATAACAATACAAAAATTCGATAACATATTTGTTTATATTGTTTTCAGTAGCACTCTGAAATTTGTAGTTTTTTGAATACCTTACTCAAAAATTACTTCTCGCAACAATTAAGGGAACAGAAAAATTTTCCAAATTTTTTGGTGTTTTTCAACAGGCTCACTGAAAATTGGTCGTATGAGAAATAGAATAATCAACTTTTGAAGCTTGAAGACTCTCGTTTCTGAATTTATTGGTTAACAATTTTTCAGAGTACCGGCAGCCATGCATTCCTCGGATAAAGCACAAAGAAAAATTTTTTTTGGGCTAGAACGATATAAAGCCCGTATAGCCTGTATATTCAGGTCTAATTTGTTTTTCACCACTCTCGGAAATGACCTTTTGTTTTCAAGATATCCTATTTTGAATGCAAAATGACCCCTTTTCACTCAACTGCCGATATCTCCGGAACTACTGGGGGCCTAGCAAACTGAGAGCCGGTTTCTTTTTCTGCAGAAAATTTCCCCCTTGTTGAAAAACACCAAAAATTTTTTTTTTAATTTTACTGTTCCTTTAATTGTTGCGAGAAGTTTAGTAGAGGGAAGTTTCTGACTGATTTGTAGCACTCATTATCAATAGAGTTACTAATTTATAAAATGAATTTTAAAAACAGGACCAAGTGATCGCTGGTGGTCATTATTGATTTTCATAGATCGGACTGTGGTCATGCAGTCCGTGGTCATATTATGTTTTTCAATGCTTATTGGTGGCAACATTTTCTTTACATTAAGCATTAGGAATGTAAGAATGACCACCGGTGAGCACGCGGCGCTCATGCCGGAAAATCTGTAGAGCTGCTAAAGTTACACTGGATCATGAAGGTACTATGATTTTTTCAATTACATAGGAGTTTGCAGCAAAAGTTATTACTTCGTAAATAATTTTCAGCTAATCTAGTTTACATTTTTATAAAGCAATACATAACTTCCTTTTAATTTATTAAAAAAAAATCTGAGAAATTATAAAACTTCAACACATCGGTGATATGGGAGAATTTTTATTCAATATAATGTGCAGAATTTGTTGATAGATGAGAACGCGATTATTTGATGTGATTCATGTATTAAAAAGATAGTAGTAACTTTAAGGATTGTATGATGGCAGGGTTCAGAAGAAAACATCCTTGCCAGTTAGTCAAGATAATCCTTTTTATAGATATCCATTGAAATATTTCATGGGTGATCTATGCATTTTTCTGAAAGCTTCCTTAGGGTTCTCTCTCCCAATCCCTAGATCAATAAATTAGAAAACTTGTGCACAATTTGTCAGGGGTCAATTCCTTTCAAATAATGTTATCTAACAATGAAAAAAAACTACACTTCGAACTTTTAAACTTCGTAACGTTTCGGAATCTATATCAATCTTAAATTCATAAAACTCTTTGAAATCGTAAAAATTTTTGATTTATTAATAATAATAATAATCCTTTCAATAGTTACAAAACAATAGTGTTCAATGGATTGGAAATTTTGAGATTCTATTCTGAACTTTAAATTGTATTCTGAAAAATTCAATGTGATTCATTCAGATTCTCATGAAATATTTCGAAAATTAAGCGTTATATAAGGTGCGCAACTAAGTTCCCGTTGTTTTTTTTGTGGAATTGTTAATTTATTGTGAAAAAATCGTTACCCACCTTTCTGGTAAAGCTCAAATACCATTACGGTAAAAGTGTTTTGAAGGCTATCCACGAATCAAGCCATTTTTTTATTTTTCATATGAGTGGAACTGATGATGAAATGATCACATTATCAACAATTTACACATTATTCTGTTTTAATTCATTGGTAATAATCATAAAATAAGAAATAGTTATTCGATTTTCAAAAAAATTGAATGAATGATTGAATACACAATATTGCATCCTATTGAATAAAGATCATTGTTGTTTCTACTATTATATTATTCCAAATTATCAAAAAACGGCAATACTTTTTCAGTTATCGATGATGAAAATCCTACGAAAGTTACTGCAGGTGCTATTGTTACTGTGACTGTAACTCTAACACGTCAAAACATGAGTAAACTCTTTGGTGATGAGAGTGCCAAAGACCATAGCCTCATCACTGAAAATGGAGTAGAAGTTGAAAGCAAAGAGAGTGTTGGGGCTGATGGAGATTCAGAACCGTTTTATAAGAGGCCTGCTTGGATGAAACAAAAAAGAGGTTTGTAAATTTATTTTATATACAGGGTGTACCAAGTTCGACGCCTAATAAGGCGTTTCTGGAGAACTAGACTTATTTGAAATATGAAAATGGGGATTATGATATTGTTTGACATTATCTACCGAGCTAAAATATTCCTAGAGCCTGACCACTTTCAGTTATACAGGGAGCGAAAAAAAAATTTTTTTAATTTTTTTTTCTTTTTTTTGTATTCGAATTTGACAGAGTATGCCATTCTGAATACATTCGCACTCAAATCGTTGCATTCGTCGAAATACTTTCCAAAATATCGAGAAAAACCTAAAGAAAAAGAGAGAAATTAGTATTCGGTATTATGCTTGTTATTCCTAATCTAGATACCTTAAGCACAAACCGTTTTCACATTTTTGAAGTCAAAGACTGTGGAAATATTGTACATTTTTAGAATTTTGTAAAACTCGTCACAGGGTGTTCCAAATGTTCGGTCGAAAATTGGGATCAAGATTGGCCCATAACTTTCGTTTTTCAAATTATAACCCTATTTATTTATGATTGCGTTGGATTGTACGAAAAAAAATGATGATAATGTTTTAACATGTTAATGCTCCTAAAATTGAAAATTCTTGAGTTATTTAGGATTTTCTGATTTTATGTCGTACGTATAGCGTCAAATTCATTAAATCTGTTTCATATCAACTATGACCTTGGTCATAGAAGATAAATTATTCCAATAACTCACTAGTGACACACACTTGAATACATTCGTACTCAAATCGTTGCATTCGTCAAGATACTTTTCGAAATATCAAAAAAAAATCTAAACAAAAAAGGTAGATAAGAGTATTCGGTAAAATGTTTGCTATTTCTAATCTAGATATCCTAAGCACAAACCGTTTTCACTTTTTTGTAGTCGAAAACAGTGGAAATATTTTACATATTTAGAATTTTGAAAAACTCGTCACCGGGTGTTCCAAATGTTCGGTCAAAAATTGGGATCAATATTAGCCTATAACTTTCGTTTTTCAAATTAGAACCCAATTTTTGATGATTGCGTTGGATTCTGCGAAGAAAAATGATGATAATGTTCTATCATGTTGATACTCCTAAAATTAATAATTCTTGAGTTATTTAGTATTTTCTCATTCCATGTCGTACACTGAGAGAAATAAATTTGTTTTTATCAATAAAGTATTTATTTCGAGATTATTCATTAACAGACAAATCCACTTATCAATCTTTAATTTATTTATTAACTCACAGATCTTGCCTCTGAAAGAATTCATTCACATATAACGAAATATTTATTTACACGGTATTTGTTAATATTTAATATATTTGGGTATGATGTATTTCATTTAAACTGCAGTTCTCTTCAAATATAAGATATATTAATTGAAAACATATGTTCATTTGGTAATAAACGAACGTTTGGTTTCTATTACTAAATGATTCTAAACTTCCACCACTCCACGATATGTTTACTCAAAATACAGGATTTATTAACAATGAACAAACCGCATTTGACATGTTTCAATCATCTTGGCTAGTTAACATTGTTCGGTGGTCGGTAGATTCAACTACCCGACTCCTGCCGATAAATCGCGAATGACGCAATCGGATGAAAGGTAAAAATCGAATCATCGATGACCACCGATAGCGAATGAGTTCTCCTTCCAACCCTAACTCCCCAAAGAATTCTTCACGAGCGTCATAGTTCATGAAGAATTAAAACTAACAAACTAACATCGAATTCTGGGAGAGTCGCCAACAGAAGATCAATGGCACAGTTGGTTAGCGCATTGGACTAGTATTTCGAGGGTCGCAGGTTCAAATCCTGCACGAACTAGTCATTATTCCAAAATTCAATTTCGTCTGCAAAGCCATTAATTTTCAATTTTGCTATCGGACGTTAACATTCATTCATAATTCATGCAGTTTGTTAATTATTACTAAATATATTTATTTCAGTGTAATGCGTCTTTATTCGGTATTATTGAATGTTATTATTCATAAATAAATGTGATATAATATTGAGTGGAGGTGATATGCGAAAACTTAAATAAATTCTTTATTTCCATGAAAGAAATATTTATTTGTCCATTTGGCCAATAAATGATTTATTAACTTTAACGCATGATCGATAATATCAAGTGAATACTTCTCTCAGTGTACGTTGCGTAAAATGCATAAAATCTGTTTCATAACAACAATGATGAATGAATTTTAAAAAAAGATGTGTCATCAGTACGTTACTGGAATAATTTATCTTCTATGACCAAGGTCATTGATGATAAGAAATAGATTTAATGAATTTGACGCTACGTACGACATAAAATCAGAAAATCCTGAATAACTCAAGAATTATCAATTTTAGGAGCATTAACATGTTGGAACATTATCATCATTTTTCTTCGTACAATCCAACGCGATCATAAAAAAATAGGGTCTAATTTGAAAAACGAAAGTTATGGGCCAATCTTGATCCCAATTTTTGACCCAACATTTGGAACACCCTGTGATGAGTTTTTCACAATTCTGAAAATGTACAATATTTCCACAGTCTTCGACTTCAAAAATGTGAAAACGTTTGTGCTTAAGGTATCTAGATTAGGAATAACAAACATAATACCGAACACTCTTTTCTCTCTTTTTCTTCAGGTTTTTCTCGATATTTTGGAAAGTATTTTGACGAATGCAACTATTTTAGTACGAATGTATTCAGAATTGCATACTTCATCAAATTCGAAAACAGAAAAAAAAATTTTGAAAATTTTTTTTCGCTCCCTGTATAACTGAAAGTGGTCAGGCTCTAGGAATATTTTAGCTCGGTAGATAATGTCAAACAATATCATAATCCCAATTTTCAGATTTCAAATAAGTGTAGTTATCCAGAAACGCCTAATAGGCAGTCGAACTTGGTACACCCTGTATTATATCGTGTAGAGAGTATTTTGATAAATCCACAAAAGTTGACAATCATGAAAATTATCTAGTGAACTGTCTGTAAGATTAGTTTATTTTTTTCTATCATGACTATCTTAGGTCTCAACTAGTGAACTCGGAAGATACTATTTCAAACCAAAATTCTTCTGGATATGCTCACCACACTAAAGCGAGATAGTAATAATAATTTATTTATCCTTTAAGAAACTATACAGATTTATAGGACATATCCATATAAATTTCAATCATCATTTGTTAATTTAAAACCTTCATCCTACAAATCAAATCAATATTATATAATCAATCATACATGATGGTCCAACCACAACTTAACACCTCAATTCGCTCACATGCGCATAATAATACCTTGCAGTAATCATGCATGCGCATCTGATTTGTGACTCAGAACTCAAATTATACTCCATCCAACGAGGAGAGATAGCCCGTCAAAACAACAAGGCGTGGCCAGATTCATCAGGACCGGATTTAATGTACCGATCGCGCAACCGACGCCGTCGCAAGCAACTGAGAATTTCAGATGAATCACTTTATTATCGTAATACAGATCTGGAGAAGACGGAGAAAGCACTAACGGCAGCCAATGAAAATATTCATAACCCTATGGGCGTACATTTAGTTGTTTACTGGCTCTATCGCTTCTTGATGGATGGACTGTGGGTCCGAATTTAGTGTAGTGGCAAGCGGCCCTTGAATTTCATGTTGTAAAAGCTTGGCATTTTCCACAGTAGGAACGCCTTGCCTGTTAAAGCCCTAATATATAATAAAAAAAAAATGTATAGTTAATCAATAATTCGAAATAATGCTCTACTATAGTTTTCCAGTACAAGTCAGGACTGTTAAAAAAAATTAATTTCAAGGTGGCGGCAAAAAAAGCAAAAAAACTGGAAAACAAAGTAATAAATCAGCTTTAAAAAACAATCAAAATGTAGAGGAATCCCCAGGTCAAGAAAAATCCAAAACCAAAGATGATAAAGCTAAGGCTTCAAAAGAAGATCTATCAAATGATTCCGATGAAAGTGATAAAGAAAATGGTAAAACAGAAAAATCTTCTGATGAAGAGAATGAAAATAATCAAAGAAGCGAAAATAGTGATGATGACGATCAGGTAAAAATTAAGTTACAATGCTTCAATGTACATCTTCAATTATTTTTTTGTTATTTTATTTTCCTTTCTTAGGAATGGGAGAAATTCAAAAAGATCAGAGAACGAGAGAGATCTTTGGAAGGAAAATCAAAAACATCGCATCCAGTACATTGTCCATATTTTCCTGCAGAAAAACAGGAATATTGGTGGACTTACATCTGTGACCGAAAATCTAGGACACTCCTTACCGCTCCTTATTATGTTACAAGTTTGGTAGACCAGGAAATCGTCCATCTCAAAGTAAGCGTTTTACAAAACTATTATTAACTCTTCATTCAGATAAATTAATTCTTCTCATTGACAGTTAGGACTCTTCATAAGTACTCTTTTTTATGCCTATTAAGGACATGTGGTTTTTTGTTCTGCCAAGTGGTTTTTCTAGGCTTGGACTATACAAGGTCCGGCAAAAGTCATGACATGAAGGTAGAGGGTTTTAAATAAATATTTCAAGGCTTTCACGACCGGATATACTGATATTAAAAAAATCTTCTAGGCTTAATGGTCCATTAGGATTAATTACACCTAACGTTTCGCCTACAACTACGGTAGGCATCTTCAGAGGATTCTTGGTCTAAGATTGTACCTTGAACTCTGAATTTCTGACATTCTGAATTTCATCAGAAGTCCAGCGTTCGAGGTACAATCTTAGACCAAGAAACCTCTGAAGATGCCTACCGCAGTTCTAGGCGAAACATTAAGTGAAATTATTCCTAACGGACCACAGCCAATAAGCCCGGAAGACTCTTTTAATATTAGAGGGCTCTTGTTCAGGCTGTTGATGTTGATGATGTTTATGTTGTTGAGGCTGTAGGAACTCGTTTTTTAGGTCGAAATGCAAAATTCCAAGAGCGCTTGAATGTTTATTGGCAGAACTATGAGGTCACCTAAAAAAGGAGTTCCTTGCATCCTTAACATTTTCAGGTGTTTTGGGCTGTGAGTTGCCTGCCACATCTCCCTTTGCCTTCAGTAGATCCAGTTTCATTAAAATTATCCACCCAAGTTTAATTGTTCTGTGGCGACCAAGGCCAAGCATTGTGCACAGAGTCCGCTGCGTTTTTATGGATGATTCGCCATTTTGAAAAAACTTAACAACGAGCGCACGTTGTATACCCGACCACGACATGTCGAATACTGAAAATGGCAACGTCGAAGCTACACAACTCACGTAATCACACAACTCGCGTAATTACACTCCTCTACTCCCATCACATCCTAAACAAAAGTTCTCTACTTTTGCGTCATGACTTCTGCAAGATTCAATTGTCAGCCGGCCAATCACTTATTGCAGTGTTTTTCAACCTTTTTCATGACACGACCCCCCATAGTATCGCAAAAAATTTCGCGACCCCCCCAATCCTGATTTCTTCCATGTATGTTGAAAATATTGAAATGTATACTGTAAATTCGAGAAAAATCGTTGGAGACTCGACTGTTTCAAATCATTTCCATTTGTGAAGATACGAGTATGGGTTTACTCAATCGAAATTTGTTTTATCATACAGGGGTAAAGTGGTTTTTAATAGACTGACAAGACTTATGGAACTTCGCTCTGAACTTTAAGTATAAACACAAAACCAAATAAAATACTTTATTTCCACAACAAGGTAAGTTGGTTACCTTGGAATTCATTTTTGAAATTTTCCTTTTGAAAATGGCTTTTTCTTTCTGACCCGAACGTCTTCGAAGGCAGGATGCAAGAGAAAAACTTCAAGGCTTTACAAGAAAAATTGAATTGTGGTCCTCGTCTTTCATTGAAGAATTGATAAGTGAGATTACATAAATTGACATACCTCGTGTTTCAAAAATCTGGAAAAGGTTAATTGATTTCAGGCATAGCTGAAAGATCGAAATTCTGATATTGGGGTCTTTAGTAATTTCGTCCGAGAAATCGAATGGACCCATCAGATTTTGGGCACAAAATTTCAAACGCAAACCCATCTTTTTTATTGCAGATTCGGATTTAGCGGAAAGTTTTTAATCCGAATTGGTTAAAACCAAAAATTTTTTCATCCTTATTTGGAGCCTATGCGGCGTTTTTTGTTTAAAAATCTGCGGCGCTCATTCAGACCAGGATTCGAAAATTCATATTCTAGTACTAACTAATTTTACGAGGAGAATCGATTGGGCCCATCAGATTTTGAGACCGATGGGGCCTATGCGAGAAATGAGGTCTAACTTTGAGTTTTGAACAAAAAGTGCTGCTTGGGGTCCAAATATGGACAAAATTTGCATTTGAAATTTCAAAGTTGGGCCTCATATTTCGTATAAGACCCTTTCGGGCGAAATTAGGTACCGAAGACCTCAGTATCAGAATTCCGATTTTCCACATGTTGCGGAATAAAATCGCCGTTTCCAGACTTTTGAACCACCAGGTATATGTGAAATGAATTATCATATAATGTGAAAAAAGAATAAATTATCTCATTACTTCTCAGACAATGAACTAGTAGTCGAAATGTTTTTTCTTCATTAATTTATTTGTATGAATAACATACCAGTATTTCATTTCTTTGATAACCATTTCTTGATATATCTATCCTTTAAGAGTTTATTAATTTTTTTCAATGAAGTAAGTAGCTAGTCGTCCAGACCACTCGCGACCCCCCAACAAATGCTTCGCGACCCCCTGGGGGGTCGCGACCCAAAGGTTGAAAAACACTGACTTATTGTATCTGTTGATGAACATATCTGGAAAGTCTTCTCAAATTCAATAAAAAATTTAAGAACAATGCCATATATATGGGAGACAATGCAATTTTATCACCAAAACGATCATACCAGAATAAATAGGACATTCCTCTCATTGAATAAGAAAAATCCAACAATATCACATAAATGATATGATTATATGTCACCTCAGTTTAAAATTTTTTTTTTCGAAATTTGAAATTTCCACTCAAAAACAAAACAGGAAACAAGAAAACATGCTGAGAATCTAATTGACATGTATTTTGTTATGCTTCATTAAATCCTCATTTTGATTTCCAAGCGCAATTTTCCAATTGTGGTTTCCAAGGATAATGTTATCTCTAATCTGTGTTTATTAATATTTAATCTTTCAAGGCCATTAACATTTATCTATGCAAATCTCTCAAAATGTAAGTAACATTTCAATGATTTTGTTTTAGTTTACTGCTCCTATATGGCCAAATAAATATACACTTCAAGTATGTCTGAGATCCGATTCATATGTTGGCTTTGACCAACAAAAAGATATCAAATTAGATGTTGAAGAGGCCCATAAAGAAATAGTGGATCACCCTCAATGGGAATTCGAAGATTCGGCGGATGAAGCAGTGGCTGATAATGATGCTCATGAATCGGAATATACCACTGATGATGATATTCCAGGAGATGACTGAAATATTTGCTATCATAAGGATAAACGTTAAAAATAAAAGTGAAAATCTGTCTACCAGTCAGATGATTCAAGAATCAATAGAATGAATTTATAGACAGATTCTTCAAAATTCATCATATTTTTATACTGTGAATTTTAATTAATTTATTAGATTGATTACCCATCCATACAGATGAAGTGGAAAAATAATGATATTCAAGATGAATATTCTCATCTGATATGGTTTGTTTGAAGTGAACATAAATATTTTGATTCATTGTGGCCAGTTTTTTCTGCAGGCTTATATGGGTTTAAGGAATGGTATGGACCTTTATATTGTAATTAAGTAAAAAAGTCTTGCTCCAATGAATTTGTGCAATATTTTCATGATGTACATTTCAAAAGAGTGTGTTCAATTATTTATTTAACAAGTAGTCCCTACTTATGCATATTGAATTAAATATAACTATTTATTCCTTCTGAAATATGATTGCACCTTTTCTTCAGTCATATCTTGATTTGGTCTAATTTACTGGAGAGTAGAGATAATAAAGCACTACATATAATTTTATGTTTATATAAGTTATTGTTTCCAAATTTAATCACACTTTATAAAAATTTTAACCACAAAAATCTAGTTTCCAATTTTTTAGAAAAAGAAGAAGAAAATATATTTATTTCTCATGCAAATGGCTAACGACTTTCGTCTTTCTGCCAAGTTTTTAGAAAAATTTTTTTTAACTATCACTTTTGGATGATGATAGTTTGTAACTTTCCCTAATAAGCCCCAAAATTTACTATTTAAAGTATGAACAACCTGAGCAATGGAAGGTTCTAAATTCATAATTTAAATTGAGAAAATATTTATGTCTTTTGTGCTCCAATTTCCATTATAATTCGTAGCGAGAAAAGATTGAAGTTTCCATCTGTTTTTTATTTTGAGCCTAGAATCAATTCCATGGTCCATTGATTCCTCGGCAAATATTGAAAAAATAAATTGAACTGTTTGAAATTTTATCTTAACCTAATTGTTAGTAATTTTTAGGAAGTTGTGTTGGCTGAATTTTGTAATTTGAATGAAATAATAAATTTATATTTAATTCTGGAAGGGCAGTTCTTCTAAAATGTCGTTATTGAAAGGTCTTTGTTTCCATTGGTTGTTAGTCAAGTTTCCTGGGCTTATTAGTTTAAAACTTCATCCAAGTTACTTTTTGGTTTCTGGTTAAACTGCCAGAAATGTTATGTGTTCTAGAAAAGTCCTCAAAAAGGGTGCAAGGTGGTTTTTCTACAAGGTTATATTATGTCCATTGCATACAACTAATTCTTCAATAATGGAGATAATTATCTCAATACTGGTGTTGGGGATTTTAGAGTACATCTGTTGTTTGAATTTGATTTAATTTATTCAATTATTCTTATAAAACGTGAGAGGTTATTAACTTATGAGACTAGAAATTACTCGGGTACATAGAGAATAAAATCACAAGGACAATTTCAAAATATTACTGACTAAAACACTACAGTTAGTACATTTTAAAGAAAAATAAAATTAGAGTAAAATAACATGAAACAATACACATTGAATTCAGCTGCATCTCCATAAATTGGGATTCTTGAATACCATCTATGGACAAACGAGAAAAACCTACTCAAGAAATTTAATTTTTCAGTGAAGCATCAAATTTTTTGTAATAATCGCGTTTTCTGAGAAACAGGTACTTTTGACTAAACCATAAATTCAAATGTAATTTCTTAGCTTATCAATGAAACGTCGAACTCAATAGCTTCCTTTTTCATTAGGTATGTAATAATTTACAGATTTGTTAGAGGTTGATCGACAAATCGCGTGACTAAATATACAAAGAAGTCATATACGAATGTTCACATGGTCGCGCGACCTTGTGAATATTTGTATATGTTTACTCAATTTCTCTAGTCGCGCGATCATCTGAAGCAGTGCTAATATTCATTGACTAATGTGGTTTACTCTCAGTCTAGATCTCCGCCAGTTCATTGTCACAGTTCGGAACTAATAATTCTGAATTGGGACAATATTTGTGTATTATTGACTCTTATGTTTTACATAACATATGAAAACATAAAACTTTATGCTATAACATAGCTTCTGAGTTGTAATAATGACAAAATAACATTTTTTAACGATAACTTTCAATAAATTCTTACAGTGATCAAATTGTAACCTGATCATGGCATTGAAGTCGAAACATGTAATTCCATTGACAATGACATTACATACTTGCAATGGACTGGTGCATAAAAAACAACAGAGAACATCTGAAAGAATTGAACCTGCCTTCCAATGCCATCTTGTGTATGCAGAAGGCTGTAATTCTGGGGACAGTGAATATTATACAACATATCGGTGAAGATATTGTGTTATGCCGACAATGCGGTGCTGATAGCGGAAAACGAGGACAAAAGAACTTGGAATGATAATATCAACTACGAAATCAAACAGGCCAGATCACCATCAGGTCGCCGAAGCATTGGATGACCCAGAAAATGCTGAAGTGACAATCTTTCTGAAATTGGAGCAAAGGCAGGGGGACGATGAAAAAGCAGGCCTTAAGCTGCATTCGTATTAAATTCACGGGCCGAAGTGCACTTCAGCAGTTGCCACAGTAAACTTCGGACTTCAATTGATCGCATGCGTTATGAAGTTGTAGCAAATCGGTTTTATAGGATGACATCACTTTAATTGAAACTGAAAACGAAAAGAGAAAGAATCGATGATTATTTATCTATGATTGGCTCGAATTCACAGAGTTATCTGTGAATTCGAAAGAAGAATCTGTTGAGATTTATTATCTTCAACAAATAACCATTATAACGAAAGTTAAAACTTCAATGACGGTTAAACATGTGATTGAAAGCACTGCGCTTGTGCATGAATTTCATTATGAATGGTAACAGAGAACGCCATCTGCTATCTGCTTAGCTTCCGTGTCGAAGTGTACTTCGGCTCGCAAATTGATCACGAATGCAGCCTGTATGTTTTCTCTGGAATTATCAGCCTATACCTTGAGGGAAGCAGAAAATAATATATGAAAAGAAGAAGATATCGTCTTCGGCATTAACTTTTGCACCGGATTGACATTAACGCTTCCGCGCCCGATTCATCCGGTACCCCCATAAGAAAAAAAATCACTTGGTATCTATACTTACTAATATCCTTGCTTACAAGGCTAATATTATAAATGTGAATGTCCGTGTGTTTGTTTGTCCTCTATGAACTCAAGAACCAGATGATCGATTTTGATCAAACTTTCACTATAATGTAGAGAATTTATTTTGGGAGGTTTTCATATAGTGTTCATTCCCAAATTCCGAAAATATGAGAAAAAATCGGTAATTAACCCGGTTTCTTCAGGCTTTTACGGCCGACGCTAGGTAAACTATAAGAGATAGAGAAACAGAGTCGAGGACAATTTTGTAGTGCTCAAAAAGTTCTATAAAAAAGTCCGCGACGGCATATGTCTAACTACTGAGGACAACCAACGATAACTATTTTAAACATTTTCAGTCCAATTCAAAATAATGTTCAATTTGAAGCGGGCTCCCGACTGGCATGGAATGAATATGATCGTTATCTGCGGCATTTATTCCTGATGAAAAGTTTTCTAATGGATACTTCAAAACATGGGCGCCCGCAGGAGGGGGCCAGGGGGGGCCGTGGCCCCCCCTGAGATT
Organism: Hippodamia convergens; assembly: GCA_038502775.1. Taxonomy (NCBI): domain Eukaryota; kingdom Metazoa; phylum Arthropoda; class Insecta; order Coleoptera; family Coccinellidae; genus Hippodamia; species Hippodamia convergens. The sequence goes on along the minus strand of JAVSIQ010000831.1, from coordinate 351,402 downwards.
TTGAACCTCTTCTTGTTTTTGAGCAAAACCGAATACTGATTTCGCCAGCGCCTCATCAAATCATCATTTGGCCCCCCCTGAGAAAAAATTCTGCGGGCGCCCATGCTTCAAAAGTTACCGCAGTTTGAACGAATGCGAATTTGAGCAAGGAATTATTGAGTGTACGCGAGATCGCTTTGTAACGTAGTCACGTGCCTGTCTCTCCTTCGATACGAGGTTATGAATGTGGGGTTGCGGACCTATCAGTACCGCTTTAAATTGAAATGTTACGCTAGCTGAGTCGCGGGGGTTTGAGCTAGTATGGTATAAAAAGAACTAAAAATTTAGCATGAGGATATCGGAGTTTGACTCCGGTACAATAATTAACGTTCAACTTTTATTTAATGGAAATAGAACCTGGATCAGTTCTAGGAGATGGGAATCGGTCTGATGAGCTATATTTTCGTCAATACCTTATGATAAGTACAATCTGTTTGAATCATACATTTTTTTCTCAAAAAAGAGCGTAATTATTTGTCTTTTATCAGAGATATTTAATTCAAGATGAATCATGTTCAAGGGACAGAACAGGTGGGAAAATAAATGTTCAATGAACTTCAACCGCTTTACGTAAACATCTTCTGGACTTTTTCTCGATACAACTGATATCTAAGTGAAAACCAAATATTGTTGCCATATCATCATGAATTTCCAACTGTTCTGCAAATTCTTTAATTGCAATATCGAATGTTTTAGGGTTCTCAAAATGCAAAAGATTGCGATATCTTTTAAACCTTCGTGGGGAAGTTTTTTTCCGTTTTTCTTGTTTCAAAGTTGAATGTCCTTCTATTGATTCGTCCTCCAAATTTTCAATTAGTAAAGCCAATAGTTCTTTTTCCGTTTTTTCGCTCACTTTCAATTGAGTTTCTTCTTTTTCTACATTTTTATCAATAACGTTTTTAGGTTTATGTCTGTGTTTTCTGCCCATTGGTAATTTTCAAATCTCGAAAAAAATTCAATATATAATCGCAATCAATTTTTTAAAGCATGGTACACGTTGAAATTTTAGACGTTGATTATAATAATTTGACACCAAGATGTTGACAGAATATTCATGGGCGCCCGCAGATTTTTTTCACAGGGGAACAAAGTGAAAATTTGATGAGGCGCAGGCGGTATTCTATTTTGCTCAAAAACAATAGGGGAATAGAAACCTCAGGGGTGGGGAACGCCCCCCTCTCCCCCTGCAGGCGCCCATGAGAATATTGATTGAACTGATACGATATGAGTTTTTTCTTAGTACCCTGCCGATACTGATCTCTCATAGTTCTGTTCTCGAGGAAGGAAGGGAAATTAGCTCTCCGCATAAAGAAGCATCCGAAACAAGTTGACTGGAGGAAATCGGAGTCCTGGAGGTTCCAGTCAAGCAGCTGGGGAGGTTTTTTAGTTGACTTTACATTTTATGAATGGGTCGGGCCGGCGTCTATAGACTTTTTCCCGATCTCAAGGCCATAAAAACAAGGAAAGAGGGGGGATGTAGTAGATTAGTGTAGAATTAGCAGCTTGGTTCTACATGAAATTTGATAACTTTTTGGCAATGAGAGAAATGTGGTCTGGTCTTGGCAACATCTTACATCAAAATGTTTTTGGTTGTCCGCCTCTAATGATTTACCGACGTTTGACAAAATTCTGTCCAATTTGTAAACAAAAATATTTTTCCCCCTATTTTTTGGACCAGTCTCTATGCGTAGATTCTTTAATGTAATTATAATTCATTTCCCATAACCACAGATAGCACCACACACTCAGATCTATGCAGGAATCGAACCCGCGACCAAAATGAATATTTTCAATGACAGTATACTTGGGTCAATCAAATCAAAAAGAAGTTTATTAACACTTATGGGTTATATACATGAAATGGTTTATAAACATTTTTACATAGAATATTCTTGATTTGCAGCTCCTACAAATATTTGTTTATCTACAATTTGAAGAAGGATATTTAGATTCATAGAAATCTTGAAAATAGTTATTGTAGTTCTTAGGTAATTGAATAATCGCCATTCCCAAGCTAGACCTCGTCTTAGTCGTATCGAATATTGCGCGCATCTCTCTTTCATCATGACATATGTAGACAAAGGTTATAAATCATATTATCTTTGGGCATAGGCGCATAGGGGATCTTTAACATTAAGGCTAACTGGATGAATCTGTAAACAACGGTTCATGCAAAATTTAACTGTTATTATCATTATTCTGAACAGGGGTCGTTATGTGGCTAGGTTCAGCCTACCGGGAACTTCGATCACAAGGATCTTTTATTCATTCAAATCCCAAGGAGTCCGTCAATGGCATTGATAAATCCAACGACATCCTTAGGAGGTTCAGCTATTACCCCAGGAGGATCCAGAACTGACTTCCCCATGTAAATGGTTCTTAGTTCCTCCATGCGTCCAGCCGTTTCTTCCTCTGATCCACAAATCACAAATTCACAAAACTTTAATTGTGCGATTAATAAACCTTATGTAATTTCGAACCAATCGAATCACTCATTTTGATATTTCAACGAATCGCGGTGGCTCCAATTAATTTAACTGTACAAACAAAGTTTTGTGAAACCGACCCCTAGCCTGCAAATTTCATCTGCAGATTTTCCAATGCGATACGAAAGACAAAAGATGTTTATATCGGCAGTGTCCGTCAGTAGACCTACCATTACTCGAAGCTCAGTTCGTGGCAGCTTTATGAGCTTTCTAGTGTAGGTCGGCGAGAATTCCACAAATATCTTTGCTTGCGCAAGTCAAGGAGTATTTCTGCAGAGCGTTGTTCTGTTCACCGTTCCCATTGTTGAAGCGCTTTCTTATATTTGTCCTTTCCCAGCCCACAGAAAGATTCAGGTCCAACAGGCTTCAGCCTTGATGCTTCCTCGGCAAGTTCGTCGGCTTATTCATTTCCTTCAATACCACAATGCCCTGGTACCCACAGTAGAGTCACTTTATTGTCTCTGGCCAGTTGCTTTATGGTAATGTGGCAAACCCATGCCCATGACAGCAGGGATTCCTGGCTGTATTATTCCAGAGCCCTCAGTTTCGCTTGACTGTCTATGGTGAAAGGTGCGTCAAGTTGGTGACTCACTTGTGGAATTTTGATTTGAAAATATTTTGGGAATTTTGAGCCCATTTTGTGCCAATTTGTGTATGTTATGAATTTTGTGCCGATTCATTTTTCGAGATATTTCGAAATTTCAATATGAGTCACCAACTTGACGCTGTGACTCATATGTGGAATTTTGGAAATTTTCTTTTTTCGATAAATTGTGCCGTATGTTACGAATTTTGGGCCCATTCAGTTTTCGAGATATTTCGAGTTTTCTCTGTGATATCACCAACTTGACGCTGTGACTCATATATGGAATTCTGTAAATTTTCTTTTTTCGACAAATTGTGCTCATTGTGTGCCAATTTGTGCTGTATATTATGAATATTGTGCCCATTCAGTTTTCGAGATATTTCGAAATTTCAATGCTTGACTCATATGTGGAATTTTGGAAATTTTTTTTTTTCGATAAATTGTGCCAATTTGTGTGTTACGAATTTTGTGCTCATTCAGTTTTCGAGATATTTCGAGTTTTCACTGCGAGTCAACAACTTGACGCCGTGGCTCACAGATGGAATTTTTGAAATTTTCTTTCTCCTATGAATTGTGCTCATTTTGTACCAATTGTACCGTATGTTATAAATTTTGTGCCCATTCAGTTTTCGAAATATTTCGAGTTTTCACTGTGAGTAGATGAATTCGCAGGAATGCATAAACCAAGTTTATTGAATATTCTTATTCTTATGATTCTTATCGATATGAATTAAATCGTTTTTTGAACTGATATGTGATGATGTGGTGTGGATGTGCCAACGGCTTAGATGAACCTATAATGGATTTGTATATTAACGTAAACATTATTTGAATTGAAATTTGTAAGTGACCAGGTACCTATAATTGAATATGAAGAAGATTTGAATCGCCGAATATTTGAAACTTGGTTTTCTGCACCTCAACCGAATTCCTGCCAATTGCTCAACTTACACATTATCATAACAAAATATTATGACATCAGACTAAAGGCGGCTACAGACGACTGGGCAAGCCTCGGCCAATGTCTGTTCGTTCCAACGTTGGCGCATCGTGTGTATGCAAAACATATGGCAAGGCAAAGCCAACGTTGGCGCTGGCCAAGGTTCAGGCGGCTACAGGCGATATGGCAAGTCTCGGCCAATGTCCGCTCGTGCCAACGTTGGCCCATCGTGTGTATGCAAAACATATGGCAAGCCAATGCTAGCGTTGGCCTGGGTTCGCCTAGAAGGCGAATTTATGATACACGTCAAAGGTAATTTTCGAAATTTGCCAGTACTCGCGGGACATATTTGGGATTTTATATTTAGTTTGAATCTTGTGTTAGGTATCATTTTTCAAGGATTTCGTTATTTTTGGTGTTTTGTAAAGTACGTCATATTGTCCTTTGAATGCTCAATTGGTTGTAAAACTCAGTTGGACAATATCTGAATTTGAAATAACAATGATACATTGATGTACCTATATTGGTTTGTTTCTTTGGCTACATTTAGTATACAGGAAAACCCAAACTGTTTGTTTTTAATAGGTTCAATCTTTCGCAAACATCGTTCAATGTCACCTCTTTTCTCGAGCATTTCGGCCGTCGTCATAAGGTGCGTACAGACATGCTCCGAATGGCGTACCGCACCACGTCGCGTACATCAACGCGATCAACAAAAGTTCGCCAATATCAGAGAATATCTACACTGTGATCGCGGCGATGTGCGCTACGCTGTTGCACCCCGCCGTCCACACTTAGGTACGCGACGTGGTGCGGTACGGCATTCGGAGCATGTTTGTACGCACCTATAGATTCATTCTCGACGTTTCGCCAGTTCAAGTGTCTCTCATCATCAGGAGTTATATTTCAGACGATGTACCCGCTGAATTGAGCTGCCTGATTAATTATTTTGCCTGATTTTCATAATCAGGAAGCTCGATTCAGGGAGAACATCTCCTCTGGAATATAACTGAAGATGCGAGACACTTGAACTGGAGAAACGTCTAGAATTAATCCACCGAAATCGAGAGAAAAAGTGACATTGCTTGATTTCTGCTGTTTCTAAATTTCTCCGAAAATTGCGTGAGTGAATACTTCTACGTGATATCCTCATTTATTTTTAAAATAAAATCAAATTTTAATATTTTGCCGATTTCGAAAAAGTGTCATAACCTCTTCGATTTCGAGCGAGATTTCGAGAATATCTGAATGCGTCAAAAAGTTAGTAGAGGTTCTTTCTCACTGGTTATATACGACAACATACTCAAACAACTTCTTTGTTTCAAATACGAATAGTATCTTATTTTCTTGATCTCATGTTGTACAAAAAAGCTTTTCAAATATACATCATTCCAGATTTTCATAATTTGTAGCTTCTTGCGTGCAGTTAGATGGAATTTCAAAAATTAATGGTTTTTCATTCCGCTTTATAGGGGGGCTGTTTCATGTGGCTCTACATGTGACATTATTAATTCATGTTCTATTATTGATGAGTCTTTTCGAAAGAGTACGTACATACGAGTTATAGGCCGTAATTGAAATTTTGGCGATTTTAACTCTGGTCATTATACCCATTACTGTATTAGTTCATGTACCACCAATTTTGACCACCCTGTGCGTACATACACAACGTTACACCCACTTCTTGCATTCATATGGTAAGTGGTCATGTGGAACACATTGTGTGAAAGATAAGAAGTCATTAATAAATCGAATATCTTTTGTAATTTATTGTATTATGTAGTTGCATCAGTAGTGAATATATCGAAAATCGCACATATCTACAAAACGGCTCAATTACTGACTCATATTCATATGAAACTATTTACTCCATTTGAGGTCTAGAATTATTCTGAAACGTTTTCTCTCAACACCCGGTATACTTTTGGAAATCATATAATTATTATTATTTGTATAACATGAGATCAAAAACAGATACCTATACCATTCAAGTTTGAAAAAAGAAAGTTGTGTTTTTCACCATTTTACTAGATATAAAAAAACTGAGTATGGTATCGTATTCCCATTAAAAAATGGGAAGAAGTTTTTACTGTTTTGAGATATTTTCGGTGCGAGGTATATTATTTTTTTCCATGCTTATTCAACGTTCGCGTTCCCTTGAGTCGAAAAGACTGACAAAATAGAAAATGTCATGACATGACATATATCGAGAATGAACCAACCTATCTCCATGAAACCAACGTTTCAAAAAAAGTTCGCTAAAACGCTGGCCTAGGCTCGCATATCATCTGTACCAGCCTATGTTTGCATGCTCTCGATACACCAACGTTGGAATGAGCGGACGTTGGCCAAGACTTGCCCAGTCGTCTGTAGCCGCCTCAATATTATTTATGTCTATCATTGAGAGATCAATGATTTCTAATACGAGTATTTATCTATCTCCACAAGAGAAGCCAGGAATTTCCCGAAAACTGAAGGAGTACAAAATTCATATCATACGGCACAAATTAGCACAAAATGAGCACAATTTATCGGAAAAAAATTATCAAATTTCCATATGTAAGTCACAGCGTCAAGTTAGTGACGGGCAGTGAAAACTCGGAATATCTGAAGAATTGAACAGGCACAAAATTCAAAATATACGGCACAAACTGGCTAAAAACATTCTAATACCAAAATTCCAGGAGTGGGTCACCAACTTGACGCACCTAAGAAAAAGTGACAAACCTCACCGAGAAATCCATGAATGTAAAGTTACGTACAATGTGAATCCTAAAACGTGTTATTATTTTTATTTCATGTTCATTCTCATTTTTGTTGTGTTTCGTTCTGAAAGTTTTATGAATGAGCATATTAGTATCTGATTTATTGAATATTCTCATCCTGGTATACTCGACCATAAAACAAAAAGTAGAATATTAGTTTGTTGAAATGATGTGATGATATTGATGTGTCAACGTCTTAAATGAAAATGTATAGATTTATATATGTATTAACGTATACTTTATTTAAATTGAACTTTGTAAGTGACAGGGCATTAATGAAGATGAAGAAGATTTGAAACGTCGAATATCTGAAAATGGGTTTTCTGCACCTCAACCTTATTCTTGCGAATTCATCTACTCACAGTGAAAACTCGAAAAATTTCGAAAACTGAACCAGCTCAGAATTAAAAACATACGGCACAAATTAAGCGAATTAATCAAAAAAAGAAACTTTTCACATGTGACATGAGTCACATAAAGTTGATGACTGACATGGAAAATTCAAAATATTCCGAAAACTGTATGGGCACGAAATTTATAACAAACGGCACAAATTGGCACAAAATAGGCACAATTTATCGAAAAACGAAAATTTCCAAAATTCCATATGTGAGTCACCAACTTGAAAACTCGAAATATCTCGAAAACTGAATTTACACAAAATTCATAATATACGAAACAAATTGGCACAAAATCAGCACAATTTATCGAAAAGAGAAAATTTCCAAAATTCCATATGAGTCACAGCGTCAAGTTGGTGACTCATAGTGAAAACTCGAAATATTTCGAAAACTGAATGGGCACAAAATTCGTAACTTACGGCACAAAATGGGCACAATTTATCGAAAAAAAAAATTTCCAAAATTCCACATATGAGTCACAGCGTCAAGTATTGAAATTTCGAAATATCTCGAAAACTGAATGAGCACAAAATTCATAACATACGGCACAAATTCTCAAAATATTTTCATATCAAAATTCCACTAGTGAGTCACCAACTCGACGCACCTCATGGTGATATAGATATGCGCTCCCTTCAGGTTCTGTATTCCCCCCCCCATTGAATAGAAGAAATTTTAAAAAATTGTAACTACCTAACGATTCAGAAAAAAATTTAAATTTTCTTGACAGGTGGGGGTTAAACCGGACTTCTCCCATGGCTCAACACTAATAATTAAGCCAATAATTTTTCTATTGAAATTTTTTTCCCTTTGTGAAGGTTTCAATTTCTACTTCCATGATTAATGATCTGTCACTTCATTCCGTTTCTTCCCTAAATAAGTATACAAATTTCTTAACCTTGAGTCGATAACGCCAAATGAAGATCTAAAGGAACCGGAAGATAAAATCTGATAATTAATAATTTTCCTATATCAGCATTCATTCAATTCCATTAATTTTTAGTTACCACCTTTGCTCCGGTAGGAATGGTAGGATAATTAGCTTCTTTACAATATTTACCTAAAAACCCCCATGAATAACATAATTTTCGTTTGCACGTAGGTAACCTTCCCTATTTTGATGCTTGATATTTCCAAATATGTAATTGAAAACATCTTCAACTTCAAGAGAAAGGCTTGCATTTTACCGTGAAAGGCAATGTTGCCATAATGTTGATTTACACAACACATTATGGGAAATTAGTCCAAAATTTTTATCAATTTGTTCAAAAAATTTGAAAGAACTCGTATAGTTACCTAAGTGGACCTGGAGGAAAAATCACTAAGAACGATCGTATGATGAAGAAAAGTTAGATGTAATTTATTTCAGTTCTGCAAAAAGTAAACCTACATTTTGTACCTATATATTTATATTGTTGGGACATTATTTGGGCTATTTCCATTATCTATATTGTTGGTATTTACCAAATAATGTCCCAACAAATATTCCATCATCAAGAATATCTCGTTCACAATTATATATTTATAGGTACCTACCTATTGGAAACTTTGAAGATTTTTTCATATCAAGTATGGATATTCGGTTCTTATCTACCTACCTCGAAGAGAAAACTACAAATTTTATCAACGGGTGGGTATTCAGCAGTAATTTTTCAAAAAAGTCTGATTAAATTTATTATTCTCAGAAACTAGGGAAATTTTCTGGAATGACAACCCGGGCATTTGTTGGAACTCGGAAATACTGGACGTTGCCAGATGTACCACAAACAAATGTATGAAAATCTACAACCTCGATAACAATAATTACTTGTGTGGTAAAGTGGTAATATAATGATACCTAGGTATTGTCCACATTTGTCAAAAGTAGCTATGTAGCTATTATGATTGTAACGAATTTGTCCTACTGTCTAAATCGAAGGAATATTGACATTGTAAAAACGCGATGTCTAATCTAATTTAACTGATATACCTATAAAGAGCCAATGCTTATATATTGTACATTTAATATTTGTAAATATTTTTCCGAATTGAATGATGGTAATAAGCTCATACTCCTTCCTCACAGAATGTTCGAAAAAAAAAATTCTTCAGCAAAATCATAGACATAAAATGTATCACTTTTATAATCTAAAGAAAAAATATAATATATACATACATGGAATACTGTTCGAAATGAAGGATATTATTTATCTATGATGAAGGAGATACGAAATGTAAAAATCTTTGGCAACAGTGTCTATCTATATCGGCATGCGCCGTTGTGTTCTTGTTCACGAAAATGAACATTCCAAAACAAAATGTCACTTCTTTGACTCACGTTCGCCATCTTGTTACGGTAAAGAACACTTTATCTCAGAAAATCCTAGTTGTTTAGTTTCTCAGACCGTCTATAAGTGTGAACTAATACTAAGACAGTTAAATATATGTTTCGAGATAAATATTTTTCTAGTAGTCTGACGAACAAGTGATATTTCTAAATTTCGTTGTTTGTTTTGATCAGTCAACGGTAATTTCGAGCAATGGCGTGTGCAACTTTGAAGAGATCATTGGATTTGGATTGGGAGCCAGTCTCTGCTAAAAGGAGGAGGTGTGCTCAATTTTGTACAAGTCCTACACATTCTAATTCACCATGCAGTTCAAATTCAGCAGTATCTTCAACGCCGAAGCAGGTTTCCGTTTTTCCCGATGTAATGGGTAGAAAACTTACGCCAGGTAATGTAGTGAATTTATCTTAATTTCAATTATAAAAATCGTTTAAGTCGTTTATGATAACATTCCTTGAAATCTTGAGAAAATGAACCAAAGTTGGACAAATGAGTGACATTTCATTTGACATCAGCTGATTAAACAATTATTTGTTTATAAACTTTTTCAGAAGTACAAATTCACGTTCAATCATTCTATTCTTGAAGTAATTCACAGATATTCAATATCTGCTATCATTTCCTGTTATATATTGTCCTAATTCAAGATACCATTCTTTCCTTTTTAATTATGAATATTTATAATCCATCCTAGTTAGTTGTCACACCAATTTTCACGGATCTGAACGATTTTTCTATTTATCGAGAATTCTAAGTGACATTTATCACATAATTCACATTCAATCTGTGTTTTTTCCGTACAACTTCGAAAATGTCTAGACCCATACCATTTTTTTTTCTGTTTAAAGAATTTACATAATGTTCTTCAAAAGTATTGTTATTGTTATTTTTAAAGTTCGAGATCGAGTTAAATTGGTAATATTGTCGTTTCGATCTTCTCTTCGGCGTCAGATGCCCAGTTTTGATGCAATAAAATTATAGATATTTCATTTGCCTTGCGATTTCAGTAATTTATTATTATAAGTATTATTAATTCTGTTGACAGACTAGATCTTTTATCTGAATGCACTGGCGTTAATGGGAGTAATTAACCCTCCACCCTCTCCTAGGAAAATACTGACTTTCAAACAAAAGTCATATAATTATTACATATCATTATGACATTATACAATGTCCTAAACCAATAATTATCACATAATTTAGTGATTTCTGAAATAATGAATCGAAACATTTGTTATTATTTTCCATTAATGCTTGAACATGGAACATGCAATTAAAATTTTTTAGGTTATGGTTTTTATTTGTATGAATTCAATTAATTTAGCTTTCAAGCATGATGAAGTTTTAGATGTTTTGTACAGAATCAAAATTTAATTCTGGTGTTCAGCATGCAAACTTGATAGAAAAATCAACAAATTAATTACCGGAGTCAACGGGGTATCACCAATGTGATTAGGCACCTGAGCGAACTCGCATCAAAAAGCATAATGAATCCTCCCAACGTTTCCACAGGGGTTTACCTTTACAGGTTCGATATTACTTATTTTGAACAAAGTTGTTTTCAAAATTGTTTGAAAATTATAAAAGTCCAGTCTTCACACTATATTCAAGTTGTTACCTGAATTTAATTGGAAGGTTCTATTAGGACAACAAGCATCCTAAAATTATGATCCCGTGTTGGGTAGATGTTCATACATTATTTTATTTGAAGTGGTATCTCAAGAAAATATAACTATAGGTTCGGTAACTAGAATTTTCACTGTTATTATATTAGGAATTAATCGATATATATGTTATAATCAATACATATTATAGTAACAAACCTTTTTAATCAAACCTTTTTTTATGATTAAGCCGCCCAAACTACTAATCTGTTGATGAAATAGATTAATATTAGGACTTCTCTGCTAATTTTTGTTCATTTGTTTTTATGAACATGAGAGTAGCCCTATTGTTTTAAAGAAAATGTTTCCTTTCAAGGCACTAACGAAAATAGATTCAATAATACTTCATTCAATTGAGTTAAAAATATCCTTGTTTCGAATACAATCATCATTTATTATATATCGATTCCAAGAAAACATTTTTTCACAATATTCTCTGAACCCGCTAAGATTGTATGGTTCACAATTCAATACTTAATCATTTATTCTCTTAAATCTTTTCTGAAAAGAAATATTTCTATATCGAAAATTGATAGATGCAACATTAAATGTATCTACAACTATGATACATTCCTAATATCCTAATGCCTCAATTACACATGGCTCACTTCAGTTGCGCGATCCACTTTGCACTTTTCTATTATTGCTTCTCTATTAGTACTGGAGGACTGAGTTGTCATTTGTGTATGAAGCTTAATATTTTTGGAGAACTTATTGAAATTGTCAACGCGCTTGGTTTCCTTTTGAAAAATTTCTTATATTCATATTTTCCAAGGGTAAATCATAAAAATAGAAACATAAGCAAAGGTAACTCTCAACTTAGTAACTCCTGAATTTTATCGTCGCTCTATTCGATTATTATTTTCGAATTTTTTTTGTTTACGAGTAAGTGATCATTATCAAGGATGAAAGTTCAAATTGGTTATTAATACTTTTTCACAAATAAAAGTTTTTTCGGAAATAATAATCTAATAGGTCGACGGAAGACGATACAATTCACAAGTTACTTAGTTTTCACTTCTATCGGCAGTCCCCGAAAACTTCCCCGATTCTTTTTTTTTCGCTTTTAATCTGAGTAATATACAATATAAAAGTTGAAACTTCCAATCGATGAGTTAATTTTATGCCGCTAATATTTGTATTAGCTACTCAAATTAAAACAATCAAAAGAAATTGTCTTATGTACTGACCTATTTATCATCTATTCGAAAGTTTATATTGAAAGCAAAAAGAAGAATAATATAATATAACATTCTATTGAAACTCGTTCTTGAATTTTGTGAACTATGTTTATACCTACTGTGGACTGTGGATAGCACAGTATAAATCATATAGCTCACGAAAAGCGTTCGGTGACGATGACGCTAGTTCCATGAATTTTGTTCACCCTAACAATGTGAAAATTTTTTACTTCAAAATACAAGACGTGCCTAACGGAAAAACCAGCTAGGTGAATAGTTATAAAACTTAGCTTCAATAAAACAATACTCTGAATACTGAATACACCTTCAACGTGGTTTCGAATTAGAATACTTGTTTTTCTATAATGGAAATACGAATGAAAAGATTTTATATTATGGAGCATTCACACGGGGACAATTATTGACAAGCCATTCCATTGAGAAAATCCAATAGTCTAGTGGATTGGCATCGTGTGAATGGAGACAATGGATTGTCTTGATCCATTCATGGGGACAATCCAGTACAGGAAGCTAATTGATTGATAAGCCATTTCACTGAGAAATTGTATTGGCTTAGTGGAATAGCGTTGTGTGAATAGAGACAATCTATTGAAATGGAATGTCTTTACCTGTCAATGGAGACAATCCATCGAATAAGAACGATTTTGAATTTATTGGCGCCAATGCCTTCCGATGAATTGATTCATTTTGACGTGCATCTCAACGTTTCTACCCTAGTGCTAGTGTTGGGATATCGATAGAAAACATCCTAGTTGATATGGAAAAAACATCGATATCGTGAATCATATTTTGAAAATAGCATTAAATAATTCTAAAAAATTTTAACACAAATATTTCTAATGAAAAGTACTCATGAGAAAAATTTTTCAAGATTATTTATCAACCGATTGCAACAAAAGCAGCTTCAATAGAATCTCAACATGCAAATTTGTTTTGAACAAAATCAATTAGAAAAAAATTTTAATAATAGAAGAAGGGCCTTTGAACTCGTGCACTTGTTTGTCTAGGGTCAAAACATGTGTATACATACATGGTAACATTTTTTATTTAATCTCTGAAGTTTCCTGGGGTCAGTTCTTTTCCCAATAAATTTACCCATAGATTCCCACCGAACAATTGGCCAGATTATTATTTCCATCCAACAAAATAAAAGGTGACTCCTTAATTTTCTTTTTATAATGTTCAGGTTCCGCCAACAGAATTTTTGTGTTACCTATTCCATTCCATCATGTGATTTTCGGTATTGGAATTCTTATGGCCTTCAATTCTCTTCAATATCTCTATTGTTATGTTGAAATCTTTAAAAGATTTTATGAACAAAAAATATAAAAAAAATTGTGGAGATTTTTTTCTCATTGAAAATTTCTTTTTTCCATCATGAAATCATTTTGTGTTTTGAATACTGTTCGTATGTGAATTTGAATCCAATTCTTCTCATTTTTCTGAACTGTTCTCGAAATCACAAAATGATTTAAGATCCATACTTACAAAAATTAAACCTTTGAATGATAAACAAAAGTCAAAAAACTGTGTTCACAATACGAATTTGTCTGATGAAGGAGTCTGATATAGACCTCGAAACGTTTCAAAGTTTAATAATTCGTAGTATTATTTCCTGTTTCATTGTTTGGCAACAATTTTTTTGAAGGTTTTGGTCCCGAACGAATTGGTGCACGAGTTTACGAGAATTTTCAGCAAAATGTTGAATCCTCTTGTAATAGGTATATTCCAATCGGAGGAAAAGGATTCACACTCAAAATATCGAAAATTTTTCCTGCATTGTTCACTTTTTTTTGGTAGGTCCAATTAGAGTTTGCACCATTTCCGGAGACATTCTCATACATAGCCTATACTCCTCAAGATCCTCTACTCCTAATTATCTTGATATTTGTCTTTATTGTCCCAAAGTAGATCTTCCGAACATCCAGATCTAGTCTATCTTCTTTTAAAAATGGATAGGTTTTTCAATGAACGTTTTGATTTGAGTCTATCGATGATCGCTAAACAACTCTTTTCACTTTCCTCAAAAATATACCTTCTCATTATATTCTGATAGAAACGGTCTACATGAATGACGCGAATTTGACACTTCCCATTGGAATGGCTTGTTAATTGTCCTTGTGTGAATGAATGAGGCACTTTCATGGAATGTCTCAAGGGATTGGCTTAATGGAATGGCTTGTCAATTGTCCCCGTGTGAATGCTCCATTATCCCTCTTATCGGAAAAAAAATATCCTGATTACAGAATAGACAATGCTTATTGAAATATTAGGTGGGGAACAAAGTTCTTGCCGTCAAAAATAGGTGTCAGTAAAATAGCTGTATAGGCCGCATTTGTTGGCCGATTGTTTACCATTTATGCTCGTTCTAAAGCTCATGCTATGGGCTAAACACGTGCAAAGTTTGTTTGATGTAAATTTATTTGATTGTTGTGTTCTAACTAGCCAAAATGTTGGTCGAAAAATAAAAAATTAGATCCATCATTCGGTTTCACTAGAAGTGTGGCCTGAGTGCTCCAAAAGCCACTGATGCCATTACTCAAGGTTGAGGAGAATATACTGTCAGTGCTTGGACAGTTGGATTTTGGTTTAAACCTTTCAACGAAGGAGACGAGTCGTGTGAAGATCAACCTCGTTCTGGAAGGCCAAGTGGAATTGATGACGAAGAAATCCTTCAATTGCTGGAGGAACAGCCATCTTGGTTCTACTCCTCAAGGTGTGAGGAAGCTCTTCCTACACTAGGATACCGCAAGCATCTCGATAAATGGGTGTCACATGAATTTTCTCATGCAAACATGGAAAAGCGAGTTGAAGTCTGCACTTCACTGTTGGGAATAGAGGAAGATCAACCGTTTTTGGATCGGATGGTGACATGTGATGAAAATTTAATCAAAAAAAGACCTGTTTTGATTAACAGGAAGGGCGTAATTTTCCATCAGGACAACGCGCGACCACGCACCACAAATTTGACCAGAGAAAGAATTGAGGAACTTGGCTGGGAGACCGTAGATCACCCTCCTTCCACCGCCGACCTCGCCCCTACAGATTTTCATCTGTTCCTGTCTCTTCACAAACACTTGAACAAGGCTGAACCTATGTCTTCTTAAGAGGCTAAAAATGAGGAGGTTGTCTTCTTTGAGTCTGAACCAACTGATCTCTTTAAAAGAGATGGTTAGATGTTATTTCTAATGATGGAGATTACCTTTGATGCGCTCAACTTTGTAAATATATTTCAAGAATTCCTGTACAGGGTATCCTAAATTGCTTGATTTTCGCTTTTTCTGGTACTTCTCTACTAGAAAGGTAAAAACGTTGAAATGAGTTCTGCGCTCGATTTTCGTGAAAACACCTTTAGTCGAAACCATTTCACGATATCTTCATATATATATTTTTTATATAACTAAATTTGGATATTTTCTCTATTTCGAAAATGTGCCATTACCTTTTCATTAACGAAAATATCTAAAAACGATTAAAACTTTCTACAAGCACTTTTCCACTGGAAATCAGATACTCTATTCAATTTTTTTCATCTCGTGTACTAAGGGTGAAAAAAAAACAAATTTTTCATTTTGAATACGAACGCATTCTTTTTCATCTCATATTAAATAAACAAAATAAGAGATTAAAAAAATTGAGTATAGTGTCCTAATCCCAGTGGAAAAGTGGTTCTGAAAAGTTTTGATCGTTTTTAGATATTTTCGAGAATCAGAAAGTTATGACACAATTTTGAAATAGATAAAATATCAAAATTTTGTTATATCCTCAAAAAAAAAAATAAAGATTTCGTGAAACGGTTTTCGCTTCTGGTGTTTTCACGAAAATCGAGCCCAGGACTTCTTGCAACGTTTTTTCCTATCTAGTTTAGAAGTACCAGTGGTTTACAAACCACTCTTATCATTTCAATATTTTGGTCATGAGAGTACCCCCATACATGCGATTTTCTGCCGCGCACTTGTTTAGTCGCAGAAATGAAACACATACATTTAAATGGGAATGCACGCACATGCGACTAAATAATCGCTGCGACTAAGCAGTCTCATTTTTTAAGCAACGCGATTGTCCCAAATCAGAATGAGTCAAACTTGCGACAATTCAATCGCAAGTCAGTTGCTGCTGAAGTCCGAACTTCTTTGTGTGAGTGCATGAAACATTTTCAATTTTTTTTCTAGGCGATTATTCAGTCACGCGACAAGAAATCGCACGTGCGTGCCTAGTCTTGAGTCATGGTTATTGGTATAATAAATTTTCATATTAATTTCATGATTTTTTACTATAAGTTGAAAATATTCAGTTGAATAAAAGGAGTTATCTTTGTTCACATTTTTTTTCTAGTATATCAATAATTTTTGTAGCTGAAAAATATTTCAGCTGGGAAAATTTTCAATAAAATTCCAAAAAATCTGCCTATAGCCACATACATATTCATACAACGAATTCATACAACGATTGTCTTCTAAGCTACTTTTTAAACATTCAAAGTTCTGATATTGAAAAAGTCTTCCGGGCTTATTGACCTTGGTTCATTAGGAATAATTTGGTCTAAGATTGTACTTCGAACTCTGAATTTCTGATATTGACGTGTTCGAACCGGAAGTGTTATGTACACCCCGGTTATTGTCGGGAAAAGGTGGTGAGTTCATGTGCGCGATGTTGATTGGCCCATCGCTCCCGCTTCTTATCGGCTTGATCTTTGTTTTTTCAAAGGTCGGTAACCAGGCGCTATGTAAAAAAGGGGTCTCTTCTTTTCTGTTTATGTTGTTTTTGTGTTTATAAATTTCAAAGGCTACCTTGTTCAGCCTGGGATAGTAACTTTCCATATAGGAAATAATCTCCGCCTTTGAGAATTCTATATTATGTCCATCCGTTAGAGCATGTTCCGCTGGTGTGAATTTTTTTGTCTGATTCAGTCGACCTCATCGTTCGTGCTCCTTAACACATTATAGCCCAAATTATTTTTTTTTTTCGAATTTTGCGTTAATATTTTTATATGTTTCGTAGAATGTGTCCATTTTAAAGTTGTAATCAATAAAATTATGAAAAATTAAATTTAAGTCTAAAAAAATCGCTGTCCTCATTTGAGGACGCCGGGCTTTCAGATGATTGATTATTAGTGGATGCCTATCTATGTAAATTTTCACGAATAAAATCAATATCTTGAAATGAATCAATTTATTCGTACTAACTTATCACTCATTTGTTCGACACTTATTATTTCATGAGTTTGTATGATATTTTGGAAAACAACCTGTAAATAGAGTAATAGAGACCGGTGTGAAGATAGCGGCCACTTTTCTTGGAGATAGCGCCCGTTTCACCAGTGGCGTCGGGTGAAATCTAATGTATCAGAACTTTTGAGACTGGAACCGAGCAGCGATCTGAAATTTAAAAGATATCTTTTTGGAGTAATTTTCAATATTATACCAAAATATTATATATTCTTTCACTCCGAACAATGAAAAAAGCTGCGGTGAAGGCGGCGGTGTCGATATTCACTCCTCAGCCCCTTCCGAAGGAGATGAGATTGATAACACTCGTTCCTTAGATCATAATAAACGTTTCCTGAAAGTTTCATTTGTAGAGGCCATTTTCTTCGGTGTTTTCCCAATGACAATAGGATTGTTGGAGGCGGCGGTGTCGGTATCAACCCTTCAGCCCTTTCCGAAGGAGATGAGATTGATAACACTTGTTCCTTAGATTATAATAAACGTTTCCTGGAAATTTCATTTGTAGAGGCCATTTTCTTCAGTGTTTTCTCAATGACAGTAGGATTGTTGGAGCCGGTGTCGATTTCCACCCTGCAGCCTCTTCCGAAGGAAATGAGATTGATAACACTGGTTCTCTAGATCAGGGCTGTCCAACTTCATGTACCTCAAGGGCCACATTTTGAAAAATTCCGGTGCGGAGGGCCGCAATACAAAAATTTGTAGCTTAATGCTGCTTTTTCAGATATGTGCTTCCCATCATTAAACCCACTGTAAGCCTTAAGTTTCGATTCCAGTTGGAGGTGTGCTCTACTTACATTCTGAAGGGGCTGAGAAAAAACTGAAACTTTTCTTACAATTTTTTGAAATTCGCTAAACCTATTCTCGACTCCTTCTGCAGTATTTTCGATGCATTATATCCGAAGTTGATATGAAACTTCTTCAAAATAAAATCCTTCATTTCTTCAAAGGATGGTGGGGTGAAGTAACAGTTCGCCATATGTAACTTCCGCTTCGGCTCGAAAATCTCAAAATTTTCAAAGAACGATTGCCCCCTCGCATAATGTTAGTTATTTCAACAACTACTTTCATGACATCCGTTTGATTTGACAATTTTCCACATTGCGCCTCTTGGTGAACAATACAATGTATCACAAGACTGTCGACTATTTATGTGGTTTTATTTCAAGAGTCCTGCAATTCCGATTTCATGGCACCCCGTGGTCTGATAGCACCTTATTCGCAGCTTCAAAATCCGTACTCTTGGTTGTACCATTCAGAATCAAGCATCTCCTATGAACGTTTCTGACAAAAATTACAACCTGGATGATATCCGATAGATCAGTACTTTCAACTGAGGATAGCGAAAAATACTCACACTTTTCAACTGAGTTATACAGTTTTTTAGATATACCTATATTGATCAATATTGTCTAATCGTCTTGCAATCGTTTGATGCGATATAGAGGCTGCTTCGAATTTTCGGCATTTTTGTTTCACTAAACTGTTATGCCATTTTAAGAGGTTTTTTCGCTTTGGTGATTTCCAGCGCCCCTCTGCGGGCCACAAAAAATTAGGTCGCGTGCCGCGTGTTGGACAGCCTTGCTCTAGATCATAAAAAACTTATTCTGTGAGTTTCACCAGTAGAGGCCATTTTCTTCGGTTATTTCCGAATAATCATAATTTTTGTTTTTTTCGGGGCTTTTTTTCATTGTTCCTAGTGAAAAAATCTAATATTTTGGCGTAATATTGAAAATTACTCCAAAAAGTCACAAGTTGTGATACATTAGATTTCACCCGACGCCACTGGTGAAACGGCCGCTATCTCCGAGAAAAGTGGCCGCTATCGTCACACCGGTTATTTCTTTCAGAACGTCCTGTGATAAGTCCTCAGTCATCATATCTTATATCGTTAGATAGTTTAGTTCTTTTGTACTTCGACATTGCCCACTGCATCACTTATCGCAGGAATATTCAGCGCATTATCGTCAAAATCGTCACAGTCTGTCAGTTCATTAGTGTCGGGTGAAATCGCTAATATGCCCATGTCACATTGCTGTGGCATTGAATAGTCTAGAGCCTCATCCATTCACTTGAAAACATAGTTCAGATGACTCATTTTGATCTTCATAAAATAATCTGAAATAATATCACAAATGAGGTCAGAGCCCAGCGTCCTATTGTGAAGACACAAACTCTTTCATGATTTCTAGAAAAACCAATTCAACAAAGTTCAATGATATACTTATCTACAACTTCTACTACCTTCAGAGAAATATTTACAAAAGTATGAACAAATTTAATATAATTAATTTTTATATTTTAGTTGAATAAATATTTCCTCAGTTTGTTTATTGTCTATATATACACAAGATCAATTATTTCTCTAATTTACAATCTCTTAAAATACATGTTAGTGGAGGTATCATGAGTAGAGGTACTTGGATTATGCCTGATCAGGAAATTCTTAAAGATCCACATTACTAGTGAAATCTACAATATGCTATATTATGAAGAATGGCTGTAGCCACGAACATAGCTTGAGGTAATCTTACACGCATTCCCATGGCAAGGGCTAGAAAGCGACGTTTCTACACACTTTACTGTCTCCCAACGACATTTTGTCTACAAATGTGTGATTCGTTGAATGAGACTTCAGAGAGTGTCCTTCTATTAGCTGAAGGTGTGATGGAATATGACTTTATTCCATAGCCACTATCTCCTACTAACACACTGTGAGGAAAATCCCTTTCAAATGATTTGCACAGCATAGAATTCCGAAAAATATAGCTGTCATGTTCTGAACCTGACCATTTACCAACAATGTTTGTAATTTTCAGAAACGAATCAGCTACAGTTTGCACATTCAGGGAAAAAACTGTAAATGTTTCCTGAATAGTTCAGCTTGATCACCTCAGAGCCATTGAATTTTTATATGTGTGCAGTCGATAGCACTTCTGCACCTCAGAAACTTGGCATTTGAATTACCTTCTGGTTGGACGAGCTATCCAATGTTCTATTTGGTTTAGAATATTCAGCATACTCTGAATAAACAATAATAATAAAACGCATCTCTAGGTCTACGACATTCCTCTTTATCACTTCTAAAAGCGTTGATATCGAATTGAATATTCATATAAATTTCAACAAACTTTTTCTACAGAATATATGGCTGAAAGTATCAAAGCTGAGCTCAGGAAAATCCAAAGACGCAGGGAAATGAAGTATGGAAATATGGAGAATTTGGACTGCAGTTCAGGAGGAGAATCACCTTCTCGATCTGATATACCTCTTTTCACTTTCAAGCAAGTAAGTTAGATCTTATTGAGGTTTTATGTATTACCGATTTTATATGTTATTGATTACAGGTTGGTATGATTTGTGAGCATATGCTTAGAGAACGAGAATCTGAAATTAGACAGGAATATGACAATGTCTTAGCTGCCAAGCTTGCAGAACAATATGATGCCTTTGTTAAGTTCACTTATGATCAGATTCATAGGAGTTATGATTCTGCACCAAGCTGTGAGTATATCTTGAAAGTTTCACTTTCATTGTTTTTATTGTGGATGGGATACCAAATTGAACACAGGAAGACTCCTTCAATGTCTGAACACATTTTGAGTAATATTTAGAACGAGTGGATCCATTGATTTTCGAATAAAAAGATGATAGATCTATTTGATATACCTACTGTAATTTTGAGATAAGCTTATTGATTTTTACGGACAATAATCAAGCTTATTGAAAGGATTGATTATAGTTCAGTTTCATTGTTATTTCTAATTTCATCAGAACAATTCAATGAAGAAAATAATTATTTGCGGAGACAGATTGCATTCAAATACAGAAGTGAACCATTTGAAAACTATGATGGTGCGGAGTTCAAAGATTGCTTCATATTTATTGAGAACCGTAATGTGTAAATCTATCAGATTAATAATTCCTTACCAGTAAATTCCTTGAATATTGTTCATATTTTCTTTGAATTTTCTGTAGATCCTATCTAAGAGTTCATCGTTGTTTTGATCTTTAGTTCACTCCAGTGGTCAAGGGCGGTCCTAGCCTTACATTTTGGGGGGGGGGGGTCACCGTTATGGGTTTACAGTATTCTGATCGAAAACAAGTGTTTTTGCATAAGAAGCTCATTATGAGCAATGTAATTTTAAGATTTTGGGGGGGGGTCATGACCCCTGACGGTCCCTGGGAGGGGGGGGTCGCCCATGCCAGTGGTAGTATTCTGCATTTCATCTGTAGGCTGTGAATCGGTGTACAACTAATCGTAAATACTGCAATTCTTAGTTTGTAAGTAACACTGTAAGTAAGATAGAAAAAGTTCCAAAATTGCATTATTTACAAATTTGTAAGTCAGTCACATACAGATCAATTCGTAGCCTACAGACAAAATACAAAATACCGCTATGAGATATTAAACTACCAAGGTAATATTGGCATCATCAAACTGATTTTCTTATGGCCTCACATCCTAGAGAATATATCGTTGGTACAATGCCAAAGTCACGAATGTGCTTTTCGCCTATGTGCACTATATCGCGATTATAGTCATGGTATCAATGCCTAAATCGCGAAAGTATTTGCTTATCCCCCCTCCTACTCCTAGCCTAATACCACAAAAAGAAATCTATGTTTATAACATTGTCTTCAATTTTTAAAACACGTTATTTACGGAACATCAAAAAAGCACATTAGTGACTTTGGCATTGGACCGACGATATTGAATCATGCACTTCATTTCACCTAATATAGAATTAAATTTCCCACCCCCTGTAGTATTCATTTCTTTCGGTAATCAATGTGAAAATAAAATTCCTTTCAAATTAGACATTTTTTGTTTATTCACTCGTATCAACGCTTTTTTGATGTGGTTATGACGTGCTGTCAGTCTCAATAACAATATTGTCTCTTCTCATTCCTCCCATGTAACTCGTCCAATGCATTTCTGCAGTGATCAAAATACAATAAACTTTATGAAATTAAATGAGCACATGCATTTTCTATAGCCACATCGTTTCTGTCTCTCCTTTCAATATTTGTGTTGAAGAATTGAATAGTTTAGTTGAATCCTCGCAAGCCTTCTTCTTATTCTCCAAATTGACTTCATTAGTCAGTTTGTTTTCAATTCATTTTTTATCCTATAAATGGAAATAATGAATTCTACAATATGCTTACAGAATTATTCAAAATAATTTTTGTTCGGTAGCTAAATTTTACTCACGATTCCATGAGGGAAATAACACGCAGCAGGCTGCAGAAGTTTCATAGGAACTATGTGTACAACTCCCACAGCAGGCTTGAGGTCATACTTGATTGTCCAGGAGGGTCATCTACATGTGAGGAAATGTAACCTGCTGGAAGCCATAAGAATATCCCCCAAAGGGAATTTCCTACCTGAACATATGAGGATACTGAAAAAATATATTCAAACCTCTTGACAAAACCATCAGAAGTGAAACAGTCATTGGTGACTGTCCTATTGCAATAAAACTCTTAAATCGTTCGCACAAAAAAATCGTCCGTATGGATGGATCAAAATCAGAGAGGGGCACAGGCATTGGGATTGTATGGACCTTAATTAAGGATCTCTAAGCCCCTTGGAAATGAACCCTCTGTTCCACAGGCAGAGATGCTAGCTGTCAATACTTGTGCTCAAGAGTGTCTTCAAAGGAATCTGAAAGCAGCGCATATCTATATCACCATAGACAGTGTGACGGCGTTTTTCTCAGGGTTGCGATTTGCACCTACCACTCTCTTTCCAAGCTTACTCGGGCGCCAATTGCGTTAGGTTTTATAAGGTCGCAATTCCTTACGTCGCTCACAGTTGTCCACCTGGGTAGCTTTTCTACAGTTGGAGACAAGGTTCGACTCAATCTGGGATGGTGGCGATGCGCGAATAAAGCGCACTTCGACAAGACACACTATATTGTCAAATACAAATACTTTAATATCACACACAATGCTGCAATTTACTGACGGTGCTAAAATGAAATGAATGAGGTAGAAAGCAGCAAAGTCAACAATATACAGAAATGGAAATGACGGACGGGGGAGAAGCGAGGTGAGCAGGCGGCGTATGTAAAGCGGCTAAAATGCGTGATTTGAAAACAGTTTAATAAAGGAGCGGCAGCCAGTAACTTGATTATATTCACCACCAGTGAAAAGCATACAAAGCGACGGCTGAAAAGCGGTACACTCTGTCTACCTGCCAATAAACTATCTTGTCCCGCGCGCACGAGGTCTACTGTCCCCTCCCCTCTCGACTCGGAGAGTCCAGTCCAATATCCCCAGACAGGCGCGAAATAACCAAGACTGCGCACATTGGCGCGTCCGCCAAAATGTATTTCGAACAAACGTAGTGAAATGTTTAGCGGTCCCGCGAAGGTGAAACCGCAAGCAGGGAGCACTGAGACCGACTCTGTTGAGTAGCTTATAGCTCGACCACCGGGGCTACGCGAAGAAATACAGAGTACTAGTAACCTAGGTTTAGATTTTATTGGCGCACCCGCCAAAATAGGTTGGGAGAACAGAAGATGTGTATATCTGGCAAGACGGTAACCGTACCCTGATATTAAGACACTGGTCCCTCTTTCCTCAAGATTGAAGAGTCCGTTCAGCGGTCCTGCGGTGTAACCGCAAGCAAGGAGTACTGAGACAGACTCTACCTGAGGGATTGAGAGATGGAAGAGTATCAACTCAATGATACCTCTACCACCGGGGCCTAAACGTAGACTTCGCGAAGAAATATTGAGTGACAATGATGAGGGGTATAAATTATGAATCTCGACCCTCTATCGCACAGTGCAGAAAAACTTGCCGGACACGTAGTCAGGTGAATGAAATGGATGTTACCAATACTGTGGATTTCTTGTCCCAACACACCAATCGGGTTCTATTTCACTCGTCGGAAACACTGAAATTGCCGCCTGAACGAGAGAGAATACAAATTCTAGCGCACGCCGGCGATTAGAATTTTACGTTCGGAATACAAGGAATATTAGATTCAGAATCGGGTAAAACTCTGAGTTGAATCTCGAAATTATCGGAAAACTACTCGAAACTCAAATTCTGACCATCAGAGAACCAAAAACTGTTCGAAAACTAAGAACTGACGCTCCTCTTGAAATCGCCGCATTTATAGGTTCGGTTAGAGGGGGAATATTTCGAGTCTCGAATATCGTCCAAACAATTGCCGTTCTGCAAAAAAAAGACATGTGGGATAGATAACGTCGCCGACTACGGCGAACATAAGTTTTTCTACATAGGCAGGAATTTGAAATTGGCCTCTTAGCGCGGTTTCTCACGGTCAGGGTGTTTGTCCGTCCGTGTAATCGCCCGTCCGGGCGGCACCCGGAAGCTCTCTTCACATGGGCAACTGCGAAAATCCGGATTACTAGGTGCTAGGTACGAGTAGGTACTTCAGTTTGCCTCTGATTTCGATAGATAGTAGACGCAAACATATTTTGATCGCTTTATTAAAACATCGGCGAAAAAAACAACGAAATAGGCAAATTTGGGTTCACCCTTTGCACTCAAATTTACGAAATTTTCCCTCAACTGGGCACAAATATTTCTCCACGCTTCAGTTTTTTTAATTCGATTTTCGTAATCCTTCGCTCCTTTGTCCCAGATTTCGGGTTTCTCCTGAACTGGAGTTATCAGGATTTCGGAATCTATTTCTTCTAGTCTAGACCAATCAGACGACTAAACATCCGGATCGTGTAAACGCACTCATGGCACACTGTGGTCCGCTAGGGCAAACTCCGGGCGATTGCCCGTCCTGGCTCCGTGAGTTCTAGCGGGAACATCTGGGCGTTTTGTATGCCCGGACGGCGATTCACCCGTGTCCGGAAAGTGTGAAAGAACCTATGCTAAACTGCGTATTTCTACTTGTCCGGTTGACGGGCGAAAACTCGGACGGACACACACCCGGACCGTGTGAAACCGCGCTTAGATTTTCACGATATGAAACTCGAAATAATTTAATGTTTGAATTTAAAATTGTTGGAAAATATACTGGATGATTACAGTAACGAAGTTCACCTCGCCACAATACGAAATTAAAAATAATTTCGTGTTTTAATTCGGAAATAGTTGGAAAATATACATGTTGTGTTCTTAGTGACGAAGTTTGCTTCGTTACATAAAACAGTCAAACCACACCGAGGGCTCTGGAATAATACAGCCAGGAATTTCGACTGACATGGGCATGGGTATGCTGTATTACCATAAAGCAACTGGTCAAAGGCAATATAGTGACTCTACTGTGGGTACCAGGGCATTGTGTTATTTAAGAAAATCAAAAAGCTGATGAACTCGCGATGAGAGCATCAAGTTTGACGCCTACTGGACCTGAACCTTTCGGTGGCCTGGAAAAAGACCAATGAAAACAGTCCAACAATTGAAAGCGGAAAACACAACAAGGCTCTGGAGAAATACTCCTAAACTTTCTCAGGCAAAAAAATTTGTGGTATTCTCGCCGACCTACACCAAAAAGCTCTTAAAGCTGCCAAGATCTAAGCTTTGAGAAATTGTGCTTTTTCTGACTGGACAGTATCGATTCAAATATGTTTTTTACCCCATGGGAAAGTCAGCACATGAAATTTGCAGGCTCCGTGTGTCAGAAAGAGGAACGTCTGATCTTATGGTGTGCAAGTGTTCAGAGCTAGCTGGACTGAGAATCATTTACGTGGGGAAGTCAATCCTGGAACCTTATGAGGTTTCCTCAATTATTGACAGTTTTGCACTTGCTATCAAAACCCCTCAAATTAAAGCAATTGACAACTTTGAAAAATACCAAAAACTGTCTTGATCCAGATGAATTTCGTGATGCAACGCAATCTATACAGAAACGTGTTAAAAAATGTCTCGATGTGAACAGTGGACATATCAAACACTCATCTTAAATTAAATTCTAATATTCGCTGTTTCCCAATAATCTGTCTTAATCGTTGCAAGAAATTCATAAATTCCAAATAATATCAGGAAGTATTCATTTTAGACCACTAGTATAGCACAAACGCTCATAATAATGTTGAATGTAGATTTCACAAGTACCATAAAAAAATCAACCTTTCACATTTTCTTCATGACTAACTTTGACTCTAAATATTTTACCAACTGTATATGAAACTGAAAACTCGACAATTTCTATCAAGAAATTCCAGAGATGTGCTTGTTCAAAATGAGGCCAATTTCAGGTTTAATAATTTAACCGGTCAAATTCATGGTATATTCTGTATAATACTAGCGTACACTGAAGTGTTGTATTATCATAATCTCGATCTCTTCGACTTCCTTTTGTAAAATCGCACCATTTTCAAGTAGCCCTTGTAATGACAATATAAAACTAGTAGTTATAATTGTTTTTTCTTTTTCAGATTTATCGTAAAAATGACATGTCGCCGCAGCGAATGTTTTGTTCATAATTATCATCTAGCTACTGATAACTATTTAAGGACCGTTTATTACAGTTATATAAGAAGTCGTACATCAGTGTGAGATGCCTTAGATCATAATCATATTTGCTCTTACGCACTACTCGATTTGTATATATATATAGTACATAATATATGATTAATATTATATATAACCTAACTGTCACATCGTATATTTTTTATGATATCCCATTGTTTTTGTCAGAATCGATACACAAAACTTAAAAATGTTGTCATTATCGAATTTATGTACATATGTTTTAATATGCCTTAAAAACTTATTTTTTAATGAAGCCTATTTTATCATGATTTTTTTTTATTATTTCTTGAACCACAAGCTTTGAGAAATTCACTCTGAATAACTATATTCACCAGAACTTTCATATTTTACATGACTCATAATTTAACAAAACGATAAATGACTTGAAATATATGTAGATAAGACGGTCTGCCATTGAAGTGTATTCGATTCTAATTCATTCAGAAATATGATGAGTTTCAAAAGTCCTCATTTTATTCCAGTTTGAATATTTCTCTTCCTCTTTGATTATTTATAAGTATTTTTGTTAATGTCTACTGAAAATACAGTAGATTTCATCAGTCATTATTTTTGCTAGAATAGACTGAAAACCTGCATAAAGTTATTGCATTCAGTTTCTTCGAAGAAATTAATTGTATGGATTTGGAATTACTGGTGAAATCTAATGTGAATTTTTCTAGGTATTTTTCAAACTGAAGGATTTGAAATGAAAATGAAATATTTAAAAAAAAAATGCATAATTTTTGTCCTTGAACTTCTCAGGATAAATTTTTCTACAAAGAATATTATGAATTTCATATGAACTAAACATTAAGTTAAGGAACAATTTTGAATGTAAGTTTGGTGGAGAAGACATTAGGAATTTAAAAAGTATGTAGTAAGCTTGATTTGAGATAGAAAACCATAAATCAAAATAGAATGTTCGAATCTTCACTTAATATTTCACTTGACTTTATTTTTGAAGATTTCAATGGTTATCAAGCCCTTTCTATTGGGATTTGCTTTTTTTTTCATTTCAATTAATTTGTAAAGTAGTAGTTTCGAATTTTAGTTTTCAATAAAAATAAACTGTTGAATGGATTATTTAATTCTACTTAACACAACGCCCTCAACTCTGAATGTTCTAGTGATTATTTATGGAATGTCACTAGTGAAAAAATGTGCTATAATTGGGATATCAAAATGAATTTTTTAATATTGAATAAAGTGTGATAGCTATCAATGGACAATTATAAAACTTGAGAGTATTTGTCAACAATGTTGCCAATATTCACATATGCAAATGCAGAGCTTGCGCATAGATTTCAACTTCTGCAACTGCAATAATCAATTCGCATGTGACAATGACCAATGAAAGCGAAAAAATTGGTGGACAAGATCCGAAACATTTGTTGTGGTGCATCATTTCATTATTAATATATCATATCATGTTTGTTTGCTCTGTGGATTAGTTTAGATAGATTTTGAATGTTATTGTGATACAGTCATCATTTTCCAACTATGATTGTCACAGGGAATCAGGGTTTGATTCTATGTCCAAGGAAGGCAGCAGCTGTACAATTACCAATCGACAATGCGGAGAACTAATTAAATAAAACGATTGGCGAACTCCCAGACGACTTGGCTTTACGGCAATAATTTCAAAATTTGCCGAAAAATTTTTTTTTTTTAGCCATGGGGCGGGTTCAAAGCCAGGACTGATGAATCTAGAGACATATCATCGAAGACCCGCACTAGCGTGCTGCGGTATATGACACAACTGTTGTTGATAGATTGTAATAATAGTTATAACTTGACTGCTCGAGCTGGGTGAGGAAATTATTTAATCCTGCAAATCTTGATCAGAATCAGAGTTGGCAAATATCATGATATTTATATAAATATCATAATATCGGATATATATCTGATATATATCAAAAATTTTGTTCTTTAGCTGAACTGCAAAAAACCGCTCATTAAACATACATATGTATTGAAAGACCATTATTCATAGAATTTTAATTAAAACAAGTAACAAAACAGAAGAAAAAAGACAAAAAACAGAATATTTTTTCTAAATAAAAATAAAATAAATAACTTCAATGAATATAACAAGAAAGAAGAAACGAGGCAAAAAACAGAATATTTTTTCTGATTATAAATAAAATGAGTAACTTCAATAAATATAATAAATATTTTTAGCTAGGACAAAATCGGGCCAGAGGAATATCATCTTCTTCGACTTCATCATTTTTATTTTTTTTAATTTCTAAACAGTGACTGAACCCTCTGAATCCCCGAGACGGGAGATCTAACCACAGAACGCACTGTTGTCACGTTTCAATTTTAACCAAATTATCAAGGATTTTTTTCTGCGGTATTTATTTCGTAAAAAAAGTGAATAATATATATCAAGTCAATAAATATCAGATATATATCAAGATATATATCACTCGATATATATCGGCCAACCCTGATCAGAATAATGAGATAAACCTATTAAATTATTGCATTGTCATTGGTTCTTGATATATGCACAAAGTTTGAATTAGATCTTACTGTTTGAGGTGGGTCAAAACCGAATTCGAAGGAGTCTGTTACAAACATACAGGTGAAGCTGAAAAAAGAACTGAAGCAACAATAAACAACATGAAAACTTACACAATATAACAGTAAAAATTGGAAAATATTATTCTTCAAAATTGTTGATCAGAACATGGGTGAAATAACATTGAGCAACACAAAAATGAATTTATTAAAAATAACATTCAACAATAAAGGGAGATGGGAAAAATAGTTATTTCAAGAATAATAAAATCATAATTACAGATTATATTCATAAATCAGTAATTATTGATAATTTGGCTAGAAAATATTGTCTGGAATTTGTATTCCTGATTAGAACATTATTTCCAACTCCTTGATTTGTAAGAACTTTCAATACAGGTCCTGCTATATACCCTAAACCTTTTGAACTTCCTAATGTATAACTAAAACCACCTTCCCTAATGAAGCCAAGAACTTGTCTAGAACAAGAATCCTTTATATTTTCAGCTTCAGGAAGCCATAATTTTCTCATTTCGGTATGATACTTAATGAATTCTTGCAAATCAATATTTTCTAATATTTTTTGTGGGTTTTTTGATTTTTTTCTTCTAGACCTCAGTCGTTTGAGCATTGTTTTATGTTTTTTTCTCATTTCAGTTCTTTTCTTTTGATTTGGGTCAGAACATTTGGGCTCTTGGGGAATACTCTTGAGATCTTCTAATTTTGGAAGACAGATAATAGAAAACTGTTTTGGAACTCCTTTGTTGCACCTGACTTGTACTGGTATTAAGCAATTATCTGGTAGAGACACACTTTCTCCTGATAATAAACTAGTTTGCAGCATTGTCAAAATTTTCCTTTCTCGTAAAACCATGAATGTTTCTATTTCTTGATGAGACCAATTTTTCAACAAAAGCTTCCAATTAAAATTGAAAGGACTTGAAATATTGAACTTTCTGAAGTTTGTCCTTCTATTTGGAGGTTTTTTGAAAAATATTTGCTTATGACTTTCACTTATACTTTCCTCTTCTTTTTGACCAGCAGGGGTATCAGGAAACAAAAGATCCAGTTTGCCAATCTCAAAGTTATTATGCATATATTCTCTTAGTCCACCACTTCTCGCACCCCACATTATGAGAGAAATCCAAATTGGATGTGCCCATGATGATGGAAGAATTATATCCCAGCCCGAGCAATATCCCAAGTTATCACTTCTGCTTCCAGGTCTTTGAATCAATATAAGAGGAACAGGACATCCTTTCATGCTTAAATCTGAACCAGGAATTAGGCACTCACTTCGTATTTTAGACACCTCTGAATTTGAAATTTTACTAGAATTGATTTTTTTTCTGAGGTTAACATCCCATAAAGGACTTAAACAAAATTGAGGGAAATGGTGGAAATGGTTATTCATTGGTGAATTCAAGGAAAAGATTTGTTGAGCCTTGGTACGAATTACTGGTGAACTTAGTCTTGGATCATAAGCAATCACTGGTACAATAATATATGGTGATAAATTATTTGTAGTCGCTGTTTTCAGGTTTGTCCAATAGTTTTGTTGGTGTTCTATAATTTCCAAAATAGTCTTATCATCTTTGAACCAATCAGCAATCTTTTCTGAACAACATAGGGCAAAACAGCTTTGTACAACACTATTTGATAGATCTCCACTCAATCGAAAACGACACAATTCTGTCCTCAGTTCCTTAAGAGTGATATTTTTATTGCAATCTTGATAACAATCACCTACTCTATGAACTAATTCAAAACATTCTAAAAGTGTGTGTAGAACATCTTGATGAAAAGCAATATGATTCCAAATCCAAAGAGATGTGCTTTCATTAGTAGGATCTAACGAGAACTTCCACATAAATCTTATTTTTCCTAAAGCTTTTTTGTGGTTAGAGTTGAATTTATAGATTGTTGCTTCGCCTTCCCTCAAACCATTAGCAAAAGCTTTGCTTCCAATAGATAAACCATCCTTTGGATTCGTGATAGCTCTGAATTTATCAATTATGGTTTCCCTCTCACCACTCATTTCAATGCACTGAAAGTAAGAAATATCCTGAAGCAGACAGTGATTCTTGGTTGCCCTATAACAGGCAGTAAATGCTTTATCACATGGACTATATGGTATCTTATAGCCCCATTTGGTAATCATATGAAATCTTTTTGCATACCATACATGTGTTTGTAACCATTTGATTTTGGACTGTCTCTTAGTATATTCTTCCAATAGATTCAAGGGCTTTCTTCTATACTTTCTTGAAGGTCTCTTCTGTTTTGGAGGTAGTCCAGATTTTTTCATTTGACTCAAATGCTTTTCACGTAAACGTCTAGGTAATCTTTTAACATTGTGTGACATAGCTCTCCTCCTCATATGAAGGGGTAATTTCTGGAATGCCAATTTCGTGCTGTAATCGGATGAAGATAGATAATTTTTCATTAACTGTATCTCTTTACATCTTGCGTAACTAAATTTGGGAAGTTGAAAAGATGATGGCAAATTGATATCAGTAACAAAAGTATCAGGAGTTTGATCCATTGTGAAAAAACACTTTTAAAAAAATTAATATTTGGTTGAAAACACTACACTAAAGTGATTTAAAGTATTTCGATGCAGAGAACAGAAAAACACTGACTCGTTCCAGACCAGACTAATTTGAAAATTCGAGATTATGTTATGGTTATGAAAACATACAATAAATATTAAGGTTAAATCATAGAATGAAGAACACAGAACATCTTTCCTGTGGATAGCACTCATAGATATACTAACCTAACTTGAGGTTATAATTTCTATGATAGCACTACGCATGCGCGAAAACTTAAACTCAAATATTTCCAAATAGTTATTAGCAGAGATTGTCTCTGTTATTAGGTTTGTTCGCGGGTCCAATTCCGAACCGGTTCGTTACCAAGTCCAGAATGAATAAACTAGGCTATATTTCGGAACAGATTCTGACCTAACCTCACTGCGAACGTTCTTGGAATCAAAAAAAGGCTGTGTGTTTATTTTCATGATACAATTCCTTAGCTATATTGGCCAGTCGAAAATGTTGAATAATTGTGCATCGTTAAAGTCTAGGAAGACCACTTCAAAATATGCTATATTCTTCGGGCTTCATCAACTCTTGATATTTCCTGAAGATCTCCGTCACTTGACGATTAATTATGAATAAAAGAAGTCTCACATTTACGAGACACAACAACAAATAAAACTCAGGTAAGAATCAATTTGGGACTACCAGTTCTAGCGTCAACCCCGGAACTCTTGGAACCGATTCGTTATCGGTGTAAGTCGATCTGCGCTTGAGCACAGTTTAGAAAGCTATTCTACACAATGTATTAAGTGGAGTTCTGGAATGGTTCGGAACTCGACCCGCGAACAAAGCTATTTTCACTTGTCACACTTGTTTTACAGATGTAAAAAATTTAACCTCACTTTTTCTCTATTTGTCAAATTCTGATTTTGCGCATGCGTAGATTGTTGTATGGGTCAACGGACAAGGCAACTAGATTGCATCAATTTTATTTTCACGTTAGCATTTTAGGGTTTAATAGGTATATGCATTGGCGTAACGTACACCCCCGCAGACCCCGCAGTGCGGGGGGGCCCGGGCATTATGGGGGCCTGATCTTCGAGAGAAAATTCAAATAATTTTATCGTCAAAGAATATGAATATGACCTCAGTTTTGACCTTAACTTCCGAATGAACTCTTTTAGAATTGCATTGAAATCATAGATTCAGAAAAGATCATCAATACGACAGTTAGCTGATCTCCTGTTTTTAGAAAACTTTTTGATTACAACTAGTTTCCCAGATCTCTCTACTGCTTTAATATTATTTTAAATATAACCTGTTACTGTAGCAAGTGCAGAGCGATCAGCGATCCTTTTGAAAGTTAGAGTTAATACAGAATTATTTGAGAAGTACAATGACCTAAAAAAGACTTAGCGGGCCCAGTGTGTTGAGAATTGAGAATAAACATACTGAAAGTAGTGCTGTAATGAATTTATTACAGCATTGTTTTCAGTTATATTTCTCGTTTTTTGGTTGTCAGTACTGACTTCCAATCCTATCAATTCTCAAATCAAATTAATTCAAATTCCGTAATCTATCAAATTTCGTCACACCAAATGCTAAGATACAATACAAAAGTCACTAATCTGAATTTTTATTTGAAAATGTAGAGTATTTTACAGAACTTCACTGAAATAGAGAAAATATCGTCTAAAACTTGTGGCAGAAGGCAATTCCAACACTCAAGCTATCGAACTTCGCCTTCGTGTTGGAATAGGAGCTGATTCTGCAACTTGTTTTAGAATATACTATTGCAACAAATAAATCAAGATGACAAGGGAGATTCAACCACTCAAGTTATTTACCCATTTTCATCGAGTAACACAGTATTTTTTAGGATTGATAACTATATTTGAAATAAAGATGCAATTATATATATTATTTACTGCAAATTTTGAATAATATTTCAATCGATAAAATATAGAAAGTCTTACTTCAAGTTATATTTCGGAGTAATTTTGGTGGTGTTACACCTAAACCACATACTTTTATTAAATAAAGTTTTTTTTCAATAAATACGCATGCCCGTATGAGGGGGCCCGAAAACTAATTCAGCGGGGGTGCCCGGTCGAAATTGACCATATTCGTTAGCTATCGGTTGCAGCTTTTTTAAGTGTTTCTGGGTTGGCGACATTGTAAGACTAATCATAATGACATTCATCGTAGTTGTCAATTGTCATTATTTATTTACTTTTTTCAAAATTTGAATTTTGAAATGTTTCTAATCATCTATATTAAACGGACATTTTTCAAAATATTTCATCAATCTAGTTAGGTTTCTCCCTGTATATACTACAATCATTTAAAACAGATATCAATAATTTTTATTGATAAAACAAATACATACATTTTTTAATAAAATGGATACTAGAAGGCTGTAAGTAAATCTTGTGTTTATTCAACATGTCCAAAAGTACAATATTAGGTTCATGTTTTTTCGATTTTAGCAACCACAATGTTGGAGGAGGCTGGAGCACTGTCAAGTCGTAGCTCTACCGAAAATTCCAAATTAAAATTTCATAGGTTTGTTTGAGTTTCATAGGTTCCCTAAAAATAAAATACTTGCTAAGAAATGGTAACCTTCTTTAGGAATGGAGCAAGATGCTCATTCATTAATTTCTAGAGGAAGGGAATATGCGGTTTACATTTCACATTCCAAAATGAAATGAAGAGAACTAACGTTCCTACATGATCCCTGAGGAAACCTATGATTTCTAGTAAGCACTAAATTTTCATTTACATCTGTCCACTCATTAACATTATTTTTATTAGCAGGTCAAACAGAAAGACATTTCGAAGATGATAATATTAATGTTTGTAATGGCCGATGTGAATCTTTGAAAAAAATCATCTGAACGATAATATACCCATGAGTATCATAATTTTCATTTTATAGGATCCATTGATCATTTGTTATTAAGAATTATGAACTAGATGAGTTGAAGAAACAAGTCACC
Source organism: Hippodamia convergens (assembly GCA_038502775.1). Classification (NCBI taxonomy): domain Eukaryota; kingdom Metazoa; phylum Arthropoda; class Insecta; order Coleoptera; family Coccinellidae; genus Hippodamia; species Hippodamia convergens. The sequence goes on along the minus strand of JAVSIQ010000831.1, from coordinate 316,231 downwards.
AAGGACATTATTAGTGAGTTTACGCCCAACTTGTAAAACACTGCTTACAATTTAATTTTTGCTCCTGGAATTCAACTTTTATTATATTCATACAAATCCTTGGAGCAAATAATCCTTGCTTATGCAGACTATAGGAACAATTTTTATTTTTGTAGGTTTGAGAATTCATGTTGAGATTGGAGAAGTGAAAATATCCATTATACTGAAATCTACGATTCCCATCAGTACCATGGAAAGTTTGATGCCCAATTTCTTCAAAGCACCCTTTCTAGATAGAAGTATATAAGCAATATAGAAGTTTTCAATTTCAATAATTGTTTATAAGTAATTATATAAGTGTTCCATTTCAATAATTGTTTTCATTCCAAAATTCAAAATGTCCCCCATGAACATGCAAATAATTTCATTAATTCAAGTTTGGTCGTATGGAAATGATTTCAGAGATATTTGTAGTACTAATATAGGGATCAATAGGACGTTTATATCCAATAGATCTTTTTCATGTAGTACTAACTAATATAACCTAATTTGTTCACAACACTATTTAATTTATTGGAAATCCAAGGAATTTTTTAATAAAGATGAAAAACAAAACAACAATTGAACTATAATGAACAACAGTATACAAAGAAACTGCTAAAATTCTTCGATGAAAAAAAATAAATCTGCCTGTAATGTTTCTATTTTGAAAAATCCACATCCTGTGTTTCATATTCCATCGTAACCACATTTATATTATCATCTTCGAAATGCTTTCGCTTTGACCTGCTAAAAAACATAATGTTAATGAGTGGATAGATGTAAATGAAAATTTAGAGCTTACTAGAAATCATAGGTTTTCTCAGGAATCATGTAGGAACGTTAGTTCTCTTCATTTCATTTTGGAATGTGAAAAGTAAACCGCATATTCTCTTCCTTTGGAAATTAATGAATGAGCATCTTGCTCCATTCCTAGAAAATGTTACAATTTCTTAGCAAGTATTTTATTTTTAGGGAACCTATGAAACTCAAACAAACCTATGAAATTTTAATTTGGAATATTCGGTAGAACTACGACTTGACAGTGCTCCAGCCTCCTCCAACATTGTGGTTGCTAAAATCGAAAAAACATGAACCAAATATTGTACTCTTGGACATTTTGAATATACGCAAGATATACTTACAGCCTTCTAGTATCCATTTTATTAAAAATTGTATGTATTTGTTTTATCAAAAAAAATTATTGATATCTGTTTTAAATGATTGTAGTATATACAGGGAGAAACCTAACTAGATTGATGAAATATTTTGAAAAATGTCCGTTTAATATAGATGATTAGAAACATTTCAAAATTCAAATTTTGAAAAAAGTAAATAAATAATGACAATTGACAACTGCGATGAATGTCATTATGATTAATCTCACAATGTCGCCAACCCAAAAACACTTAAAAAAGCTGCAACCGATAGCTAACGAATATGGTCAATTCGTTACGCTACTGGGTATATGTATATATTAGTGTTCTGTGGGTATATGGTTCCCAGCATTACGCCGCATCTGACGGTTAGACTCCTTCCGAAAACGCTTATATATAGATAGCTCCAAAGATTATAGAGTATAAAGATGGGAAACGGAAACGAAGCAGTGAACTAATAACACACTGACGTTCACTGAAACGAAGCGACTACAGTGATGTCAGTGACATCTGTTTTTCAAAAGTAATCGGGTTATGGTTAAAATATTTAATTGGGGTCCATTTGGCATAGATTATATGAGATTATTAGTAGGCTGTTGTCAATTCTGAAAGAAATACTTGAATAAATATCATAGATAAATACTAATATAGATAGGAAAGTCCGTAGAAATTTTGGAACCTTGTTTACACTGACATCTATAGGCCTGGAAGGAAGTACAAATCGTTTCGGATATCATTAAATAGCCGAAAATTGGTATTTGATAGATCATGATTGGTTGCGCAATAGATCTATTGGGAAACCAATCCAGATCTATCAAATTTCCTGCGATTCATTGAGATTGGAAATGATTCGTATTTCCTTCCAGTCCGATAGATGTCGCTGTAAACACACTTTCATATTTTGAGAGAGTTTCTAATTTATGGAAAAGGAATCAACTCTCCGTTACAACCATTTTTTAATTGCTTGGAAGTGTTTAGATCCTACATTAGCATATATATCATATGGTAATGGAGTCTTGATATTGTCCTTCAAATGTGCTTGGTTGGAAAAAAACAGATTTCTGCTATTTTTATCTAGTGTCATCTAGCAACTATTGTCAAATACCGATATTAATTGTTTCCAGGTTAAAAGATGGCGCCAAAATACGGTTCCGGCCATTACTAGGCCAGTTTCCTATCTATATAAGTATATAGTATTAATCTATGATAAATATTTTTGCTGAATGATGATTGTATTTTCTCGCGTATTTTCCACTGAAATAACTCGAAATCTACAAGAGTAGCACCTAGCTCACTCCATAATCTTGGTTTGTGTGTTTTTCTGTTATAAATTTTGTGTTAGAAACTGGCCGACATTCTAAATGCATGGTGATTAATTGCAGAAATAATAGAAAGAATAATCTTGAAAGATTACCAGAGAGAATGGAAATGTAAGTTTTGAAACTCGTAATTTGTAACTGTCTTGTTCATTGCTTTTTATTTCAGTGCTGTCAAATGGATAGAGGTTTCGGGGCAAAAATATATTGTTCTGAATAATTTGTTTGCGAACCGAATTTTCTTCGGTCTTATTCATTAGATCAAAAAGTTCCACTCATAGAGGCAATGGTAGTCAGAAGAACGACTTATAGAGGTGGTGGTTTTCTTGACGACCCTTCCAGCAGTTCGACTCATCTACTAGACCCTCCAGACTCATTGAGGTTAAAATACACTGGGTAAGATATGTATGAATCGGGTCCAGAACAACTGTTCGATATATCGATGTTCGATTTATCGAGAGTTCACTGTATAAATAAGTTCTTGAAATGGTTATAATAATTCTCTAATATGTGAACAAATTTTTAAAATGTTCTCAATTTCATAATTATTGTATTGTAGTTGATTTAACACAATCATTTCAAATAAAATATAAAGAATCCAAAACGTATTTCATTTGATTCAAAAAAATGTGTAGATGGAAAATATAATCCTGATCAAAAAACGGAGTCCCACTTTTGTTTTGTCGATCAGGATGTTTCTCTAAAAGCTCGACAAAGAGTACTCAATTTAATGGAAATTTATGAAAAGTATAATTCGAATTTCGCGCCTATTAAAATAGTTTTCTGTACTGAATTATGTTTTCAGCGCCATCTAGGTGTCACAAGTAAGAAACTAGCCAAAAATCGTAGTCGGATTTTAGTACCACCATTGTATAAATGGTACCACAGATGTAAGGGCGTTTCCCAGTGAACTAATAACACATGGAAGGAGCGTAGAGAGAGACCCACGGGTATGTTTGTGAGATAGAAGAAAAACAGCTGATTGGGGGCAAAACATTGGAAAAGTTCTGTTGAGTCTATACGTGAATCGATGAATTTTTTAGTTTCATTTGGGTTTTTCTATATATTTGTGTGTGTAATTATCGTTATGGTGCTGAAATTATTTTTTACCTTTGATTTTCACTATGGTAAAGGCCTATTCTGCACATAATTGTACACAAACAAAGATAAACAACAGGCAGTGGAATTTCATTTTTCACGTGAGTCTCTACTTATAAATTATAGTTCTTGAATTATTATAGTAATATTCAAAATTCTGCAGGTTTTCCAGTGATTCAAAACATAGTTCCTATGGGTCTTGGCAATGAAAAGAATAAGATCTGCTAAGAAGGAGGTTAAAGCAGAATTTACTTCTGATAAGAAGTTTGAGACAGATCTTCCATTGACTATAGGTTGTTTTCAATTATGCAGTATTTTTATATATTCAGGTTTGAAATATATATATATATATATATTAGACCGATTCAAAAAAATTGACTTTTTTTGTTTTCACGAAACCCCCCCCTAATTATCTTCAGGGCATCGAAAAAAGACCTTTGTGAAAATATCAGCTCCAAATAATAACATTTAGAGGTCGCTCATCAATTATTTCTATTTTGCCTACTAATAGCAGGGGAAAAATTTCTTTTTTCAATAGAAAATTCCTAGAACACAAACCAATAAGCGGATTTCTTTGTGTGATACATTTTCGTATAGGCAATCAGATACTCTACAAATATGTCCCTTACGATATTTCGATAAAACGGCCGCTTCAAAAGTTATTCGATTCGATGCTAATATTGAGGTATTTTTGAAGAAAAAAATTATTCAAAAAAATCGACTTTACTTGTTTTCACGCAAACCGCCTTCTAATCATCTTCAGGGCATAGACAAAAGCCGTCTGTGAAAATATTAGCTTTGAAAATTAATATTTAGAGGTCGCTCATCAATAGTTTCTATTTTCGCTGCAGATGGCAGGAAAAAAATTCTTTTTTCAATAAAAAATTTTTTGTTCACGGACCAATGGACGGATTCCACTGTATGATACAATTTAGTGTAGGGAACTAGATATTCTACGACAATGTTCAATACGGTATCTCGAGAAAACCACTTATTTGAATTTTTCTTTCCAAAATACCTCAATATAAGGTATTAATATAGAGGTATTTTTGAAGAAAAAGTTCGAATAACTTTTGAACGAGCGGTTTTATCGAAATAACGTATGAAACATTTTCGTAGAGCATCTAGTTCCCTACACGAAAATGTATCACACAATGGAATCCGTCAATTGGTTCGTGAAGAAAAAATTTTTTATAGAAAAAAGAAATTTTTTTCGTGCTATCAACAGCGGAAATAGAAGTCATCGCTGAGCGACCTCTAAATATTAATATTCAAAGCTAATATCTTCACAGACGCTTTTTTACGATACCCTGAAGATAATTAGAAATAGAGTTTCGTGAAAACAAACAGAATCGATTTTTTTGAATAATTTTTTTCTTCAAAAATACCTCAATATTAGCATCGAATCGAATAACTTTTGAAGAGGCCGTTTTACCTAAATATCGTAGAGGTCATTTTTGTAGAGTATCTGATTGTCTACACGAAAATGTATTACACAATGAAATCCGTCTATTGGTTTCTGCTCTAGGAATTTTTTATTGAAAAAGGAAATTTTTTCCCTGCTATTAGTAGGGAAAATAGAAATAATTGATGAGCGACCTCTAAATATTATTATTTGAAGCTGATATTTTCATAGGGTTGTCTTTTCGATACCCTGAAGATAATTAGGGGGGGGTTTCGTGAAAACAAAAAATGTCGATTTTTTTGAAACAGTCTAATATATATATATATATATATATATATATATATATTTTTTTTTTCTTTTGAATAAGAGAGCTAAAATAATACAATAAATATTGAAACGAAAAGAACCTAAGCTGAGGTAAAAAAAGGAACGGGGTACCACAACATTCTTCGTATGATACTATAGTATCATACGATACTATCATCACCAGTATCATACGATATTATAGAGCCAGAGGAAAAAACCTCAGCCGAAAAAACCTGTCTCCCCGTTAAAAAAATAAAATAAAATTGTTGTATCTGAATATTCTATAGAATATTCTATATATAGAAGGACATCACGATCAGCGGGACGGCTCTTCGGAGGAAGGATTTCCAAACACAAACTCCAACCTGAAAATAAAAAAAGACAGAACAGCAAGAGAATTCAATTTATACTTCATCAAATTGATCTGAAATTTGAACCCATTGCAAAAATGAGTTTGATATATTGTGTATGGCTCTAATGCCATCTTGGAATTTATAAATCGAACAATTATTAATTAGGTGTTCAACTGTTTCCTCTGATTCACCACATTCACAATTAGGACTATCAACCAAATTCCACTTGAAAAGCATGCTATGGTACGACCATGCAGAGCCGGAACTATAATTCTAGCGCAAATTCTTTGGCAAACTATCAAAATGCGCCCTTGAAGAAATTCATTTTTCAATAAATACATGTTTTTCATAATTGACATTTATTGATTATATTTTGAAGAACTTTTTTATTTAGAATAATCTCCCATATTTCTTAAAAGGTAATGAACAAAAACTAAATCAACAAAATGAATGGAAAACGATAAAAAAAATATTATTTTTTTCTCAAAATAATTTATACTGTTTTATACAGGGTGTACCCCTCTAATCTAATCTACCAAGTTCGACGGCCTATTAGGTGTTTCTGGAGAACTGGACATAATTGAAATCTGAAAATTGGGATTATGTTATTGTTTGACATTATCTACCGATCTATAATATTCTTGAAACCTGACCACTTTCAGTTATACAGGGAGTGGAAAAAAAACTTTCAAATTTTTTTTCTGTTATTTGTTTTCGAATTTGCAATTCTGAATACATTCGTGCTCAAATCGTTGCATTCGTCAAAATACTTTCCAAAATATCGAAAAAAAACTGAAGAAAAAGGGAGATAAAAGTTTTCGGTATTATGTTTGTTATTCCTAACCTATATATCGTAAGCAAAAACGGTTTTCACATTTCTGAAGGCGAAGACTGTGGAAATATTGTACAATTTCAGAATTTTGAAAAACCCGTCACAGGGTGTTCCAAATGTTGGTTCATTATTATTATTATTAGAAAAAAGTTTCACGCTTTACGGATAAGCATACCATGGCAAAATGCAAGAAGAAAACGGTCACAATTCGGAAAAATTAATTTCCGAACTGCGATCGTGGACTAGCGGAGATCCATGCCGAAAGTAAACCACAGGAAATAGCGTCGTCGCCGAGAAGGGAATAGATGCATACCGGTTTCGGGGTTGTTACCCCTCATCAGTGCAACATAATTCTCCAACTCGACAACGAACACTGTGAAGTCACGAAACTATAAACCATTCTGGTGAGCACTTCGGAGAATTAAATAACCGAAGCGACACCTAGTGATGGCAGTCCGAACTCCATCCCATGTGGCACTTAAAGCATGGATCCCCGCGTATATTCATTTCTCCCGTCGAGGCTTTCCACATTAACCCTATATCCGGGTCGAAATGCAGGTCGCCTCGGAGAGGTTGAATACGCCCGGATAACGCGTAATAACTCGCCAGTGAAAATAATCAGAAAAAAGTTTCACGCTTTACGGATAAGCATACCATGGCAAAATGCAAGAAGAAAACGGTCACAATTCGGAAAAATTAATTTCCGAACTGCGATCGTGGACTAGCGGAGATCCATGCCGAAAGTAAACCACAGGAAATAGCGTCGTCGCCGAGAAGGGAATAGATGCATACCGGTTTCGGGGTTGTTACCCCTCATCAGTGCAACATAATTCTCCAACTCGACAACGAACACTGTGAAGTCACGAAACTATAAACCAATTCTTATTATTATTATTATTATATATTGGGATCTTGGCTCATAACTTTCGTTTTTCAAATCATAACCCTATTTTTTCATGATTGCATTGGATTCTACGAAGAAAAATGATGATAATGTTCCAACATGTTGATGCTCCTAAAATTAATAATTCTTGAGTTATTCAGGATTTCCTGATTTCATGTCGTACGTACCGTCAAATTCATAGAATCTGTTTCATATCAACGATGACCTTGGTCATAGAAGATAAATTATTCAAATAACTCACTAGTGACTACCTCTTTTCTGAATTAATTTATCATTGTTGATATGGAACAGATTTCATGAATTTGACGCTTCGTGCGACATAAAATCAGAAAATCCTAAATAACTAAAGAATTATTAATTTTAGGAGCATCAACATGTTAGAACATTATCATCATTTTTCTTCGTAGAATCCAACGCAATCATTAAAAAATAGGGTTGTAATTTGAAAAACGAAAGTTATGAGCCAATCTTGATCCCGATTTTCGAACATATGGAACACCCTGTGACGGGTTATTCAAAATTCTAAAAGTGTACAATATTTCCACAGTTTTCGCCTTCAAAAATGTGAAATTGGTTCGTACTTACGATATCTAGGTTAGGATTAACAAAGATAATACCGAATAATCTCATCTCCCTTTTTTCTTCAGTTTTTTCTCGATATTTTGGAAAGTATTTTGACGAATGCAACAATTCGAGTACGAATGTTTTCAAAATTGCATACTCTATCAAATTCGAAAACAAAAAAACAGAAAAAATAATTTTGAAATTTTTTTTTCACTCCCTTTGTAACTGAAAGTGGTCAGGCGCCAAGAATATTTTAGATCGGTAGATAATGTCAAACAATAACATAATCCCAATTTTCAGCTTTCAAACAGGTCCAGTTCTCCAGAAACGCCTAAGAGGCCGTCGAATTTTGTACACGCTGCATAAACATTAAATAAAGTGTTAAAACATGAAGACAACAATAAATAAATGAGTGAACGAATGAAATAGCTAAAAAATAATTCTAACCAAAGATATTCTAACAAAGTAAATATATAACTCCCATCAACAAAATAAATGAAAAAATGAATACTTAATAACAGAAATCATCAATATCATCTTTGGAAATAAATAAACTAAAACTTAACATTTCTTGCTTAGGTTTCAGCGAAAACATCAATTATATCATCAGTTTTCATGTGGCACCGAGTTGTGTTTCACGCCATGTATAATTTTCTAGGATTTTGTTCCGTTTTGGCAGCTTTCGTCAACTACGTGTTTCTCAACTTTGTAAACTGGTAAATACGCCACTCTGAAATATAGAGCTTGTAGTCAATCTTTATTCAAAATGGAATATATCATATTTCACATTTTGCGCCCCTAGGTCGTTTGCGCCCGTGGCAAATGCCTCCTCCACCATGCCCACGGTCCGGCTCTGCGACCATGACCTGTTCTTATTCGATTAAGAAGGGACCATATTCTCCTGGGAAGGTTAAAACCAGGAACTTTATTCGATGGATCAGATATTAGATCTTTATTAGATAAAGAACATACATCCCATTCGGATTTCCAGAATCAATTAATACATAACCTTTCAACTGTCCTCTTTCACGACGATTCTGTTGCCGTGTGGGTTTCTTGCAGAAGAATCTCTTTGATACCATGTTCATCAGCTAATTTGGAGACGTAATCACACTTGTCTTTCGAAATTCCTTCGATATTCAAATTCAAAATCCACAAATTGTTGCTCTCTGGTCGTGAGGGTTTTTTCAAACCAGATACGACCTTCCAGGTGATGATTTTCCGGCACTTCAGATGTTTGAAGACCGCTACGGGACCCCAATGAAAGGCAATCATCTCCCATAGATAAACCAAACATGTTATAACACAAGAAAACAGAATATTTTTCAGGAGCAAAAACTAAGACATATTACGAGAATTGTCATATTATATTATATTTGAACATATAATAGGTAGGTACAGTAATGGTCCAAGGACCGATCCCTGAGATACACCAGTATTGACATTCTCCATATCACTTTGCAATGTCTTCGATCACTCAAGTGTGGTTTTACCAAGTTGTACCATACTCCCCTAAATCCCATTTTTTCTAACTTATTCATCATTATCTCTGTGTCCACTGTATCAAAAGCCTTTTTCAAATCTATGAACTTCTTGAATATATATTTGAAGATAGATCTTCCGAAATACCGAAAGGTGAGAAATATCTATTCTCCAATCTCATAAATATCAGGTCATGATATTGAACCTTTCAATTAGATATTTCTTCTAATTAATTAGATGCATAGACACGTTTTGAAATTGAAAGTATAGGGAAAATTGAATCGTTGAAAGCACACTGTCGAATACATTGCAAAAATATGATGAACAATCGTCAAACAAGAAATCATATAGTCATAAAACTACTTGAAATTTTCAATGTTCATCTAACACATCAATATTCTATCCAACCGAAATATAAATTTGAAAAGTTCAAATGAACCCTAAATGGCAATATTGTATCAAAATATATTTTGGTATTACTCTAAACCTTCATTCCATTCAAGAATCTTTAAGAAAATAACGTTTTGAAATTAAGCGAAGAATTGTTTTTTGTTTGCAGTGTATAACTCAGAGCTCAGTGCACACTTGCACACTTTTGTTTGGCTAGTGTTTGTGGTGGTGGTTACTCAAGGTCATTGAAAATTGACCCCTAAAAATACGTGAGCTGTCGCTTCTGGGTAAGGATAGATATTCTGTGCATTGGGCATAAACGAAAGTTCTATCCTTTCATTTGCTTATTGGTGTGAAATCTACTGATACTTTTGAATACAAAATACATTTGCAGCTTCCACGGGAGGAAAATCTAAAGGAGAGTCATTTCATTTTTTTCAAGGTGGTGTAAATCAATACCCTCAATCTTATTTATTTCCTGCGAATATCATCCAACTACTTCTGCATTCGTTCTAGAAATAGTCACTTCAAGTATTCACTGATAGAAAATTGAATTAATTAAGATATCTTCATACTCTTGATATATCATTTGAAAAAATATTAAATTAACCTCACGTTGCAGTTAGAAAGAGAGGGAAGATCACACCCGACGTCGTTCGAAAACGATCGGCAACATTTCAAACAACTGAGTGCGCCTAGCGCACAGATAACAAAGTAAAAGCCCATAGACCTCTTATATCTAGATATAAGAGGTCTATGTAAAAGCCCAGCGTTCGACACACGCACTTTATCCGACGTTGATTCCGAACGCAACCTATAATCTCAACGTTCAGCAGAAGATCATAGAAATTTGGCAATAGTAACAGTTTTGATGTTCTGTGAGTTGTCTGTTGTCTCTGCTGGCTGAATGCGCCCATTAAGATAAAGACAACAAATTGATATAAAAGGGCTAAAAGACTTTTATTTAATGCTTTGCTCTTTATCGTAGAAAGCAAATTAACAATTCCCTTAGATGAATGTTTGATTAATTATAATTGGTAATCACATATATAGGTAAATGGGTAGAATGTTATCATAACGTCTTACAATCTTGGTTTTGCAGTATAAACGAAATGTTTCTGAATGATCAATGATGGACAAAAGTGATAATATAACAACTATGTATCCTTTATAAATTCAGTAGGGCAACCATTCGTCATGATTCAACTGTAATTGTAATTCTTTAACTTCAACTATAGAAATATCCGTGTACCCTTCAGTAAGTCCAGATTAGCAGAAGTAGTTTATAATTCACTTAAAGTTGATGTTGAACCTGAACGTGGAACTACAAAGAAAAGCTTGAAGCTAGATGGAATATATCTTGAAGCGTAACACATTATATGATAAACGGATTATGACTATTATTGATCAATTCAATTTCAGAACATTTATTAGCAGTAATCTTTCTAGTATAAGAGTATCAGTAAATAGCTTCATTGAGAATATTCACCTTATAACTGAAACAATCCAATTGTTAGGAGATCCTGTAAGTGACAACTACAGTTATTTTGAAGATGCCTGAACATACTCCAGCCCCTACTCCAAGCAGAGCCGTATATGGATTTGCGATGTATTTTAGTTTCAGGTTGTACTCCCAGATATTTATAATATATTCATGTAATTGTTACATTCTTAAATTTCCAGGTTGTTTTTTTGTTTGTACCTCATATGGGCTGTAGTACCTGAACACTATTTCAGGTTATTAGGTATAACCTGCTTACCTCACAGATATTGGGCTGTTTCACTCCCTATATTCTCGCTAACTGTTCTAGCTGCTTTTACAATGGTAATTTACCCAAGTTTGGGACTTTGTATGACGCCAGACATTGATGATTTGAGAACAATTAGGGATAAAGTTGGATGTAAAAAAAATATAAAGGCATCTATTATATTAAGTCCAAAAACCCATGTGAAGAAATATTCAGAATGTTGTCCAAATGTAGAAAACTGTTATAAGGAATCATATGAATGCAAAGTGTCTGATTCTAGCCATAAATCAGTTCCTGTTCTGAAAGACTTGGAAATTTGGGATGTTTCAAAGGTATTATATTTAAAATGAATTTCAAGTGAAATTATTAAAGAATATAAATTTTACACATCAATTTGCCTTTCTGTTCTTCAACTTCTGTCGAAAAACAAATATGTCAAGTTTATCTTAGTCAAATGGATTTAATTATTTTGCAAGATGAATGAGACAACTAATTAACTTGCTGTGATTTTGGTATAAACAGTCTTCGGGGCTTATTGGCCGTGGTCCATTAGGAATAATTTCACCTAACGATGCCTACCGAAGTTGTAGGCGAAAAGTTTGATGAAATTATTCCTAATGGACCTCAGCCAATAAGCCCGGAAGACTGTTTATACCAGTATATCCGGTCGTGAAAGCCTTAAACTTTTTATTGTGTTTTTATTTGTTCTTTTGAGAAAAAGACGAAAATACTTCTCAGATTCAAGGGATGATCTTCTGAAAGCCACTTGAAAAGATTTTGAATAATTTCATTTAGATCTAGTATTGCTCAGGTTAATTCCTGAGAAAAAATTTTATCTTTTTTTTACTGATTCAAGATTAGGTACCCAGGAATTACATTCAGGTGGTAATATTAGAATATTTTCCTTCTATTATTTTTATAGAGTGGTTCCACTTCATAAGAACACAGATTGAATAAGAAAAGTTCTAGAATATTCATAACTTGGTAGAGGTCCTTGTATCATGACTACAGATCATACAGATTTATCATTTCTCTGAAATAAACGAACGGTACAGATTGTTGAGTCGAGTAATCGCCAGTTATCTATGGTATGCGCCTGCGTCGCATAAGGCTAAGTTCAGATGATCGCGCGATTGCCAAACGCGCGACTAGAAATACTGAGTAGTCCCATAGAAATGTTCATATGGTCGCGCGTCATCGCGCGTAAATTGGCGATCACGAGCGATCGACTTTGCTCTGTCGCCAGTATCTTGTTTCGCTCGACGTCGCGCGACTTCGCGCGTATTGAAGTACAACTGTCAGGCATAGACGTGTTCAGATGATTCGCGCGATTTGACGTACAAAGCTGAAATATTGACAGAGATTTCAATGACATTTTCTGTGCTCGGAATCTAAAAATCGCCTCAGCACATTGTGAACGATAGAAGAAGAAGAAGATTATGACAGTAGTCGCGGGCTGTCGCGCTATCAACGAGCGACCATCTGAATACATCAACGCGCGTTAACGAGCTACAAACGTGCGTTGTCGCGCGATCATGTGAACTTAGCCTTACACTAACTTACCCTATGGATGAAATCGTTTTCGTCCGTCTCATTGACCTATTATACTATGGACTCCTTGTCACGTGACTTTTTAGAAGAAATCCGAGGCAATCTCCATAAGAGAAAGAAAGACTCATACAGTTCCCATGAAACGAACAGAGAGGATCCAACTTAGGGCACTGTCAAAAGCACGTGTTGGAAACAAAACAATGTTGTTATATAAACATCATGATATTGTCATAGTTTTGTGATTAATACTGAATGAAACTAGGGTATTTTTTTGCAAAAACTATTTCAGCAGATATCCTAGATTAAAAATATAAAGTTTGGGCGAATTCCGTTAAATATTTCTGAAGTTGAGTTTGATCTCGGAAATGTTCAAAAGACAAAGGAGTCTTAATAAGGAATGTTGATTTTTTCACTGGTTTCCAATCCGTTAGAGTAAATATTGGTTTAAGGGTCAGAAAAGAGAATAATCATGCTAGGTTTTCGTATGAAATTTGTAAATGCAGGAATTTCCATGGTGTTGGAATTCGGAGTAAGTATTCAAAAGGGGAATTCTATACCATTGTCGAACTTGATGAAAGAAAACACTTTTGGTGTTGTAGTTTATCACTGCAATTATGCATTTCTCAGTCGGCTTTCACACTCACCACTAAGGAGAACCTTCTCTCATCCAGTATGTATATGTAAATTGGATTGACCGACCCCCTCAACTTTGGTCAGCATGTTTTATTGATTGAATTTGATCATTTGGATATTATTCGAAGGTTTTGAAATTCCAGGGCTGAGATCATTAATCATGGTCAATATTTGTGAAATTAGTAAATTGAATCTTTGAATTTGGAATCAACTACCTCTGTGGGATTGAACTATTCCATAAAATTAATTTCATAGAATTTAGAAAAATAAATATGAGGTTTATCCTTCCTTTATTCGATGAGATATATCTACATATAGACATTATAATAAATAACACATTTTAGAAAATAAATCACTTGATAAAAAGAAAACGCTTTAATATACATATATTCATTCTTTTGATATATATATAATAATACACAAAATAATACAACACCCCAAACACCGAAAGGTAAAATGGGAACAGATTATATATATATATATATATATATATATAATACAACACAATAATCCTAAGAATACAGCATGTAGCATGTGTTAGAAAAAGTGTTAGCTGAGGTTTGGGGTACTATAAATATTATATAAAAGATAGGGAAAAAACCTCAGCAAAAAAAACCCTAGACCGCAGTAGGATGTTGTGTCTGTCCAGACTAATGAGCTGCTACATTCCAACAATGGAGGACATCTCTTCTTGTCATAAACATCTGTTGAAAAAAAAAACAGTAAGACTTCTCCAAGATTCTCGAAATTCAATGTCAATGTGTAAAAACCTTTTTTCACAGTCTGCTTTCACACTCACCACTAAGAAGAACCTCCTCTCGTCCAGTATGTATATGAAAATTGGATTGATCTCTCTTGCCTCTGGTCCTCTTCTCTAATGGTGCTCAATGTTATCCTTCAAGGGATGGTTCAGCTGTCCTATTCCCTGGAGATTCATAATAGGCAATGAAATGTCATAAGAAAGTTGAGAGATAACTTCAACCTTCAACATACTTTTCAGATATGTGTCATATAGGTCAACTTCTACAAAATCTCCTACATACACAGGAACTGATCTTTTTCTAAAGAAGGAATGAAAGAAGTTGGAGAAAAATTATGTAAGGCAATGATTCTTTTATAAAATTTTTGTTATCTAGTTGAAGGCAAAATTTCTCATTCACCTTTTCCTGATATTGGTTTCTTCTACCTGGGGCTGCACATCCTGAATCTCGTGTGAATTAGGTTGTATGTCTACTGGTGAGAGACAGAGCGATTCTTTTTCTCCTTTATTCATGAAAAAATTGGGGCTTTCCAAAAACGGAACTACTGCAAAAAAAAATTAACAAGCAACTGAATGATACAACATTGTTCATTATAATTAATCTGCGAATTACTACTGAATTTATCACAAAGAAGTTCCACGAATTCTATAAATATGAACCTGTCCTACCATCTGCAGTTGTTGAAATTATTTCTTTCTTTCTTTCCTTCCTCTCAGATGTTGTAGGAAATATGAAGCAAAACAAAGAAGGAACAGTATCTTTTTTGAGAATTACAGTCCCATTGGGGTTCACATAGAAGGTTCGAAATCAGCCCTTCCTACAACATCAATCCATTTTTTCCTCAAGCTCTCGAGTTTTGGGAACCTGTAATTTCAATAAATTCATGGAGGCTTTTAATCGAAATATAAAAAGAGAATGCGTTCCTATACTTACGCATGAAATTTCAAATTGCTTCCTTTTTTATATCTGGCAGTGCAGTTATATGCAGCACAACTATCCGGCATTATTATTAATAGTTTTAAAAGAACTTTGAAAGAATTATCTTCAACCTTCAGAATAAAAATTCTAATCAACACAAATCCAAACGTTCAGATAGATAGTGAACTTCGAAAGTTTAAAATAACTTGGTTATGTTTATGTGTTTGACAGTGCCCTAAATTACTCCATCTCATTCAGAAGTCCACTTTCTCTCTCTAGAAAGACGTCCATGTATAATAGGTCAATGGGACCAGGTTATTCGCTTGAAATCGGTTATGGACGTTATAATACGCCGCATTAGTGATGACGTCACAAATTTCTGTTCTATGGTCTGGGTTCCAAACAAACTTAATTTACAGGGGCTTCTACTTATTTATCTGTGGGGCTTTAAACCGATTTCAAGCGAATAACCAGTAATGACCGCGGTTATCTACGGTCCTGCCTGCGGTTATCTAAGGTTATAGTCTTCAGGGATATTCCTTGTAAAATGATTATAACCTACAATGACCGAAGTCGCTTGAATGCAGTTGGTCCTAGTTGGTAATGAGGAATGTTCACAGGTATGCAAAATCGATCGAAACTTCGTCACAGTATAACCTATATGTATATGAAATCACTAGTTTTTGTTTCAGTCGAAAAGACCCAGTAAAAAAAGATTGTTTTTTTCATCAGAAATGATGACTGCCTGATGCGGATGGCACATGAACCGTTTCGTAGGCTATTGGCCTTGGCACATAGACCCCATAACAAATGAAATCTAAAATTTCGTGAAAGTGGCACTTAGACCCTTTTGAATTTCCACTCTTCAATATGTAGATATATCTCATCGAATAAAGGAAGGATTAACCTCATATTTATTTTTCTAAATTCTATGAAATTAATTTTATGGAATAGTTCACTCCCACGGAGGTAGTTGATTCAAAATTTCACAGATACTTATTCAATTTTCTAATTTCACAAATATTGACCATGATTAATGATCTCAGCTCTGGAATTTCAAAACCTTCGAATAATATCCAAATGATCAAATTCAATCAATAAAACATGGTGACCAAAGTTGAGGGGGTCGGTCAATCCAATTTACATATACATACTGGATGAGAAAAGGTTCTCCTTAGTGGTGAGTGTGAAAGCCGACTGAGAAATGAATAATTGCAGGGATAAACTACAACACAAAAAGTGTTTTCTTTCATCGAGTTCGACAATGGTATCTATACCCCTTTTGAATACTTACTCCGAATTCCAACACCATGGAAATTCCTGCATTTACAAATTTCATAAGAAAACTTAGCATGATTATTCTCTTTTCTGACCCTAAAACCAATATTTACTCTAACGGATTGGAAACCAGTGAAAAAATCAACATTCCTTATTAAGACTCCTTTGACTTTTAAACATTTCCGAGATCAAACTCAACTTCAGAAATATTTAACGGAATTCGCCCAAACTTTATATTTTTAATCTAGGATATCTGCTGAAATAGTTTTTGCAAAAAAATACCCTAGTTTCATTCAGTATTAATCACAAAACTATGACAATATCATGATGTTTATACAAAGATTATAGAGTTAGAAAGATAGGAAACGCCCTTGTATCTGTGGTACTAAAATCCGACTACGATTTTTGGCTAGTTTCTTACTTGTGACACATAGATGACGCTGAAAACATTATTTAGTACAGAAAACTATTTTAATAGGCGCGAAATTCGAAACACATTTCTCATAAATTTTCATTTAATTGAATACTTTGTCGGGCATTTAAAAAAATATCCTGATCGACAAAAAAAGCAGGGCTCCGCTTTTTAATCAGGATGCTCTTTTCTTCTGCATATTGCTTTGAATCAAATGAAATACGCTTCTGGATTCTTTATATTTTTATTTGAAATGATTGTGTAAAATCAACTGCAATACAATAATTATGAAATTGAGTACATTTCAAAAATTTGTTCACATATTAGAGAATATATATATATATATTCTTATGAAAAAGAGAGCTAAAATAATACAATAAATGTTGAAACAAAAAGTACCTAAGCTGAGGTAAAAAAAGAACGGGGTATCATAACATTCTTTGTATGATCCTATAGAATCATACGATACTATCAACACTTGTATCATACGATACTATACAGCCAGGGGAAAAAACCTCAGCCGAAAAAACCTGCCTCCCCGTAAACAAAATAACATAAAATATCAGGAAAATCTTGAAAGACATCAGTGTGATCATCTTCATGATATCCGTCGATGGTCTCGGATACACAGATTCTTCCCAAAACGACTCGTAATTCTTAATCTGAAATGAAAAAAGACAAAAGCAGAAAAGAAACCGATTATTCAGAATAAAGCAAAGGCATTTTGGAAATACATTTGCTACTTTAAAAAACATCAACATTAAGATTTCTTGGCCAAATAATGTTCGGAGATTTATAAATATTTATGACAGAAATGTGACAAAATTTGAAAGAAATGAAAAAAAAATTCCATCAATTTCCCCTTTCCGAATCTGTTGAAAGTTACGTAACTGATAATTTTTCAACCTAACAAGCTGAACTTGTAAAAAATCAATTAATACATAACCTTTCAACTGTCCTTTTTCACGACGATTCTATTGCCGTGTGGGTTTCTTGCAGAAGAATCTCTTTGATACCATGTTCATCAGCTAATTTGGAGACGTAATCACACTTGTCTTTCGAAATTCCTTCGATATTCAAATTCAAAATACACAAATTGTTGCTCTCTGGTCGTGAGGGTTTTTTCAAACCAGATACGACCTTCCAGGTGATGATTTTTCGGCACTTCAGATGTTTGAAGACCGCTACGGGACCCCAATGAAAGGCAATCATCTCCCATAGATAAACCAAACATGTTATAACACAAGAAAACAGAATATTTTTCAGGAACAAAAACTGAGACATATTACGAGAATTGTCATTCTGACAATTAGAGAATTATCATAACAATTTCAAGAACTTATTGTGAATGAACTCTCGATAAATCGAACATCGATAAGTCAAACAGTTGTTCTGGACCCGATTCATACATATCTTACCCAGTGTATTTTAACCTCAATGAGTCTAGAGGGTCTAGTAGATGAGTCGAACTGCTGGAAGGGTCGTCAAGAGTACCACCACCTCTATAAGTCGTTCTTCTGACCACCATTGCCTCTATGAGTGGACCTTTTCGATCTAATGAATGAGACCGAAAAAAATTCGGTTCGCAAACAAATTATCCAGAACAATATATTTTTACCCCGAAACCTCTATCCATTTAACAATACTGAAAATAAAAAGCAATGAACAAGACAATTACATGATACGAGTTTCAAAACTTACATTTCTATTCTCTTTGGTAATGAAAAGAATGCACATTCAAGATTATTTTTTCTTCAATAAATCACCAAGCATTTCGAATGTCAGCCAGTTTTTAACAAGAAATTTATAACAGAAAAACACACAAACCAAGATTATGGAGTGAGCTAGTTGGTACTCTTGTAGATTTCGAGTTATTTCAGTGGAAAATACGCGAGAAAATACAATCATCATTCAGCAAAAATATTTATTCAAGTATTTCTTTCAAAAATGACAACAGCCTACTAATAATTTTTATATAATCTATGCCAAATGGACCCTAATTAAATATTTTAACCATAACCCGATTACTTTTGAAAAACAGATGTCGCTGACATCACTGTAGTCGCTTCGTTTCCCATCTTTATACTCTATAATCTTTGATGTTTATATAACAACATTGTTTTGTTTCCAACACGTGCTTTTGACAGCGCCCTAAGTTGGATCCTCTCTGTTCGTTTCATGGGAACTGTATGAGTCTTTCTTTCTCTTATGGAGATTGCCTCGGATTTCTTCTAAAAAGTCACGTGACAAGGAGTCCATAGTATAATAGGTCAATGCCTGGTCCTCATTGGTAATTACCAACTAGGACCAACTGCATTCAAGCGAATTCGGTCATTGTAGGTTATAATCATTTTACATGGAATATCCCTGAAGGCTATAACCGTAGATAACCGCAGGCAGGACCGTAGATAACCGCGGTCATTACTGGTACTGGTTATTCGCTTGAAATCGGTTTAACGTCTACGTTCGTGGAAGCACTTCAACTCTCTATCAGGGTTGCCACAAGTCAAAATTTGTATTCTACTGAACAACTGAATAAAACCTACCAGAATTCTACTAGAATTGGAATTGAACGAATCTACCAGATTTCTACTTACTCTTTTCAAGTTCTGGAAGAAATTATAGGAAAACAAATGAAAAACCTATATTTTGTTCGAAAAATTTCTTTACAAAGAAAAATATTTGAAAATCACATTTTCACAAGGATTTTCAACAACCTGTGAAATAGTAGAAACAAAAAGTGTTTCTTTTACCTCAGAAATCTCTCGTTGAAATGTATGTACAAGTCAGAGATTCAACCTGAACAATATGAATGTTTTTAGCTGGGGTGGAGGGTATGAATGTAATGTAATTAATTTTTTCACTGTTCGGAGATGAAATTTCACAATATCTTAATTTGCAAATGAAATGGGCTTACCTAAAAGAGACATTTAAATTAAATTGATACTCTTATTTCAATAATTAGTACCTATTGAACTGAAAATCTCAATTTTAACTTTCCAACTTTCGAGACACAGCTCTATCACTCACTTCAAACGGTTTAGGTGAGGAATTATTAAGTCAACAGACTAGAATGAGGCTCAGATTCAAAGATCTGTGAAATGAATAAATTCAAAAATCCCCTTAATAACGGGATTTGGGGGATTTACCAGCGGTGGTAAAAATTTCTAATTTCAATCGTGTCGTTATAGTAGGGAAAAGCAGAACATTTCGAAATTCAATAGAGGGTTGAATAGATATTTTTGAACCTAATACGGACGAATTTATATCTATTGAAATATTTTCTGGGAGGTCTCTGCATTTTCCTGAAAACTTAATATGGGTTTTCTCTCCCAGTCTCTGAAACAAGAAAGAATTAGAAATTTTTTTTAATAATATAAGAAAGGCCCCTGCGTAAAAATTTGAGCACTAATTTGTCAGGGGCCAAAACTTTACGAGAAAAAATTGTTGCCTAACAATGAACAGAAAGAAAATGAAAACACTTTGAAATCTTTCGGAGTCTAAATCAGACTCCTTCGTCAGACAATAACTAATTTTCATGTCACGATTCTACAAAGTTGCATGAAAACACGAAGAGGCGGTCTGTCCTAATTCCGAAAATCCAAAATGTGTTTTCCGTGAAGGTCGACAGACCGAACTTGTCCTGAATTTATGCATCAAAAAGAAATTAATAACTTAATTACAGTACAAAACATTTCATTGTGACATGTTCTTTCGAGCATTTAGGCCGTCGTCGTAGATTAGTTCTCGACGTTTCGCCAGTTCGAGTGTCTGGCATCTTCAGGAGATGTTCTCACTGGACTGAACTGCCTCAGGCAGAATTCGTAAATGAATGGTACTACCTCGAAGTGATATCCAATTGAAGCAGAATCATTCGTGCTACACACAGGTTCAGATGAATCTGTTGAATTCGGAAACATATACGACTTCATTGTTCATTAAAGTTTTCCCAAATCATTTTTGAAAGTGGGTGCTTCATTTCATGAAGATTATGAACGAAATTTGATTGAGAACATTTCATTTGATCATTTCTTCAATCATATGTTGCAAAATGAATAAACGATTCTGAAATTTTTTCCAGTCTTTATTTGTATTTTGTTTGTGATTTTAAAATGGAAATTGTATATAACTTTCATCACACAATATCAAGATTACAATCAAATATAGATAAAATATTTGTTTACAATGGAAAATTTGCCAGAAATGATACCAAAAAGTCAGAAGAGATGTATGAAATTGCCAAGTCAAAGTGAAACGACTAAAACAAAATGCTGACTTAAATATAGAACAAACCTCTGAAAATTTATAAAATACTTAAAAAAATTTCAATTGTTTGAAAACTTATAATCTTCCAAACCAAGTGTTTGCTAATTCAGTCAACGAGTTCAATTCTTTCTCATTTTTAATGGCGTTAGCAAAATTTCACATCAAATCACCAGTGTTCACTTGTCCCATTGTCTTCAGATACTTCCTCTTCATTTTAAAATCTCACAGATTGCATTTTGAATAGCACATGCACAGCAGATTGTTCCTCTTTACTCAAAGCAGATAATATTGCAGCATTTTTTTCTTTGATTTACACACCACTTTCAAAATCATGGAAATGAGTACACCGAATTGTTGATTGAGCCCATTATATGTTTTTCCCTAAGAGTATCATTCCTGGATTCTCTCCTCAATTTATGTTGGGCCATACAAGCCCTATTAATTTCTTCTGGATATTAATTACGTCGCAAGTTTCGAGAAGTCACAGCAGTAGCTTTAAGCTCAGGAGCTTTCATTTTCTGAAATTTTGAACCTGAAAAGATGTATAAACTGTTATGAAATATTCACAAAATTCTTTACAACAGACCTATGGCAAGATTATCAATCTGAAAATGAAGAGAGAAAACATTTTTCCCATCTTCAATCTTCTCACCCAAGCTTCTTTCTTTTCAACATATCAAGGGCATTGTAATTCATTCACTCATAATGAAAATGTTATTCCACTAGCCAATATTATTCAAATGAATCTTTTTATTTCTGCTCAGTTTCTAACCTGAAATTTCACATATGAATTTGAGAATAATCTTATGTTAACTTATAATTCTAGTATAAATACCTTTCGATAGTTTCTCAGCATCAATTCTTCTATTCAGAAAACCTGATAATTTGACCAATCTTCGTATATTAAACGAAAATATCATTAATTTATATTACAAACCATGTATTTTGAACGGGATTACTCCACAGAACATAAAAATATAGATTACTCCAAAGACTCGTGTCTAGAGACAGAAATTTCTACTTTGGCTTCGTGATTCCGCATGCGCAATGAGCAGTCTGTTGTTGGTTTTTTATTGTTGAACGTTGAATATAATTACGAAATAGGTATTTCGATATTATTTCTTTCGGTACTTCCAGTATTTTGTAGTTTTCTCAAAAGTTTTATCGGAAATGGTTGCGACATGCGAAATATGCAAAATCACATTCAGCACTATTGTAACTTAAGAATGCACGTAAAGAAATTCCATCCTGGTAAGTACTATGTTATGCTTATTTATGTTTACAATTTTGATGTAAATCAATTTAGTTCACTTTATATTATACTACTGTAACACAATCTTTCATTTATCTCTGCAATAAATTAAGGTGGGCTATCATGAATGGACTCAATTTTTTCGGTGCAGTGAATAAACTACTTATACCTTCCTTTACCTTGCCTAAATATCATGAAAAAACTGAGAAAAGCGATTCTTTGAGTTTACTTTTATGAAAAGGGGTCCTAAATTACTTCCTTTCCGGGATACGGGGTATTATATTTCTAAGAAAGAAGAAATAAGAAATAAATTCATATCGCTAAATCCTGACATGCATGGTATCCTGAATGTAGTGATTTTGTTTTATAATTTTCATCGAAAATGAAATCAGGTATTACTTAAGATAGTTCAATTTCAATTAATGTATCATCAAGGAGTCATTTTGAAAAGTAGCAATATTTTTATTGATAGCTTCCCTCTTTGTCAATCACGCGTAATATTTTACCAAGTTAACGTATCAATAAAAAGAAACTTGCGACGAATGTAATAAAAGTTTTGTGAAATATTCAAATTAAGTACAACACGTTAAGAGGCTTCATCCAGGTATGAATAATTTTTTGTTAGTTACAAAATGAATATTAATAAATAGTACCCGCAAGAGTTCTGAAACAATAAATATAGGGTATCCCGGATAAGATGGAAAAAATTTTAATGAGAGACAGAGGGCAACTAGAGGATCAAGAAAAACCCCCATGTGTAGTAACTATAAGTCCTAATTTCTGATTTACAGGGTTATTTTTCAAATTTGAATGGAAGTTAAAACCTGTAGATCCCCTGAAAAAAAATCACCGATATTTTTGTTATTTGCAATGAAGATAGATCTAAGAGGTTCAAGTAAAGTATATAACGATACATCGTATTTCGACAGTCCTAAACAGTTCGCGAAATCATCCTGTATAAAGAATTTCAAGAATCTATCAATTGATATCTGCGTGAACTGATATGATTCATTAATTCGATTCGTTAAATAAAATCTCATGGCATGGTATTTTTTCTTCAAATTATGCTATCACTAGTACTATTTATTAATATTCATATTGTAACTAACAAAAAATACATAAATTCACCCATAAAGAAATTATTCATACCTGGATGAAGCCTCTTAACGTGTCGTACTAAATTTGAATAATTCACAAAACTTTTATTACATTCGTTGCAAGTTTCTTTATATTGATACGTTAACTTGGTAAACTGATCTGAAACAAAATATTACACGTGATTGACAAAAGGTGATATTGCTACTATTCAAAATAAATCCTCAATGATACATTCATTGAAATTGAACTATCTTGAGTAATACCTGATTTTATTTTCGCTGAAAATTATAAAAAAAAAACACACATTCAGGATACCATGTATGTCAGGATTTAGCGACATGGGTTTATTTCTTATTTCTTAGAAATTTAATACCCCGTTTCCCAGAAGGGAAGTAATTTAGGACCCCTTTTTATAAAAGTAAACTCAAAAAATCGCTCCTCCCAGTTTTTTCATGATATTCAGGCAAGGTAAAGGCAGGTATAAGTAGTTTATTTACTACACCGACAAAAATGGAGTCCATTCATAATAGCCCACCTTAATTTATTGCAAAGATAAAGGAAAGATTGTGTTTTTAAACAGTAGGAACAATAAGAAGTGAACTAAATTGATTTACTGAAAATTAAACATCAAAATTGTGAACATAAATAAACATAACGTAGTATTCATCAGGATGGAATTTCTTTACGTGCTGAATGTGGTTTTGCATATTCCGCATGCCGCAACCATTTTCGATAAAACTTTTGAGAACACTACAAAATACTGGAAGTACCGAAAGGAATAATATCGAAATACCTATTTCGTAATTCTATTCAACGTTCAACAATAATAAACCAACAACAGACTGCTCATTGCGCATACGGAATCACGAAGCCAAAGTAGAAATTTCTGTCTCTAGACACGAGTACTCCAAAGTATTGGGAAAAGTAGAATTCGATAGGTGGCGCTCTGAAATGTCAATGCAACGAGTAAAACAAATCAGTTTCGATTAGGCAGCGACATAATTCAAAGTGTAAATCTTCAAAAAAGGTACACATAAAATCAAACTGGATCTGCAATGAAGACATAAAGTAGAATGAACAATCCAAAACGAACGATTTTACTCGTTGCTTCAATTACAATATTTTTTCCGCCAGAGGTCTCATTGAATTCTACTTCTTACAATTGGACAAAATAATTACCGATGGTGTCGCTGCATTCGCCGATCAGCTGTTTACCGAAACGAGTATTGTTTCGTGTTTACATTAGATTTCTATTTGTATTTATGGGATTTTTTAGTTCAAACGTTTATTGGCTATCAGTGATCGAAGTTGTTTCCTTGATTGTGGATCCTGTGGATTATATTGTAAGTGCAAGTATAGGTAATATTGTGCTTTTTGTTATATTTTATGTAAAATGTTGAGGAGAGCTCTATTCAATTTTGAATGCTTTTCAGTTCATCTGGCAAGATGTTTACCAAAAGTTCCTCTAATTATAGGAAATTTTCCAATATTTGCATGCTCACAAATGCTGTGTAGAGGGTGAGCAAGTGTTGATTCTATGTGGGAAAAAATTATTTCAAATCAAAACATTGGAATTCTAGAAGGACAATCCCATCATATTGAGGAAATGATGTCTTATAAAAATGATGGTGTGAAGGTTGACAAGATTATATACAGATACTAAGCAAGATTGTCTGGAATTTGCAAGCATATTTTAGCCCTGCTATTCTACAAGGTTGTATGTACTACAAAATATTTTGACAATTCTACTGATTTTGAAGGTAAAATTGTAATGTAAATGAACATCAGCATGAAAAATATATTCATTTAATAGAAGCTACTAATTTTTTTTTCTTTTTAGGAAGGGAAAAAATCTATGAATAGAAAATGGGTGAAAAATTTTGAATAAAAATGGACATTCATCAGAGAACTGCATGTATGCAGAACATGACGTGATCCTTGATTAATCATGTTGAAGAATTCATTACGCTAGATTTTAATGTATTATTCCTTTATTGCATCTCACTTGTGTCTCAGTCTGCAGTTATAATAAAATAAAATAATGCAACTCATCTATCGATTGATTGCACCTTTTCTATTGCTAAATGAACGTCAATATTATCAAGCTATTTTTAATATTAATATTAAATTGTTACATATATGTATGATATATTGTTTAAAATTGCCAATTCTCGGAATTTATTGGAAATTCCAAATGTAGATTTGATCACTGCTGAACATAAGTTCAATTTTGCAACCATCGAGAGAATCACTTAAACTCACACATTATCATATGGATTGAATTCAGCACTTTCAACTAGGCTTCTTGAATTGTTGAAACTTCTATATATTCAAAAATATCAAGTAGACTCAAAGTAATTCATTTTGATAAGAATGAAAATTTTGTACAAGAACGATATGAAGAAAAATTTAAAATGACTTGACTTGAACTGCTTTCTGTGGTAGGTTTAGTGAAGGTACAGCTTTCGTCTCCAGTAACAGAAATGTTTTCATAGTGAGACTTTCTGAAATAATTCAAAACATATGAAGCATTGTTTTCAATTGACATCAGTTTCCACTCTTGCTTGTTTTGATTTCACAATCTTCTGGTCGGAAATGCTGTAAGCATACTCTAATATGTTTAGATACAAGTTTTTCCATTATCGAAACATGCTCCCACGATTTGCGTCTTTTAATTTCCTCTACGATTTCTAGTTTATTGGTAAAGTAAACATTTTGATTTTCACCACGAAAATGGGCTCCAGGATTCCTAGTTTTTTTAGAATTACATCCATAAACACAACAATTAGTGTTCTTCACGGTTTTTTCCTTAGGCATATCTTTTTATCGCAATAAAAACGTAAAAATAAACAAATAAACCCAGCTTTCACGTACTAACTGTCAAAACGATACTCGTTTCGGGCTTAGTTCCAGCTAACGCCGACGGTGTCGCATAGAGTTGGTTTTGCTCTATACTTGTTTTCTTAGGGCCATATTTCGCCGCTAGAGGGAGTTTAGATTTTTGGATTCGCTTTCAGGGATATTCCTTGTAAAATGATTATAACCATAGATATAGATTATATCTATATCTATGATTATAACCTACAATGACCGAAGTCGCTTGAATACAGTTGGTCCTAGTTGGTAATTCCCAATGAGGACCAGGTTATTCGCAGGGGGGTGAAACTGATGGTTCTATGTTCCTGAGGAATCCTACCATATATGGCTGCCTCTTGTTTCCGGTTTGAATGACATTTCGCGATTCCACCAGAATTTTTGGTAGACTGACTAGAATTTGGTAGGAATGGTAGGATGACATTTTGAAAATCACACGTCAACTTGAGGTTCATTTAAAACAATCATCAATCCAAATATGCAGGTGAGTTTTTTTCATTGTTTTACGTATGAAATTTAAAGTATTTTATTATTATCATTTTTGCAAATCAAAATAATATTTTACATTTCTGACAGGTTAATTCATCCATCACTCATAAAACTGTACAAACTCAAAGAACTACTGGGAAGCAGTTTTTACAGTAAAGGAAATATGGTAAACCATCGATTTACTCAGGTAAAATGGCGGCGGTGTTTTGACAACTGAATTCAGAGTGTCATACGTGCCTTTTTGTTGCCAGATTGTGCATAACGTAAATCTTTGGAATAAAATAGACTCGGTGACAGCTAGCGCTACTAGAAAACATCTCGATACTTGGAAGTGGATTCACAAATTTCATTTGAAATGAAATACCTATGTATGTACCATTAATTATTACTCAAAATATTTTGCAATTTTATCAGAGTACGTAATTTTCTAAATATAACTAACTTTTGAAAATATTATTGTTCACAGAATTGACAGATAAATTATTAAAGTTTTATCTTTTCAATTAATATTTTCAGGATAGGTTTATCTTTTCACTAAACGGGGAGGAATAAAAAAATTCTATTTTATATATAATTATATATATATATATATATATATATATATATATATATATATATATATATATATTATTTTTTTGTTTTAGAGATATTCAAAACAAAGTGCTAAGGGAAAAAAGAACTAAGAAAAAAACTCTTTTGGAAAAAAAGAATACATAATCATCACATTTCTGTTCGACAAAGAGTTAAAGCAAGCTATTCCACTCGAATTGTTAAGTATTAGGAAAGAAATAATTTGAATTTCATGATACAAAAAAACTGATACAATTTTAAATCCAGGTTTCTTCATAAAATGGATATTTGAAGTCCACTGGGTTTGGAGTCAATATCGGATTGGTTACGTGATCAAGACATTTGCTTTTCCATTCTATATAGAGATCCTGGCTCCTTCGAAGAAATCCAGGTTTCAACATCAACTGATTATTCTGTCAACAATCGATTCTTCAAATACATGAATAATCGACCGATCTGGCAACGTTGCATCAACTAGAACGGCCGCCGCCATGTTACATGACTATATCGATTGTTTACCGGAAATATCCATAATTATTAACGACCGAATGTAGAATATTCCAGTTATTCTTATAATTAATTTGATTGGGTAAGTTCTGCCACATATAAGTTATAATAAGTTGACAATAACCGATTTCAAGCGAATAACCTGGTCCTCATTGGTAATTACCAACTAGGACCAACTGCATTCAAGCGACTTCGGTCATTGTAGGTTATAATCATTTTACAAGGAATATCCCTGAAGGCTATAACCGCAGGCAGGACCGTAGATAACCGCGGTCATTACTGGTTATTCGCTTGAAATCGGTTAATCATACACATTGTACCTACATATTCTGAATACGTTTACAATGCCAAAAACTTCAGTGGTATCTACTGTTAAAATGTCAAAAACCTATCCTTGCAGATTTTTAGTTGTAAGAGTTCTTTTCATTCCAGTGTTTCTGTGTGTTGTAAGTAATAAAGTTGTTCTTTCCAATGGTTATTTGTAAAGCGGTAGCTTGGGAGCAATCATAGTATCAGCTAATGCACTGGAACTATTATATTATATTTTATCATTTATGTAGTCATCATTTTTTACCATTTTAATATTCTAACTCAAGAGCGCCTAGCCATCTTAATCATGAAGCTGTCGCTAAAGGAATGATCGTTATTGTAGAAATAAATACTTTCCTTCATGTCAACACCACCTCAAGTTTTAATACTATTTTTCTTTCCAGGAACACCCAACAAGGATAAGAGGGCCTAAAGGAAAGATGTCTGGCTGGTGCTGACTTATGAATACTGTGATTTACTCGTTGACGTTCATAACACAATTCAAATTCTTTCTGATTATATATTTTGCAATGGAATGAATCTATCGTTGTAAGAAATATTTCTTAATTTGTTGGGAATTCATGAACGATAAATAAATTGTTGAAGTTCATCATTGTTCTCACTCTCCTTTTCTCCATTGTATTAAATTTCGATGTAATTTGTGGCAATCCATCATAAATTCTGATTAAACAATCAGGATTCATGATAGAAGCCATTAATTCACATCGGAAATGAATATAAAAAACATGTATAGTAGGGTCTGCTAGTGGTAGGAAGTAAATTCAAAATTCCCGCTTAAATATTATTTGAAATTCCCGCCGTTTGATCACAATTCCTACCATATATGGCGGCCAATCTGTTGCCTTGGATTAGTAGGGAGTTTTCATTTCTTGTATATTCGTGTTCTGTGGTTATTCGCTTGAAATCGGTTTTGATGTTACCTATTGGACAAAATAATTACCGATGGTGGCGCTGCATTCGCCGATCAGCTATTTACCGAAACGAGTATTGTTTCGTGTTTACATGAGATTTCTATTTGTATTTATGGAATTTTTTAGTTTAAACGTTTATTGGCTATCAATAATCGAAGTTGTTTCCTTAATTGTGGATCCTTTGGATTATATTGTAAGTGCAAGTATTGGTAATATTGTGCTTTTTCTTATATTTCATGTAAAATATTGAGGTGAGCACTATTCAATTTCGAATGCTTTTCAGATCATCTGGCAAGATGTTTACCGAAGGTTCCTCTAATTATAGGAAATTTTCCAATATTTGCATGCTCACAGATGCTGTGTAGAGGGTGAGCAAGTGTTGCAATGCAATCATTTGATTCTATGTGGGAAAAAATTATTTCAAAACATTGGAAGTCTACAAGGACAATCCCATCATATTGAGGAAATGATGTCTTCTAAAATGATGGTGTGAAGGTTGACAAGATTATAATACAGATACCAAGCAAGATTGTCTGGAATTTGCAAGCATATTTTAGCCCTGCTACTCTACAAGGTTTTACGTGCTACAAAATATCTTGGCACAATTCTACTGATTGTGATGGTAAAATTCATTGTTTAGTTTTGTCTCTGCTGTTTTTCCATAACAATGAAATGTACAAAACAGAAAACATTAGGATTATCCATATTTGATTAAAACTAAGAGAAGGATGAAATTAGTTTGAGACCTAACAGAACATGAAAACATGCATGATTGTAATGTTATTGAACATCAGCATGAACAATATATTCATTTAATAGAAGCTACTAATTTTTTTTCTATTTAGGAAGGGAAAAAATCTATGAAAAGAAAATGGGTGATAAATTTTGAATAAAAATGGACATTCTTCAGAGAACTGTATGTATGCAGAACATGACGTGATCATCAATTAATCATGTGAAGAATTCATTACGCTAGATTCTAATGTATTATTCATTTATTGCATCTCACTCATGTCTTACGCTGCAGTTATAATGAAATAAAATTATTCAACTTATCCATCGATTGATTGCACCTTTTCCGTAGCTAAATGAACGTCATTATTATCAAACTATGTTTAATATTAAATTGATACATATATGTATAATAATTGTTTTAAATTGCCAATTCTCGGAATTTATTCGAGATTCCACATGTAGATTTGATGATTGCTGAATATAAGTTCAATTTTGCAACAATCGAGGCATCGAGATAATCACTTAAACTCACAAGGTCCCTAGTTTTGTTGCACATTTTCATATGACTTGCATTCAGCACTTTCATCTAGGCTCCTTGAATTGTTGAGACTTCTATATATTCAAAAATATCAAGTAGACTCAAAGTAACTTATTTCGATAAGAATGAATATTATTGTACAAGAACGATCTGAACAAAAATTTAAAATGTCTTGACTTCAACTGCTTTTTTTGGTAGGTTTTTTGAAGGTACAGCTTTCTTCTCCAGTAGCAGAAATGTTTTCATAGTGAGAGTTTCCGAAATAATTCAAAACATTTGAAGCATTGTTTTCAATTGACATCAGTTTCCACTCTTGCCTGTTTTCATTCTATAATCTGTTCTGGTGTGAACATACTCTAATATGTTTAGATACAGGTTTTGTCATTATCAAAACATGCTCTGAGGATTTACGTCTATTAATTTCATCTGCGATTTCTAGTTTGTTGGTAAAGTAAACATTTTGATTTTTACCACGAAAATGGGCTCCAGGATTCCAAGATTTTTTAGAATTACATCCATGAACACAACCGTGTTTTTCACGGTTTTTTTCCTCAGGCATATCTTTTTATCACACTAAAAACGTAAAAATAAACAAATAAACCCAGCTTTCACGTACTAAATGTCAAAACGATACTCGTTTCGGGCTTAGTTCCAGCTATCGCCGGCGGTGTCGCATAGAGTTGTAAGGTTGTGTTTTGCTCTATATTTTCCAAAGAAGTCACAACGTATAGGTTATTATATAATTTTCTATTAGCTTCTGAAATTAAGTTGTAAAAAAAAACTTGTGGTGTTTTTTGTTTAGTTTTGTATTTTAATGTGAAATAACATTTCCCTACCCTAGTTTTCCTTGTGTTTCAGTGATTTGTTCGAGGGTTACTGTATTGATCCCTGTGGTGATCCCTCCGAATTCTGAGTAGTACTACAAACAACCTGATGAACCCTGTTCCCTCCTAAATTGGGAGGGTCTGCCATTTGTTTGATGTGTCGATGGTGATCAACCAAGCATATTGTAAGGGAGTGAAGAAGAAGAAGTTACACTCTTACACACAACGGTGGCTAAACCACCGTTCAGAAATATAATTATATTTCTTTATATTTCTCTATGATATTTCTCATTTCTGAACTGTGTGCTTAACAGTGAATGTTAGAAAATTGTTTTGATAAATTATGTTGCATATTATCAAGGATAAAAACAATGGATGTCTTAGGACGCCGTCCACGGAGGACACTTTTAATTTTCATCATTTTATCAATTATGATTTATTATGCTTACATCAAAATGTATTTGATTAATTGTGGGACTGAAGGTATGAAAAAATATACTAGTTCCAAAAATTTATCATATCCTACCGAAGGACAATACAATGTATGGTTAATTTTTACCAAAGTTTATGTTGGTTCTCCACTAACGTACAAGTTTATAGCACTTCTAGAAAATCTAATGATAATCAGTTCAGTGCCTCTGAATTTGAACATAATTGTGGATAACTCATCTGAAAGTATTGCTGAAAACATTATTAACAAGCAGATACAAAAATCCAATAAAAATATTTCGCACAATTTTTATCATATAACTCCAAGTGCACAACTTATTGAAGATATTGTTAAAGTTATGTCAAATTTTTTTAGTAAACCAGGTATGTGAACACTCATCCAAATATTCAATTATCATATTTCTACCATATATTTTAGGAAGTTACTATAATGATGTATTATTTTATATATCTTTGGGCTTGCATCGTATTGCACCTGAAAATCAAAAGTATGCAGTATTACTAGACTGTGATATTTACTTCAGGAAGGATATAGCTCTTCTTTTCAATCAGTTTGAAAGGTAAGTATGTAAGTTATTTTTAATTTTTTTTACTTATTTTTGAATTTACAGCTTTAAAGATACTGCCATATTTGGAATGGCACCTGAATTAAGCCCTGTTTATCGTCATGTTATGAGGTCTTATAGAATAAAACAGAAGAACACCACTTTTGGCGATTATTACCATTGGAATGAAACCTACAATCCTGAAATACCTCATTCCCGTGGATTTCAAGGATATAATTCTGGTGTCTTACTTCTTAAACTAGACTCCATCAGAAATTCTGAAGAATATAAATCAATTCTTCATAAATCTGCACTTGAAAAATTAACAAAGAAATATGATTTCAAGCAGGGACATTTGGGGGATCAAGATTTTTATACATTGCTGGGATGCGAGTATCCACATCTTATTCAAACTATACATTGTGGTTTCAACAGACAATTGTGTACTTGGTGGAGGGACAATGGATACAGAGATGTTTTTCAGCATTATGCTCGTTGTGATCATGAAGTTGTTATATTACATGGAAACTGTAATACTGAAATTCCTAAGTGAGAAATATACATTTATCATATATATTTCAAATAAAATATTCAATAAGCAAAAGCTTGTTACCTTCTCACTGTGAAAAATGTGAACTTGAACGTTTTTACTTTAAATAAGACGGTTCTTTTTGTGTTTTTGTACAAATTTTGTATGAAAATTTGTTGGGATGTTAGATTATTCCCAAAACCAGAGAGAAACTGAAAAAAAAGTTTCCTAAGATGGTACAAGCATCACTTAATGATGAAAAATTGAATCTGTAAAAGAAATCAAAATCTGATATGCTTTGAAAAGTGGATTTCAACCAATAGTTTGAGTTTCATCATTGAAATATTCCTGGATAATGGTAATTGATTAATTGTTGTTTCTTTACAATTTTCTGTCAAAATATAGATATAACGACAAGAAAACTATAGCTTTAATTATTGCAATTATCTGGTAATCTAGACACTCTTCAAGCCTTAATTTAGTTTGGAAATTTTGCGCTTGATTTCGTTTACATAAAATTTGAATAATCAGGAAATAGGAAATTTTGGTAGGGGGAAACGAATAAAGATATTCTAGGGTAACAATTACATAATATTGTTAAAGTAGCTAGTTCTGGAATTATAAAAGTAGTCTCTTAAATGTAGGCGACTGTCCAAGATTGTGAAAAGCGATTGAATTCATTACATGGTGAATATTGTAAAAAAATGATCTTTTGAAAATCTGCTCTTTATGTTGAGGGATTGTTAGTAAAGATTTTCTTGCACATGGTAAGAGGATAAAGGAAGATGAAGTTTTTCTTCTGTGATGAAATAAATATATTCTCCATAGAACACTAATATATATGATCACCCTGTGTGTATATATAGGGTGTACCAAGTTCGACGGCCTATTAGGCGTTTCTGGAGAACTAGACTTATTTGAAATCTGAAAATTGGGATTATCATATTGTTTGACATTATCTACCGAGCTAAAATATTCTTGGAGCCAGACCACTTTCAGTTATACAGGGAGCGAAAAAAAAAATTTTCAAAATTTTTTTTTTTCTGTTTTTTTCTTTTTGAATTTGACAGAGTATGCAATTCTGAATACATTCGTACTCAAATCGTTGCATTCGTCGAAATACTTTCAAAAATATCGAGAAAAACCTGAAAAAAAAGAGAGAAAAGAGTATTCGGTATTATGTTCGTTATTCCTAATCTAGATACCTTAAGCACAAACTGTTTTCACATTTTCAAAGTCGAAGAATGTGGAAATATTGTACATTTCTAGAATTTTGAAAAATTCATCACAGGGTGTTCCAAAAGTTGGGTCAAAAACTGGGATCAAGATTGGCCCATAACTTTCGTTTTTCAAATTATAACCCTATTTTTTTATGATTGCGTTGGATTGTGCAAAGAAAAATGATGATAATGTTTCAACATGCTGATGCTCCTAAAATTGATAATTCTTGAGTTAATTAGGATTTTCTGATTTTATGTGGTACGTAGAGTCAAATTCATTAAATCTGTTTTATATCAACTATGACCACAGAATATCTATCCTTACCCAGAAGCGACAGCTCACGTATTTTTAGGGGTCAATTTTCAATGACCTTGAGTAACCACTACTACAAACACTAGCCAAACAAAAGTGTGCAAGTGTGCACTGAGCTCTGAGTTATACACTGCAAACAAAAAACAATTCTTCGCTTAATTTCAAAACGTTGTTATTTTCTTAAAGATTCTTGAATGGAATGAAGGTTTAGAGTAATACCAAAATATATTTTGATATAATATTACCATTTATGGTTCATTTGAACTTTTCTAATTTATATTTCGGTTGGATAGAATATTGATTGAAAATTTCAAGGAGTTTTATGACTATATGATTTCTTGTTTGACGATTGTTCATCATATTTTTGCAATGTATTCGACAGTGTGCTTTTAACGATTCCCTATACTTTTAATTTCAGAACGTGTCTATGCATCTAATTAATTAAAAGAAATATCTAACTGAAAGGTTCAATATCATGACCTGATGTTTATGAGATTGGAGAATAGATATTTCCCACCTTTCGGTGTTTCGGAAGATCTATCTTCAAATATATATTCAAGAAGTTCATAGATTTGAAAAAGGCTTTTGATACAGTGGACACAGAGATAATGATGAATAAGTTAGAAAAAATGAGATTTAGGGGAGTATGGTACAACTTGGTAAAATCACACTTGAGTGATCGAAGACATTGCAAAGTGATATGGAGAATGTCAATACAGGTGTATCTCAGGGATCGGTCCTTGGACCATTAATGTAACTATTATATGTTCAAATTTCTGAATCTGAAATGTCATTATGTACCTACTTTATGTATTCAGATGACACAGCGCTTGTATTCTCTGGCACAGGCTCAAGAGTTTGTGAACAGAATATAAATGATGATTTGGCAAAGTATTTCAAGTGCTGTACACTAACATTAATATCGATAAGACTGTATATATGACAATCAAACAAAATACCCAAAATGTGAGTGATATTAGAATAAGCCTGAATGTTATCTGAAAGAGGTTACTGAGTATAAGTATTTGGGACTTGTCATCTAGTATAATCTTACCTGGAATAATCATATTGAAAATATAATGAATAAAATTACCCCCAATCGCAGGTGCAATAAAAAGATGATCCCGAGAACTCAATGATAACACTAGAAAACTACTCTATCACAGCTTTATAAAACCACATCTATTATACCTAGTTTCCTGCTGGGCTACAGCTACAGGATATCCCATACAAAAACTTCAAAGGATGCAGAATAAAATTGTCAGGACAATATTTATATCAGTACCCCTATCTCACACCAACAGAACAATTATAAAAAGGAACTAAAGTTATGAATATTAAGAACATTATATTTTTTGAACAAGTCAAACTTATATACAATATAGAAAGTAAAAAACTAAAATCGAATACAAAACTAACAAAAAATAGAAATTTCCATTAATATGAAGCAGGAAAAAAAAGTACCTAAGAAGAAACTCGACAAGAAAAACAAAATGTTTACATTCACCTATCCGGCAGCATTCATTCGTATAATCAAGTCCCTGTTGAAGTTGTAAAAGTTGATACTACCAAAAAATGTGCCCTAACCTCTGTCATTTCCTCAGTGAGATTTAGCTTTTTGTTTGTAATATATGGTTTATTAATATTACAAAATTTATTTTTAGTTGAACAGGCTAAATTATAGTATTTTGTAGGCCCTGGTGCCAGTTTTTTATAATATATTTTTAGGTCAACAATAAATGTCCGAAAATAAATTAAAAATCGGTAGATTTAACGAAAAATCGGTAGATAAAACGAAAAATCGGTAGTTCTAACGAAAAATCGCTAGGGTCGGCAACACTGCAATATAAGAAGGAATGAAGCTGAGTTTGACAGATATACCACCAGATCTGGGACATGCGCACGTAATTTTGTCCCCAATAAATTTGTTCGAGCTGTCGCTTCTGGGTAAGGATAGATATTCTGTGCTATGACCTTGGTCATAGAAGATAAATTATTCCAATAACTCACTAGTGACACACCTTTTTTTTTAATTCATTCATCATTGTTGTTATAAAACAGATTTTATGAATTTGACGCAACGTACGACATGGAATCAGAAAATACTAAATAACTCAAGAATTATTAATTTTAGAAGTATCAACATGATGGAACATTATCATCATTTGTCTTCGCAGAATCCAACGCAATTATAAAAATATAGGGTTCTAATTTGAAAAACGAAAGTTATGGGCCAATCTTGATCCCAATTTTTGACCCAACATTTGGAACACCCTGTGACGAGTTTCTCAAAATTCTAAATATGTAAAATATTTCCACTCTCCTCGACTACAAAAACGTGAAAACGGTTTGTGCTTAAGATATCTAGATTAGAAATAGCAAACATTATACCGAATACTCTTATCTACCTTTTTTTTTCATTTTTTTTTATATTTCGGAAAGTATTTTGACGAATGCAATGATTTGAGTACGGATGTATTCAAGTGTGTGTCACTAGTGGAATAATTCATCTTCTATGACCAAGGTCATAGTTGATATGGAACAGATTAAATGAATTTGACGCTACGTACCCCATAAAATCAGAAAATCCTAAATAACTCAAGAATTATCAATTTTAGGAGCATTAACATGTTAGAACACTATCATCATTTTTCTTCATACAATCCAACGCAATCATAAAAAAATAGGGTTCTAATTTGAAAAACGAAAGTTATGGGCCAATCTTGATCCCAATTTTTGACCCAATATTTGGAACACCCTGTGATGAGTTTTTCAAAATTTTAAAAATGTACCATATTTTCACAGTTTTTGACTTCAAAAATGTGAAAACGGTTTGTGCTTAAGGTATCTAGATTAGGAATAACAAACATAATACCGAATACTCTTTTCTCTCTTTTTCTTCAGGTGTTTCTCGATATTTCCGAAAGTATTTCGACGAATGCAACGATTCGAGTACGAATGTATTCAGAATTGCATACTCTGTCAAATTCAAAAAGAAAAAAAACCGAAAAAAAAAATATTTGAAAATTTTTTTTCGCTTCCTGTATAACTGAAAGTGGTCAGGCTCCAAGAATATTTTAGCTCGGTAGATAATGTCAAACAATATAATAATCCCAATTTTCAGATTTCAAATAAGTATAGTTCTCCAGAAACGCCTAATAGGCCGTCGAACTTGGTACACCCTGTATATATATATATATATATATATATATATATATATAAATATAGTCCGTATCAAAATGTTCGGCATCTCGGGTGGCTGTGGAATCTCGAAAATATGTTGGTAATATCCCATCAGTAACTTTTGAATTCTAGGATTTAGATTGGTGTTGATTGAAAACACTAAGTTTTGACATTTCAGAGTTTGATTTAACCTCCTGAATATATTTCGAATTTATTTCTGTATGCTTATGTTCTTGATTAAATCGACAAATTAGTTTTGGATTTGAATATTTATCAAGTATTAACGAATTGAAAATG
The DNA here is from genome assembly GCA_038502775.1 of Hippodamia convergens. Classification (NCBI taxonomy): domain Eukaryota; kingdom Metazoa; phylum Arthropoda; class Insecta; order Coleoptera; family Coccinellidae; genus Hippodamia; species Hippodamia convergens. The sequence goes on along the minus strand of JAVSIQ010000831.1, from coordinate 278,174 downwards.
GCTAGAATTCATCAAGATACCCCTCTCCTCGGTTAACTACAAGGAACTTGAAGTAGTTTATCGGCGGGACTGAGAGTTTTTCTGAACAATTCAGCAGATATCTCTGCCAGTATTAATCGAGTTTTGATAGTTATTCAGGTAACAATCATTTACTTTTTCGGGGTGTTTTCTGATAAATAAATGAGTCTCAAAATTTAAGTTTTCACCTAGACCTGTCTGATGAATTTTGGAGAAAGAAGAAGGCAAGACAAGTCATTACAATCAGGAGTGAGCAGTGGATGGAAACCTATTCCACATTATACCTTCAAAGAGACATTATACGACGTAATTTTTTCTAAAATCAAAAACAATGAATAAATCAGTTTGTACATCTTTTTTGAACTGCCTGAATAGTAACTGAATTTTAATCAAAATCAACATTTGGTTTATTATTTAATGAATCAAAATGGACAGTGCATATCAATAAATACAAATAATAAAGTGATCTATTTTATAGCATTTCACACTTCAAATGATTCACAAATTGTCAACAAATATTTTCTATTTGTTTCAACAACTTTGCTATGAAAGTGTAAAATGAGGTCAGCTTTATACTTTTTGTTCCACAATACTCAGAAAAAAAAACACAGGGCGAGAACTTGGCTGAATTTTCGGTAGTAATCAAGAATGCAAAGATTGACGAAGGGTCTTCATAAAGAACGAACTTTTAGTTATCATTGATGTAGTCTTAATTATTTAATGAATGATATCTCTACATTGGAGTTCTTCGAAATCCTGCAAGATTTTATGTTGAAGCATTCCACGCTAATTTTGGGGATTTTTCTCGAGCTTACCATACCAAACCAGAGCAAACCATAGTTAACTACACGAATTTCTTCGTGGCGTAGTTAGAACCATGACGTCACAGTTATCTACGCCAGTAAACCAATACATCAATCTGGTTTGTTGTGAAGTTACTTGAAAAGGGAGAGAGAGGCACTGACACTTTCCTTTGCACTCATCCGCCATAACTTACCACACAGGGCACAAAGATAACCATGACGTCATTAAGTTGACTAACTACACTATTGTAGTTAGCTCGAGGAAAAATCCCTTTTATTATAAATCCTGAATTTCCAATTCCCATGCTTGATCTACAGCGAAATTGTATGGGTGTGTATAATTTAGTCATCATCTATCTCAGCTTGTTTTTCTTTTGCAATTAAGCTAAGTTTGAATATTTTTCAATACAACAATGATGAAAATAATATAATTTCACAAAAAATTCTTCAAATTTAATTGCCTTGAAAAATCATTTAATAGGTTATATTGATATATTTCAATCTATGAGGAACACAGAAATTTTTAGTCACTTTTTGTAACTAGAAATTAAGCCCCGGCTAGAATTCCATGGCTTGCTCTGATGACAATCATTTTGAAACGGAATATAAATAAATAAATAAATATATATATATATATATATATATATAAATAAATATATATATATATATATATATATTTTATATATATATATATATATATATATATATATATATATTTATTATATATATATATATATATATATATATATATATATAATTACATAATACACCCCCTGTATTCTGAAATACCCGATACATTGTAACTTCATTTGTTATTGAATATGTCCATATTAACTTTAGCTGACTAAGCACACGTGCCGCTTATCTTATGCTGAATGCATCGTAAATACCGAAGGTATAAATAGGCACAAGAATAATTCGTCATTCAAGAATAATCAGTCAGTTAAGAATAATCAGTCAGTTAAGAATAATCAGTCACTCAAGAATAATTAGTCATTCAAGAATAATCTGTCTCTTAATTGTATCATTGCTGTACCATCTCATTGTTCCTAAATAAAACTGTTTTTAAAAACGGTGTCTTCAACCCAAAATACATAATTGGCGACGAGGTCTGGGATTGTACCGGTCTTCTTAAAAGTGAACCAGAACCAATTGGCGACTTCAGAAGGCTGCAGTTTCAACTGCTAAGGTGCAACCGAACGTGAGGAAGAAGACGACGGAGAGTCCGATCGACAGGTTAGCAACTGCGACGACATCCACCAGAGAACAAAGGTGAGTGAGCAATTATCCTGACAATTTTCCTGACATTATTCTTCCCAGTTTTTAATTGACCTGGCCCAAAGTCAATCACTCTTTTCCCCAAGTTTTGTGTGTAAAACTTGTACAGTTTTTTGAAGTTTTTCTGATATAAAAACTAAGTATTTTACTCCAATATTATTGTATAATTGATAGATAATCTTAATATTTCAAAATAGGTGAAATAGATTCAGAAATATCAATCGCATTGAACGAATTGATAAATTCCATATCTGAATTAAAAATAGAAGACTCAATCATGGCAGATTTAACTTTTCCTAAAGAATTTGGAAATCTCCTACCGAAATTTGACGGAGATAGAACGAAACTAAATTCATTTTTAGCTGCATGTGACGACTATATCTTACAATTTCAGAATGCTGAAGCAATCGTCAAAACTTATTGTCTTAATCTCATAAATAGTAAATTTATTGAGAATGCGGAAGCAGAATTCCACACTTCCAATGTTCCAAATACATGGATCAGTATAAGAAATTTCCTCATAAATAAATTTGGTGATCATGCAAACCTCGATGTATTGAAAAATCAATTGCAATTTTTAAGGAAGAATCCCAAAGAAGATATTTTAAATTTCATTGAAGAAATAAAAGCTCTGAAAATCAGAATTAATTATAGAATAGACGCAAATGTTATGAATGCGCAAATGAAAATTCTACATAAAGATTTAACGAACGATTTAGCGAAAAATGTATTAATAAGTAACAGTCCCTTCGAATTACAGACAACTTTAATTACTACACCTGATTTAACTTTCGATCAAGCTATACAAATTGTTGAAAATTATGTCTCACAAAAATCGCAGATAGAAATGATGCGGTCGTGGAGAAATCCGCCCACAAATAATTATAATATTAATAAATCAAAAACTAATTCCACATTAAGAAATCCAAATAATGTTTCCCAGTATCAAAACAATCATTTCAGAACACCTCACTATTCCTATGATCCAAGACCAAATTTCAATCAACAATTCCCTTCGAAGCCAATTCAGTTTACTCAAAGAAATACCAATTACCAATATCCAATTCATAATAATAATTTCAAACCTGATCATTCAAGTAATGTATTTAAACCAAATCCCAATCAAAGAATTACTACCCCTCCAGAAAAAATGTCTATCCAAACAAGAAATTATCCTAAAAAACGAAACGAGTATTCAACTCAATATAATCCAAATCCCCAAAGAAATTTTTATAATTATCGAAATACAAATTATCATAATAATCCGAACAATGACTTCATTGTTGAGGAACTAACAAATGTTAATTCGAATGAACCAAGTCGAAATTTTCCAAAAGCAGGCCCAAGCAACGAATTGACCTGAATCATGCCTTAGATAATAAAAATCAGTTACCTTATATCCAATTTCGAAACCCTTATTGTAAATTATTAATAGACAGTGGTTGTTCAGTTTGCTTAATCGATCCTAAATTTGCTTATAATAATTTCTATGATAATATTTTTCAAGAAGACACAACGTTAACTGCATGCATGAAGCAGGATACTTCAAATGAAAAAGTATTACTTCCTTTATTTTCAGAATTTCGTATGAATGATAGTCACCCTTTTGTACTTTATAAATTTCATAATAATTACGATGGCATTATAGGAGCCGATTTTCTTAATAAATACGGTTTGACATTCGATTTTAAAAACCAAGTATTGATGAATAAATATTGTAGAATTCCATTCAAATATGGAAAAAGTTCGATTGAAAATAATTGTTTAATTCAGAAAGTATCACAACTTGAACGGGAAAAACATGAGCTTTTCAAAAACTTTGTAAATAATTTGCAGGAATTTGATAAAATCGATAGAGCAAATGAAGATTTGAAAACTGAAAATGAACAATTGAAATCTAAACTTTTTATGATCGAGATTGATCACTTGAAAAAATGATTGAATTGAACTCTAAAGCAAATTATGAAATGGAAAAAGAAATTTCAAATTTGAAAAAATCAATAAACATAATGAATAAGGAAAAACAAAGTCTACAAAAATCTTACGCTAGATTGAATAAAGTAGATAGGAAATATAAGCAGCTTGAATTAGAATTCGATGAGTTGAATATCAACATAAATAAAATTAGAGCGGAAAATGACGCTTTACTGGAAAATAATGAACAAATAAGTTCAAAATATGAACGTGTTATTGAAGAAAATAATAGCCTTATATCCAAACTAGGAGAATTTAAGAATGAAATTAAATATAATAAAGGTTCAATGAATAATGCCAATACTTTGCGTAGAATTAGATTAGAATCAACGAATGATTTTTTACGTAATGCAACCAATGATAATAATATTGAGTTTAATGGTATTAAGACTGAAAAAGTTTCATCAGTCAATGAAGAAAATAATTTTAATAATCATTTTTATGGTTTCAATGAATATTCAATGGATAATCGTGATGAAGACGAATCTGAAGAATTTAATCAAGGTACTAATTTTCTAGTTGATCCAAGTGACGAAATGAATTATAGATATTTTACTAAGGACGAATCTGGATTCATAATAATTCATATCATATCCCAAGGTTACGCTCAGTCTGATAAACCAGATGCAAGTTTGATCGCAGAAAAAGTGCGATTCATTAAATTCCTTTCGCATTGTGAAAATGACCTGCCTCATTTGTACGGGAGGTTACTCAAGAATTATACGCAACACGATTTTCATAAATTCTATCACAGACCGAAATATAAAGCGATTTTCTACATTTTATGCTATAGGGATCAACTTCTGGTCATAGAAGCTGAATACCGAACACAGTATTTTTCAATTTTATTTACCATAAATTAAATTTCGCTTCACTATGTCATGAATGATAAAGAATGAAAGCCCTTTTGAAATTATGTAATTATGTACTGACGAGCCATTTCAGCTTTTAACTATATTTATTTTATTCTTCCCAGATTCGGGATCAGTTTCCTGAAATTTAATTCGATATGAATTTCCTCATAATTTTACAAGTATCAACAAAAATTCAATTACAATTTTAACCCTTAAGATTTTTTTTAGTTTATCACACAGCTCTTATTAATTTGCTAAGCTGATGACATCTTATTGCTATTTCATCCTTAAATACTTGAATTTCTAAAACTTTCTGGATGTGAAAAAGTATAGGCACCGCGCCGAGGATTACTACAAATATCAAATTACATTTTCAAATCATTTTGTCAAATTCGACATTGCCTAATTATCACATGAAGGAATATCGATCTTCAGAATTACGATTAATACATAAGAAATTTGTTGAGAGAATAAATACGAATGCACCCTAATTCAACTATAATTTGAACTATACAATTTTATCATAAGCTCATTTGTGTTGTCATGATTTTGTGGTTGTTCGATTTTGTCTGAGCCATTGCATTCATATTTTCATGCCTGATGATAGCCTACAATTATTCTATAACAATAATTTATTGATTCTGTTGGACCCAATGTTGGGTATAGGACAAGTCATATTGATTTCAAATCACCACATAGATTTAACAATATTCTTGAAACTTATTCAACTCATAGCTCTCACAGAATGAGGCAATCTTTTGTAGAATTTGATATATTGATAAAATGAAGAACCAATATTACTTGGAAAGGCATATGTTAATGATAGAAATTTACAATTTATTTATCATATCGATTTGAACATAATAGCAGATCTAGTGATGAAATATCAAAAAGAAATAAGTAAATTTTCAAATTTTCAATTGGGATTCGCCCAAACGGCCAACTATAAATATTTGAAACATTCAAATGATATAAATTTTAATACTTTGGAGGAATTATTGAATGAAAAAATTAGGATCAAAAGAAGATTAATTAATTTAGGAGGAAAAATTTCTAAGGTCCTATTCGGAACATTAGATTCAGATGATGAAGAACTTTATAAAAATTATTTCGAAAGTATAGCTAGAAACGAGGACACACTTATGAGAAATCAAAAGCAGATTGCTACAGTAATTAATGATTTGAAAAATAAGTATATCGATAAATTTCGACAATTCGCAGATAATTTTAAATTACTACAAACAATACCGCAATTGAGACATATTGAACACATGCATCTTCTTACATTTGAAATTAAGGATATTAAAAGTATACTAGATGAAATTCAAACAGCAGTGAGCTTTGCAAGACTTCATATCCTACATGAATCTATTTTACCATATACAAAATTCACAGAATTAATTAAAAATGACACTACTATTCCAATGCATCATTTAAAAGATTACTATCAATTATGTCATACAAAAGTTATGTTTAAAGAGAGAGTTCTATTATTTCTTATATCAATTCCTACCGTTTATGAAGAAAATTTCAATCTATACAAGTTTTACTATATCCCTCAGAAAAACTTAACCCTTCCCTATACCAATCCTTATATGCTCACTCGAAAAGAAGAATTGAAATGGTCAACCGATGAATGTCATGCTGTCGAAGAATACTACCTTTGTGACCAAGACTCCCTTACAAAACCTCCTGAATGTATGAAGACGGTATTGAAGACACACTTAGAAAATTGTCCCAGAAAAGAAATTATACCCATAGCAAATTTGAAAACTTTAGAAGATGGAAGCATCCTTTCGATTAATAATATAGAAATTCAAGAAAAATGTCCTCAGCAAACTAAATACTACTTTACTTCACCGATGGCTATAATCCAATCGAAATGCATCATAAGTAATTTCCAAAAAGAAATATTTCCAATTTCTATCAAGAATGAAGAAAAATACATTATTCTACCCAAGACGGCGATAATCCCACAAAATCAATCCCAAGAAGAGGAGAAAGAAGAATTTCGAGAAGAAGATATCCCAGATGTTAACTTAGAAGACATACGAAGATGGAAACCCCATCCAGCATCAACTTTTATGATTATTATAGGAATATTTATGTTTTTGTCTATTTTATACTTGTTATTTAAATATTTTAAAATACGTAAAGCTACACCTTATCAAGGTGATACCTTTATCCAAAGGGGGGAGGAATTACATAATACACCCCCTGTATTCTGAAATACCCGATACATTGTAACTTCATTTGTTATTGAATATGTCCATATTAACTTTAGCTGACTAAGCACACGTGCCGCTTATCTTATGCTGAATGCATCGTAAATACCGAAGGTATAAATAGGCACAAGAATAATTCGTCATTCAAGAATAATCAGTCAGTTAAGAATAATCAGTCACTCAAGAATAATCAGTCATTCAAGAATAATCTGTCTCTTAATTGTATCATTGCTGTACCATCTCATTGTTCCTAAATAAAACTGTTTTTAAAAACGGTGTCTTCAACCCAAAATACATAATTATATATATATATATATATATATATATATATAAATAAATATATATATATATATATATATATATATATATATATATATATATATATATGTGAAGATATTAAGGGGTGTAGGAAAAGATTGATGTATTCAGAACACTCTTCTTTATTTCATGAAGTCGACGTTTCGATCCATGTTAGGATCTTCTTCAGGACTCTATAATAAATTTACGGTTAGTCAGCAAAATTGTACAAGGAAAGACAAGAGAACACTCAACATACCGAAACACAGAGGTAGCAACAAGTTGACGCCAATTTACAGCAATCTTTAAACAGCTCTGACTATGGACGAAAACATTCGTGGATGTATCCAGAATAAAAACAGAAGTAATTCTTTTCAGATTTTTCTGTTTGGCCTTTGTTATGGAGGTTTAAGGTTAGAATTTACACGAGCACAGAACATGGTAAAACTGTGACAATCACAGAACAGTATCCAAGTAACTATGGTTTTTTTCCCTTTTAATTAGTACATGAAAATCCTTTTTTGTCATTGTTCATATTTTGTTATTGCTTCCAGCCGACAACAGTCCCTCTCACTGACTGCTTTGCTTGGATTCTCATTAATATTATTATCGGGAGGTAAATGTGCAAAAACCAGGTAACTATATGTTTCATCCCCTCACTCTCACTGAGGGAACCGATATATATATATATATATATATATATATATATATATATATATATATATATATAATTATGTAATACACCCCCTGTATTCTGAAATACTCGATACATTGTAACTTCATTTGTTATTGAATATGTCCATATTAACTTTAGCTGACTAAGCACACGTGCCGCTTATCTTATGCTGAATGCATCGTAAATACCGAAGGTATAAATAGGCACAAGAATAATTAGTCAGTCAAGAATAATCAGTCATTCAAGAATAATCTGTCTCTTAATTGTATCATTGCTGTATCATCTCATTGTTCCTAAATAAAACTGTTTTTTAAAAACGGTGTCTTCAACCCAAAATACATAATTATATATATATATATATATATATATATATATATACATATATATTGTAGAAAATTTTACTCGACCATATAAAAATTAACAAAAATTTAGTTATCGGGTATGTGTACAATTTTTTTCAAACAGTCAAAATGATCTGTGATTATCTTTATTCTCAATATTTCGTCGACCGTTGTCAACTTCCTCAGGAGAAACTGTAATACATGAAATGTAAATTCGTGGACAATACAAGAGAAAATGGCCTTACTCACAAGATGTACAAAACACTAACTATTTGAAATGTAATCGCCATTGGTAATAAAATTTAATAAAACTACTCGGGACATCGGACAGGCGAACATCATTCATCAACAAGGTAAAACAATTTTGTTTCTCCCTGTACACGCGCAATGTTCTTTGAAAATCTCACATCAACACCCTCTATGAGTTAACAATTGAATTAATTCAAATCATTCAAAATGCCACTGTAAATCACACTCATCTGGTCAGTATCTGATTTAAAATTAACTGCATTTGGGTGTCTTCTAATCTGCAACATTTCCAAGAATAATCTATTTCTATAATTTGAATTCACCTCCAACACATTGATATCCTCAAACTCAAAACTGAAACTATGCCCCGTCTCCTGACAGTGTTTGAATAATGCGCAAGAGTTCTTTCCAATGCGGTAATCACTCCGATGTTGAGTGATTCTTTGTTTAAGCCATTGTTGCGTTTGACCCACATAACACCCATCACAATGTCGGCATGAAATCCTATATACTGTGTCAGTGCATAATTCTATTGGTGTTTTTTCCTTAGTCTTTGAAAAAAGGTTTCCTACCTTCGCCAAATTATATTTCGGCTGAGTGATACCTCATTTGAAAGGTATTTTTATACTGATTTCAGCACAGTAATTGTTTTTTCATTTTATGCATTAGTTCTCGAAATATTCTTGACTAAGCATTTGAAAATGAAGTGGTGTTTTCATGGCACTTGTAGTGTTTTTTTGTGAAAAACCTTTCAAATGAGGTATCACTCACCCCATCTTCCCTATTCAAAAAATGGGGTGAGGGTTGTAGTAGCAAGGGTTGAAGCGCTATGCGTCCGTAACCTACATCTTAAGTTGTCCCCCTCGAAACAGAAATCGACCTGTCTGAGCATTTCTATCGAAAAAATTTATTTCGTCTGTAATCTAGTCTGTTTCGTTTTCAAATGGTCCCCCTCGAAGCAGAAATCGACCTGTCCGAGCATTTCTATCGAAAAAATTTATTTCTTCTGTAATCTCGTCTGTTTCGTTTTCAAATGGCCACCCTGTATATATATATATATATATATATATATATATATATATATATATATATATATATATATATAAGAATATTCTTTGCTGAATAATTTAAAATCAAAAGTTTAGTTTTTGGGATATCAGCAGAAGGTAAGTGAAACTCTTTTGAGAGTAAAAAAAAACAAAATAATCTAATGTCAGTGTGAAGAAAGATGTCAATTCTCCAACCTCATTCATCTCATCAAATGTTATTACTTTCCATATTCTAAATGCTCTCTACCTCACTAACAAATTCTACCTTTGGTAAAAATCTCAGTGTCTGTAAGTTTTTCATGTTTTTCTTTTAAGCAAATAACTCACATGTGCTCATGTTGTTGTAGAACTCCTGAAGAAGAGAAAAATATATTCTCGAAAGCTCGAGCATTAAGACAAAAGAGTTTCACTTACCTTCTGCTGATATCCCAAAAAACTAAACTTTTGATTATATATATATATATATATAATATAAGGATAAATAATGAGGATCATTTTGTACCATCAAATACACAATTTCATAATTTTCATGTGAATATTTTCTACTTTAGTTCACGAAGCCTTTGTCAGGCACAAGACGATGTTTCTTTATTTATTTCGATGCTCCGGAATCAGCAGCGTAAAGCACTTATCTTTCCAAACATGCGTTGAAAGAACAGCTGCATTCCATATATGTATGATTATTCCGAACTAATTTACCTTCTGTCCTCCGAAAATCTGGCATCGTTGCAGGAGGACACAGCGCACGACCCATACAAAATATAAGCGGAGGTAGCAAGGTCTGTCTCATATGAAAAAAAATTTTTAGAGACAAATCTTTTCCCCTCTTCAGGTCCCTATATTCTTTGCCTTCCCCTCTAAATCTATTGACGAAAAAAATTTCAATCACACCACTCCTTCACCCGGAGGTCAGGTCGCCCAATGAACTTAGCGGAGGTCACAACGCACTACTATACAGGGTGTCCCACCGGGAGTGCCCATTAGAAAATTATGAAGAAATAATTATTCGATCTATTTCAAATTTTGTGTGGATACATAAGCCGAGAAGATCTTCATCGCGGCCTACGATATTTAACAGGCCAGAATGTTGCCTTAAAACGCGTCGTTGCCTATTGGGCTCGAGGTGTTACACGCCAGTTGCAGGTTTCAGTTCTGTGAGGAAGGTCGGAAGGTGTGAGAGTAAAAGCGTATCCAAAATTCGACAGGGAAGCGTGTAAAGAGGTTTGTGTTTTTTCGCTGTGTGCGTGTGATTGGTTTTTTAATCAACAAAGAAAGTGAAGATAAGTGTTGCAGTTGCAAGATCAGTGTGTATCGGTTCATCATTGAATTTTTCGACTTTAAGTGTTCATATCTGGAAGGAATAATCAACAGGGAGGTTTTTCATTTTAATATTTATTAAAATTTCATTTGGAAATCTTAGATTTGAGTACTCTGCCCCGATTGCAAAAGCAACTATAAGTCCACTAATGAGAAAAGAAGGTGTTAGTATTTAGAAGTTAGAAAATGGCTTAACGCAATTCATAGAGAAAGTAGTTTTAAAATCAACGAAGACAATTTAGTTTGTATAAAACATTTTGGAGATTCCCATATTTTGAAGAATAACTCTTATCCAACCGCCTAAGGTTCAGTCGTTCAGTTATAAATATACCGCGAAAAATTCCTAAATTAACTAGTGATGATGCATTTCCTTCAATTTTTCCAAATCAACTGAGTTACATGACGTCTTCAATTACTCCAAAAAGAACTGATCCTGAGGTATGGAGACAAAAATTAGTTGTCCATTATGATAATGCGTACATCGATTGCGATAAACAAGATCAGATCGATTCATTTTCAGACTTTGGTGGTCATTTCAAAGACAAGGCAATTTCTCACTTCTTTTCCAACGTTGAAGAAAAGGACACTGCTCAATTCTACAATATAAATTTCAGAGAGACGTTTTGAAATGTTTATTTACTTGAGATATTTATCACGACAAATTTAATGTTCACTATGTCAGCAGGTTTCTGAAATTATCTTGAACAAATTTCCCAAAATTTTGAGTAATATCTTCCTTAATAATTATTCTATAATGGTTAGTGATAGAATCCTAAGAACAGTAAATTACTAACTTTTAGTCGTCAGTTATCAGAATTGTTTTTATTTATTCAGACTTTATTATAGGATTTATTTTATGTTCAAAAAAAATATGTTCAGAATTGAATCATTATCGATAGCGAAATAATATTTTTTTTCCTCTTCTGATATTCATCCACCTATTTTATTCGCTTCAGAAAGTAAAATAATTTTCATTCTGATTGTAATTTTGTGGAACTCAATAACACAGCTACCTCCTCGTGGTGAGTTCTGGATTATTTGCGATAAAATATTGAGAAATTATTCGCAAATAAACGAAATGCTGTTTTGTTTTCCTCCCTACAGTTCTTTATTACATTGTGAATTGAAATAAATTCGAAATTATATCGAAAACAGTGCGAATTGCACAAGAAAAACGTATACTGTCTAAATCTACGCGTACCACTAGACACGCTACTCGTAACAACGGCAACGTCTAACCTTCCGGCCTGTTAGATTTAGTAGGCCGTGCCTTCATTTATGATATATTTTCAAATTTCAATGACTTCCATGCTTTTTCCATGCTTCTGTTGTTGATATTCCTCAAAACTTGTTTCATTGTTCAAAGAAAACGACCACTAGTTTTTTTACTGCTCATAATGAAAATAGCGAGTTATTTTTCGGAAAATATGACGTACATATCGAAAGCTTAAATTGTAATGCAAGACTTATAAAACAAGTCATGAAGCTTCCCGAATTTTTATTCAGATATATCAGAATAGATAATTGAATCATAACACATTTTGAAAATTTCGTCCACCTACTTCCAAACATTTTTCGCATCTTATAAATATTTCTTGGTTGGTGGATTTCCTTATTCATTCTGGAACAGAATTCTGCTAATACATTGCACGATAAATTCTTCAGTTGGAACAAACCTGAATTATTTTGAATGGAGTCATACAGATTCTTATGAAAGGGTGAACATAGATCATAATTGATACCTCACATATTATAATATGCTCGTTGCTAACAGTTATTTCTGAATATCTAGAAAATGGTACATTTTAGATATAGGAAACCCTCAAAGTACTCTACTTATTTTTTTCTCAAAAATTGAAATAGGAGTGAAAATATTACGGTTTCCATTTGGAATTTCAGCCTTTTTTTGGAATTCAAACTTTGACACTCTAACAGTTTTTCCTAAATATCTCGGAAATGGTACATTTTGGATATAGGGAACCCTTAATAAACTCTACCTATTTTTACCTCACAAATTGATATGTGAGTGATAAAAATATGGTTTTCATTTGAAAAATTCGAGTTTTTTGGCTTTTTTTGAATTTCAACTTTGACACTCTCATTTTACTTCCCAGTATATCAAAACGTTATTTTCTCTACAGAGTTATGTTGGATATGTTGTCAGTAACCCATTTCAAAAAACAGATCTGAGATTGCGCGTTGCGCTTTCATTGAATTCCCAGTGTTTTACAAGCCTCAATTTGTAAATTTTCTCGAAAAACAGTGAATCACTCGAAAACGGCTCTAGATAGCTATAGGGAGTGATACGGAAAATTAATGTGGCATTCGAAGATCTATCCGAAAAAGTCATAATATACAGGGTGTTCCATTTGAAATAAGAAAGTTGGTACCACTTCCGGTGAAGGCGGAAGTCATTGATATTCAAAAATATATCATAAATGAAGGTCATCTTGGCTTATATCTTCACACAAAATTTAGAAATGATCGAATCATTATTTCTCCATAAACTTCTAATGGGCACTCCCGGTGGACACCCTGTATATATATATATATATATATATTTATATATATATATAGTCCGTTTCAAAATGTTTGGCATCTCGGGTGGCTGTGGAATCTCGAAAATATGTTGGTAATATCCCATCAGTAACTTTTGAATTCTAGGATTTAGGTTGGTGTTGATTGAAAACACTAAGTTTTGACATTTCAGAGTTTGATTTAACCTCCTGAATATATTTCGAATTTATTTCTGTATGCTTATGTTCTTGATTAAATCGACAAATTAGGTTTTGATTTGAATATTTATCAAGTATTACCGAATTGAAAATGGCTAGAATTCATCAAGATACCCCTCTCCTCGGCTAACTACAAGGAACTTGAAGTAGTTTATCGGCGGGACTGAGAGTTTTTCTGAACAATTCAGCAGGTATCTCTGCCAGTATTAATCGAGTTTTGATAGTTATTCAGGTAACAATCATTTACTTTTTCGGGGTGTTTTCTGATAAATAAATGAGTCTCAAAATTTAAGTTTTCACCTAGACCTGTCTGATGAATTTTGGAGAAAGAAGAAGGCAAAACAAGTCATTACAATCAGGAGTGAGCAGTGGATGGAAACCTATTCCACATTATACCTTCAAAGAGACATTATATGACGTAATTTTTTCTAAAATCAAAAACAATGAATAAATCAGTTTGTACATCTTTTTTGAACTGCCTGAATAGTAACTGAATTTTAATCAAAATCAACATTTGGTATATTATTTAATGAATCAAAATGGACAGTACATATCAATAAATACAATTAATAAAGTGATCTATTTTATAGCATTTCACACTTCAAATGATTCACAAATTGTCAACAAATATTTTCTATTTGTTTCAACAACTTTGCTATGAAAGTGTAAAATCAGGTCAGCTTTATACTTTTTGTTCCACAATACTCAGAAAAAAAAACACAGGGCGAGAACTTGGCTGAATTTTCGGTAGTAATCAAGAATGCAAAGATTGACGAAGGGTCTTCATAAAGAACGAACTTTTAGTTATCATTGATGTAGCCTTAATTATTTAATGAATGATATCTCTACATTGGAGTTCTTCAAAATCCTGCAAGATTTCATGTTGAAGCATTCCACGCTAATTTTAGGGATTTTTCCTCGAGCTTACCATACCAAACCAGAGCAAACCATAGTTAACTACACGAATTTCTTCGTGGCGTAGTTAGAACCATGACGTCACAGTTATCTACGCCAGTAAACCAATACATCAATCTGGTTTGTTGTGTAGTTACTTGAAAAGGGAGAGAGAGGCACTGACACTTTCCTTTGCACTCATCCGCCATAACTTACCACACAGGGCACAAAGATAACCATGACGTCATTAAAATCGATTTCAAGCGAATAACCGGTAAAAACCGCAGTTATTGTTGGTTTTGCTCTTGGTTATAGCCCTTACTCAAATGAATGACATGTCTGAATGACCAAAAGCGCTTGAATGCAGTTGGTAATTACCAATGATAACCGGTTATTCGCTTGAAATCGATTTAAGTTGACTAACTACACTGTTGTAGTTAGCTCGAGGAAAAATCCCTTTTATTATCAATCCTGAATTTCCAATTCCCATGCTTGATCTACAGCGAAATTGTATGGGTGTGTATAATTTAGTCATCATCTATCTCAGCTTGTATCTCTTTTGCAATTAAAGCTAAGTTTGAATATTTTTCAATACAACAATGATGAAAATAATATAATTTCACAAAAAATTCTTCAAATTTAATTGCCTTGAAAAATCATTTAATAGGTTATATTGATATATTTCAATCTATGAGGAACACAGAAATTTTTAGTCACTTTTTGTAACTAGAAATTAAGCCCCGGCTGGAATTCCATGGCTTGCTCTGATGACAATCATTTTGAAACGGACTATAAATAAATATATATATGTATATATATATATATATATATATATATATATATATATATATATATATATATATGAGAAAGATATGAATTTTGAGGGATCGGTAAAATACATGGATAAGATTTATTGGACATAAACCCTCTGAAACTGAAATGAACCGTAGACAGCTGTTTCGGGCTTTCGGCCCTCATCAGTACGGTGAGAAGTTGGTATTCGAAAACGCATATGTGCGGCTGGCTCCCTTGTGTTGACTCCGTTATGCGTTTTCGAATACCAACTTCTCACCGTACTGATGAGGGCCGAAAGCCCGAAACAGCTGTCTACGGTTCATTTCAGTTTCAGAGGGTTATGTCCAATAAATCTTATCCATGTATTTTACCGATCCCTCAAAATTCATATCTTTCTCATATTTATATTCCTGAACTCGGATGTCATGCAGGTGGCTAAAGTTGCTTCCGTGGTGACGTTGGATGTTGCCCTGGAATGCAGGGTCTTCCAACCGAAATCGCAAATGTGCGGCTGGCTCCCTTGTGTTGACTCCGTTATGCGTTTTCGAATACCAACTTCTCACCATACTGATGAGGGCCGAAAGCCCGAAACAGCTGTCTACGGTTCATTTCAGTTTCAGAGGGTTATGTCCAATAAATCTTATCCATGTATTTTACCGATCCCTCAAAATTCATATCTTTCTCATATTTATATTCCTGGACTCGGATGTCACGCAGGTGGCTAAAGTTGCCTCCGTGGTGACGTTGGATGTTGCCCTGGAATGCAGGGTCTTCCAACCGAAATCGCAAATGTGCGGCTGTCTCCCTTGTGTTGACTCCGTTATGCGTTTTCGAATACCAACTTCTCACCGTACTGATGAGGACCGAAAGCCCGAAACAGCTGTTTACGGTTCATTTTAGTTTCAGAAGGTTATGTCCAATAAATCTTATCCATATATATATATATATATATATATATATAAATATATATATATAAAATATATATATAAATATATATATATATATATAAAATATATATATAAATATATATATATATATATATATATATATATATATATATATATTTCAGAGGGTTATGTCCGTTAAATCTGTTCCATGTACTTCACCGATCCCTCATTATTTATCCTTATATTATATATATATATATATATATATATATATATATATATATATATATATATATATATATATATGCCAATGCGTGCATTGCTGGACCAAATCACACATCTATACGTCCATTGCTGGACAGAGCGTGGCATTGCTGGACGTCCAGCAATGCCCAGTATATTTTTATATGTTTTGGCGTGCTTAACTGGACAATATTTCCCCCACCCTTAAATCCATAAATTTTGCTGGGTTGCCATGTTGTTTGCTGAACATTTCGTAAACTTGCAAGTTAGTTTGCATTGGTCGTCGAAGGGATACAGATCTCGACAATGTATTCATTAGTACTCCAGTTGGATAATAATTCATTAGTCATTCGAAAAAATCAAAAGAAATCAACAAAAAAAGGAAACCCTTATGTACATCGAAAGATATCAGCATATTAAGAGAAATTCAACTCAATTTGAGATTAGGTGTGCCAAAGGTTGTGATTCCTGCAGTATTTGGTATAGGTTAGTGATTTAATTTTATATATTTCATTCCAATAGGAGGTAAGTTTTGAAAATTATAAGTAAACACACCTGACTGATATTTGCTCGGGTTATTCAAGAAGAATCATTGACTCAATGATTGTTATTATTCGTACAAGATTCCATTGTTACGAAAAAATATCAATCAAAGCTTATGTGACGGTGAATCTGAGCTTAATTTCAAAAATATTTTTGAAATATTTATTTCAATTCTAGCAAAAACAGGAAGGCACAGTATAGAGGAAGAAGAAGTATTAGAAGAAACTGTCGCTCGCCACTATCAGGAGGAAACATATCCGAGTCTCAGAGAATGTTCCTATTTGATAGAGACGAATAAAATTTTGAGTGCAAGATCTATAGTGGCTCTCAAAACGCACATATACAATGTGTAGAACTTTTTGAACCGTCAAAAAACACCCAGATTTAATATGATCTCATCATTTTTTATTTTTTGAGTTCATCTGATTGGAATGTTTATTATTTTCATTTATCTTCTTAGCATTGCAATCAGTATGAGCATAATATTTCATTTTTTTTTGTTATTTCTTGGCTATGCCAAGCAATAATTTTTTTCTGTGATATAATTGAATTTTCCGAAGATATTCTGAGATATTATTTATGTTTATTATTTTATATTTTCTAGTTGGTTATATTTCATATTATTCGGTTTTTCATTTTGTTTTATTATTTTTTCATTATTTTCCAGTATTTTGCCAGAGCGTTGTTAATATATTAATATATATTTATTATTTTTTTCAATATATATATTTCCATTTCATTAAAATTTTTTTTCAATCATTATGGATCTTTTATTGTTGGTCGTTTTTTATTGTTCAGGATTGATAAATCTGATGTGACTCATGGGCATAACAGTTTTTGAAGATCATGAAAAAAACTTTTTCGACCTACTTGACTGTGTAGAATATTCATACTAAGACCCACCGAGTAAAGATGCATGATTTGTCAATATAAAAAGCAGTGTATTGATGGAGGAAAAAATGTATAACTGCGGTATTGAATGTTTTTGAACAAAATGCTCAGACAGGTATATGATAGTTTTTATCAAATCATCTCATGGAATAAAAATATAAATCGTGAAAATATTTATATTTATATTATCTATCAAATTAATTTCGGAAACTATTTACCAAATCTTTTTCTTCATTGAATCCTGATGGTGTGAAAAATTGGTGGAGTAGTTAAAAATTTTTTTCAAAACATAGGGCGTTTGCCTTTATTAAAAATTGAATTTTCATAAAATAAAATCTTCATTCGATTTGAAGACAAACCGAATGTTGCGCAAATATTCGAATTGTTTTCCATCGTCTATCATCTAATGATAGACCAAAATCATAAAATCGATCATTTATTTCTCGTATGTTGCTCAAGACAGAAATCTAAATGTATTATTCAAATTTGTCTCCATTAATGCAGTTGAGTGTTGACAAGTCTGGGAAACAAATCGACAGATTTCAGGCAAGTGAAAAAGGAGCATTCCACAACAGAACGACAATATTTCAAGAATGAAGAAAGCTTGAAGACAGCAGTTAGACACTTTCATGAAAATTTTCCGAATTTCGGTTTCTGAGAATCTACATGTGATTTTTGGAAAACAAATGCATCCACAACGTGTCACTGTGTGGTGTGCATTTCTTTGAGCATGACGCTGGTCAAGAAGTGACTATTATTGAGACATGAAAACACAGTTCTTTCAGCCGATATTAGAAGATGATGATTTGGCCAGAATGTGGTTTCAACAAGACGGAGCAACATGCCATACAGCCCGTGAAAGACTTCAATAACTGCATGACACATTTCCAGGTTGTGTTTTTCTTTCGTTTTCTTGATCAGAATTGACCTTCTACATCATGTGATTCAACACTATTACATATCTCTTTATTGGTTATTCGAAATCAGAGTTCTATTTCAACAAGCCTACAACCACGCGTGCATTTGAAGGAAAAGATTCAAAGTTGCATCAACGCAATATTTGCCGAATGGTCAAGAATAATTCGACAGGAGGGTGCGTATGTGTATGCAAAGCTGGGGAGTCCATTTGCAACGATGTGTCATTCAATTCATGTTTCAATAAAAAAAACAACAAACAAAAGACTGAAATATGTATTTTCAATTAATCTGAATCCAATTAATAATTTTAAATATTATGAACACGCAAAATGTCTTGATCATTGCTGGACGTCAACAATGGTGCATTCAGTCCAGCTATTGACGATCGGAAAAACGAACATGTCCAGCAATGTGCACTTCTATAAAATATCAGTTCTATCACACACTGTAGTTGAAATAACAATTCTTAATACATTACATTTGAATCAATTATTGACACACTCAACATTCATGTACCCAACAGCATAGGCGCCCGCAGAGGGGGGCCAGGGGGGGCCGTGGCCCCCCTGAGATTTTGATCCCCCTATTGTTTTTGAGCAAAACGGGTTCACTGATATCACCTTCTCACTATAAAATTTTGATTTGGCCCCCCCTGAGATAAAATTCTGCGGGCGCCCATGCACAACAGAAATGTATCGGTCATTGCTGGACGCCGAGAATGACGTCATGTCCAGCTATTGACGCTCGCAAAAACGATACAGCCCAGCAATGTGCGCTTTTATTATATGAGTTAATAAAATTGAGTAGAGATGGAAAGGGTTCACTGATATAGATGAGTATCCAAAAACGTTGATCTCAACAGCGACATATGCGAGTTCTTCTAAATATTTAATTTTCTACAAATTATCTACTTTCAGATGTCAGTTTTGGTTCAGTTGAAAAGTTTTGGTTTCATCCTTGTTTTCTAAGTAAAACGTAGATTCATTATTTCATCTCGTTAACTTCTCTCCAAATTGATCAGTCTTATATTCTTCAGAAAGACAAGATCCCACTGAGAAAACTCAAAATGTTCGTGGTATATCTGTATGGTTGTAGTCGAAGTAATTCGCCTATCAATGTGATTCTTTTCAATAAGCTTGTTAATTTATTGAAGACCTATTCAGAATGCCGGATGATTTAAGAACTAAAATACATATTGATAAATCCTACATACAGGTTCGGCAATGATTTTCTAGCAAATAGATGGGTTGAACAAACCCATCTTTCCCACTATTTCATCATGGGTTCCATTCAAATGAAAGTGAAAGCAGACAAAATTGTTTTAGAATTATTTCTTCTTTTAACTGATGCAACTTTTTCCTAGAGGATATATTCTATCCCTTGATTCATTTATCTGAACGTGTATAATTATTTTTATAAACCAATTGACAATTTTGGGTAGTATACCTGTTGCCCGCAATTATAAATTATAACACAATTTTTGGGCGATATGAATTCCTATTCTATTATATTCCCGGACATTATGTATATATTATGAATTTCTTTGAACCTTGTTTTCTCGCGATTGGATTGAGGAGAGTACACACACATTCAATGCATAGGGAAGCACAGTGGCTGAGAACTGCGAACACCTCTGTTAAAGGGCACAAAAAGGCATATGCGGAATCACTGACAGTGTTAGACATTCATGTCCACCACCTATAATATCAGATGGGCAGAGTGAGGAATCCTTGCATTTGAATTCAATATTTGAAGACATCATACGTGATTCAGAATAGAAAGGGAAGATCAGGAAGAAAAATATCAAACTTAGTGAAAACTGTCCTGTGCAGGAACGTACGCTTCCAATGTTTCATCATATGAAGACAATAGAGCAAAACACTTTGAAAATGTAGGAACGGTTCCGCCGATTCTTGCAAAAAGTTACTCAGAGTTGGACAATCTATTTCATTTTTTAGTTGACATATGGAAGTTCTTCAGAATTTTGAAATATTCATGCAATTAATATGTTTTGAATATATCGATACTCATTTATTCGTTCGTACTTTCTGGATATAAAGAAGAAAAATACCTTTTGTCCAATAACTTCTCTCCAAATAATCAGTTGAATATCATTTAGGCGGACAAGAAATTTCTCATAAAATGTTCGTCTTGTATGGGTTCTAACCTATGAAATTCTCCTACAAATATGTAACGTTTTCGATTACAAAAAATGCCGTAAGATATCAGATGAAATACCTAAATATGTTCAAGAAGTAACACTAATTTTCTTAATCATATGATTTTTATGCATGCTTCTCTTCTACTTTCATTTATTCTAATTTACGAATATGTAATGTAAACCATCATCCTGAAAAGGTATTTGATTTATCATGTTCTGAAGAATAAGAGACTGATCAATTTGAAAAGAAGTTAACGAGATGAAAAAATGTATCTACGTTAAAATCAGACAATAAGGATAAAACCAAAACTGATATCTGAAAGTATACTACTACTTAGTGCGTGTAGCCTAGTGGATAGGGCTCTGGACTCCGACCCGGCAATACGGCAATTCGGGGTTCGAGTCTCCGCCAGGGAAGAAATTTTCTGGTATGGAGAACGCGCCGAACCATTCACTGTTGGGTAAACAATTAACAGTGCTGTGCCTAAGGTGGCGTCGGGACACAGTAACAAAGCCTACACAGAACACACCCATCATTCTAACTCGCACAAGCTTTAAGTAGCTTCTGAGGGGTTTCACTGAAACCTAGAATGCATGGAAATACATACATATAATTTGCATGATACATTAAATATTTCGAAAAACTCGCATATGTAGCTAAACATATTATGCCGATTTTCTTTCAGTTCAACGTTTTTCGATACTCATTTATATCAGTAAAACCCTTTCTACCTACGTTTTTTCAATTTTATAAACTTTGTTCATTGTAATTTGTGTATGTGATAAATCTGATAACTCATATAAAAGAAGCGCACATTGCTGGACCGTATCGTTTTTGCGAGCGTCTATAGCTGGACATGACGTCATTGTTGACGTCCAGCAATGACCAATAATACTTTTGTGTTGTGTTCATGAAAGTTGAATGTGTCAATAATTTATTAAAATGTTATGTATTACGGATTGTAATTTCAACTACAGTGTGTGGATAAAATTATCATTATCTTCCAATATCAGCAAAAAGAACTGTGTTGTCATGTCTTAAGAATACCTAGTCACTACTTGACCGTCCTTATGCTCAAAGAAGTATGTTCTTATTATGCCTTAAACCGGAAATGCACACCACATAGTGACACGTTGTGAATGCTTTTGTTTTTCAACAATCACATCCCAAATTCTACAATTTTTCTTGGAATTTTCTAACTGCGGTCTTGAAGCATTCTTCATTCTATAAAAGTTGTTTGAAAATGAAGACATGTCGTTTTGTTGTGTAATGCTTCATTTTTACTAGCCATAGTAAGTAGTGTCGATTTGTTTCTCAGAGTTGTTAACACTGCACTGCAAATATGGGGACAATTTTGAATTATACATTTATTTCGAAACACCTTAATTCTTGAGCCAAATACGAGAAATGAGTGGTCGATTGTATTATTCATATCCATCATAAGACGATAGATGGAAAGCAATTTGAATAATCGCGCAACATTCGGTTTGTCTTCGAATCGAATGAAGATATTATTTTATGAAAATTCGAATTTTTATTTTTATTTCTCTCTCTCAGATTGAGAAAAGCGAGTGGTTTTGTGAAGAATCTGTTTATCCGAGTCATCAATCAAATAGGAACATTCTCTGAGAATCGGATGTTGCCTCCTGACACTGGCGGGTGACAGTTTCTTGTAGTACTTCTTCTTCCTCCATACTGTATCTTCCGTTTTTTTGCTAGAATTGTAATATATATTTCAAAAATATTTTTGAAATCAAGCTTAATTAGATTAACCGTCCTAATTCATGGAAATCACATGTACGTTGATTTATATTTTTTCGTTACAATTGAATCCACTTCAACTAATATGAGATTTGTGAAAAATGATTACCAGAACAAGAATTTTAATACACGAGAACAGAACTACTGACCTAACGAAGATGAAATGATTGAAGATTTCCTATTTTGTAGTCTACAGCATACAAATCTAATTTCGTCTCTCAAAGGTATTGAATGGGAGGAAAAAAATAAATATATCCGTGACTTCATCCCATGAGGCGATCTATTTTACTGCATATTTTTCAACTTATTTCTTTTCATTTACTATCAAATTTTGGGAAATATTAAATTATTCGATGAGCACATAGTGATCAAGGTACTATTATTCATGAGGGGGTGAAGTTCTCGACTCCAGCCGCAAGGCGAGTATCGCAGTTCACCACTCTGGTGAATTGCGATACTCGCGATACTCTGAACAGTATTTATGTACGAATGGAATACTTCACCTTGTCTACGACTTCCTCGGTAAAAGTTAAATTAATCTGCATTTCCAACAATGACAGTAATCATCAAAGACTTTGACAGAATGATCTGTGTTCACTGAAAATTCAATACTGATGATAAACGTCAAATATTCCACTTGACATCGATTCTATTCCGTTGCAGCAGTGAATAATGAATCATTAGTCACCGGTGAATAATGACTCACATTACGTTTCTGAAAGATCATTCAAAATGTACGGATTATAGAGCAGTCGTGGAAAAAATATTTATAAAATCCTCATCTATCACTGAGGAAGTATACTCACGTTTGATATTTTCGAGAATCATTTTCTTCCTTTTCTGCTCTATTTTTATTCATTGAATGATTAAATCGGTGTACGCCTTTTCATTCTTGTTTGCAAAATTCGAAAAAAATCATTAACTTTCAAAAAGTGTATATGAGAAGCAATAGGGGTAACACAGACAGTTCTTGTATCATATTCTTAGAAATTTAGTCTTCTTTGAAAGCGCCTCCGAGAAGTTTTTTCAATAAGGTATCCTTCAAGGTAATATTCACCAAGACTTGTAAAAAAAATTGTTTTAGATTTTTGACAAAGTTGCGTTCAATACGCGAGGTTACATACTTGGATTATTCAATAGGCAAACATCATGAACGAGTCTGTAACAAATCAGAACTACCGCATTTGACGCATATTACCCCATATTTTCCTACGACAAAGTTACTGGTGGACTAATTCTGATTTATTCATTCGTGTTTTCTGGATGTGACGTCTGATTTATATTGTCTAGTTAACTTCTCCCCAAATTGATCGGGAGAATTTTCTTCAGTCGAAGTAGGTAACACTGAAAAAACCCGTCCCGAAATTGCGATTTCGTATCGATATGACTTTACTCAATGTAACTGTCCTACAGTATGTGAAGTTTTCAATGAACTTGAATATTGATCAAAATCTTTTCAAATGTTCTGTTTTAATTCTTATCTGAAATACATATTCATGAATCAGAGCAAGTACATAAATGTACATTTCTTCTTATTCGATATCAAGAAAAACTGTTATATATAGATTAAGTCACAACATTCATCGAAGATACTATAAATGGAATATAGAAAGAAAATAAATAGTATATACCATTTATCAAATCTACATATATTTTTTTTCAAAGCACCTCATAAAGAGTCCTCTATGTATCATGAAGAATCAGACATAGGTGAATTTCATCATATTCTCAAATTTTCTTAATGTTGCTGATAAAGTGGTGAATCCGGCAACAATGCATGAAACTTGTCCAGGAATGCCCGCAAAGACATAAAAAAAGAATGTCCAGCAATGAACGGATAGACATCAGAATATGTGTGTCCAGCAATACCCGCTAAGCCATATATATATATATATATATATATATATATATATATATATATATATAATACGCAGGGGGGCTTGAGCCTTCGATATATATATATATATATATATATTATATATATATATATATATATAATATATATATATATATATATATATATATATATATATAATACCCGCATACCCGAGTCGCCCAGCGTTGAGGGATAGCAGCCCCCTCGCTGTGAAAAACCATGTTGCTTTCGATAATCACAACGAGGCTTCGGAACCCGCCCCCGGTGTTGGGATTGCACCTGGGGGAAGATCGACTCAATCCCTAGCAGGTACGAGTGAAGCGAGTGGCATTCCCTTGCGAAACGGATCCACAAGGCCAAGAAATTCGTATAGGACAAGATGGGATAGTGTTAGAATGAGATTATTCGAATATACACTCCTGCTTGTTTTATTAGTTACCTTATAAAACATTATGACAGTAGTAGATTTTTATATTGAATGTCAATCAGTCATAATTAAAAATACTTGTTCGAGTTGATTATTTCTTATGGAATAAACTGTGTACTCTATCTTGCTACTAGAGGTTATGGGTCCAAGCATTTAGTTTGCCTAAAAGTACCAGAGTTTTTTGCAAGAGGTGAAGAAAAAATTTCATCATAAAACCGATATAGGAAAATGGCACAGATATCGACGAATTATCGAATAGAACCATTAAGGAATAATAACTATGATACTTGGAAGCTACAAGCACAAGCAATTTTAAAAAGAGCTGGTTTATGGGATTATGTATCTGGAAAGAAAATGAAACCCAGTGACACAGCAGATGAACGAACAAAGGAAAAATGGATTTCTGATGATTTGAATGCTAAATCCGAATTAATATTAATAATATCTCCGAACGAACTGAAGCAAATCAAGAACTGTTCAACATCTAAGGATATTTGGGATACATTGAGTAAAATCTACCAAAGTAGAGGACCTGCCCGTAAAGCCACGTTATTAAAAAGTTTGATTCTACAAAAAATGAATGAAAGAGACAGTATTCGAGAACATCTCAATAAATTTGCTGATACAGTAGATAAATTATCTGAAATGGAAATTCAAATTAACGATGATTTACTGAGTATTATGCTATTATACTCTCTTCCTTCGTCATATGAAAATTTCAGAATAGCCATAGAATCCAGAGATGAATTACCTACACCAGAAAATTTAAAAATAAAAATTCTAGAAGAAAGCGAAGCCAGAAATAAAACTTATTCAAGTAACAGTCATGGAGAAGAGGCATATCTTGGAAGAAACAGGAAGTATTGCAATAAGGGATTCAACAATTTTGAAACAAGAAACAGATTCTCTAAAAACAAAACTTTCCGACAAGAAAATACAGTGAAGTGTGAAAATTGCGGTCGTTCAAATCATAAAACCATAGAATGCAGAGCTAAAACTAAAAATAATCAGAAATCTTTCAAAACAGAAGAAATTTATCTAGCTACTGGGGATAAACATGAAAATATCAATAGTTGGTGCCTCGATAGTGGTTGCACATCTCATCTTTGTTTCACGAGAGAAAAGTTCAGTGAAATCGATGAAAATTCTGAAAAAGGTTGGTTGAAACTGGCATCAGAAGATCAAAAAGCACCTATACAAGGAAAAGGCATAGTGTCGTTGACATTTCCAGATGAAGATGATATAATAAACTTAACAAATACACTTTACGTACCAAATCTTTCAACAAATTTGATGTCTGTCAGCAAAATTACCGACAAAGGATACACAGTGTTATTTAGAAAAAATAATGCAATAATTAAAGATAAAAATGGACAACCAATACTGAAGGCTCAGAGAAAAGATAATTTATACTACATACAGAGTGAAATCTCATCCAACCAGGAACAAGAAAATTCATTTTATTCGCCTAAACTGATGCTATGGCATGAAAAACTAGGACATATTAATGAAACTGATCTTAAGGCTGCTATGAAAGAAAAAAGAGTAAATGGTTTGGATTTCAATGCGTCAGACAAATTGAATGACTGTGAAATATGCATTAAAGGAAAAATGACGAGATTACCATTTCCTCAAAGAGAAAATGGAACAGAACATATTTTAGAGATAATTCATTCTGATGTGTGGGGACCAATCAGAACGAAGTCTCATGGTGGTTCTCAATATTTTGTCACTTTTACGGATGAATACTCCAGATACTGCAAACTTTATTTTCTTAAACAAAAGAATGAAGTTCTAGAATACTTCAAAGAATACAAAAATGAGGTAGAAAATGAACATGGCAGAAAAATTAAATTTTTTCAAAGTGATAATGAGAGATCTGAATATGTGAATAAAGAATTTGAAACATTTCTGAAACAAAGTGGTATCAAAAGAAGATTATCCTGTACGTACACACCTCAACTAAATGGCATTGCTGAGAGGAAAAACAGATCATTGCTTAATAAAGCACGATGTTTAATGATTGCAGCTGGACTACCATTAAATTTTTGGGCCGAAGCAATCAACACAGCGAACTACTTGATAAACAGATCACCATCAAGAGCAATAGATGGTAAAACACCATTTGAAAAGTGGGTTCATCGTTTGCCATCAGTCAAACACCTACATGTTTTTGGATCTAAAACATTTGTTTTAAACAAAAAACCAAATAGAGGAAAATTTTCACCACGTTCAGAAGAAGGTATTTTCATGGGGTATTCGGAAATATCTAAAGCATATAGAATATGGATGCCAAGTAAAAAAGAAATCGTTGTTTCAAGAGATGTGAAAATACTTGACAACAAAATGTCTGAATTTTACGAAAATGAAAATAATTATGATTTAATCCAGTATGATACAAATTATGATGAAGAAGAATATAATGAAAGAAAAGAAGATGTAAATCAAAACAGAAACGTCGATATTCGCGTAAACATAGAAAGAACTGATCAGAGAAATCGAGAATTACAGAATATTTATCCAGGTAATGATGAAGAATATCAGAGAGGATCCCTAGAAGAAATTTCAGATGAACAAGAAGCAAGACCAAAAAGAAACATTCAAGCACCTAAATGGACAGAAGATCATGTTTCATACTTCATTGGGGAGAAAGATGCTGAAGAAGATAAAGATGAAATATGGGATGAAGCTATAAAAAATGAAATTCGAGCACACATAAGGAATGGTACCTGGATAATTACTGAGAAAAATGAAAATAAAAACATAGTCACAAATAAGATGATATTGAAGGAAAAATTCAATGCTGATGGAAGTTTAGAAAGAAGAAAGGCAAGATTAGTAGTGCGAGGTTTCAGTCAACGTCCAGGAATTGACTTCACAGAAACTTTTGCACCTGTAGCGAAATTCAGCTCTATTAGACTATTATTAGCTCTAGCAGCAGAAGAAAATCTTAAACTAAATCAAATAGATATAACTACAGCATTTTTAAATGGTGAAATTGAAGAAGAAATTTTTATGAAAATTCCAAACAATTTCGAAAAATATCTCCAAGAAATGATTTTAGAAGAAAGTATGAAAGATGATGTTGGTTTTTATTCGAAGGCTGTCAAAATGTTGCAAGATCTGAAGAAAAATTCGAAAGAAAAAGTGTGTAAACTTAAGAAGGCTGTTTACGGATTGAAACAAGCCGGAAGACAATGGTTCAAAAGGTTAGACACAAAATTGAATGAAATGGAATTCAAATCATCAGATGCAGACCCATGTATCTACATATACCGCAAAGGAGGAGAAAAGGCCATTATTGCAGTATATGTGGATGATCTGATTGTGGCAACATCAAATAAACAAATTTTCAATTTCATAAAAGAGCAAATCATGACAAGTTTCGATATGAGGGATTTGGGAACTTTAAATTATTGCCTTGGAATTGAATTCAAACAAGGTAGTGATATTATAACAGCAAATCAACAAAAATACATAAATGATATATTGTTCAAATTCGGAATGTCAAATTGCAAGATCGCTAAGAGCCCCATGGAGGAAAACTTAAAACTGGAAAAGGGAAATCCAGATAAATTAGAAAACATTCCTTACCAAAACCTAATTGGAGCGTTGATGTATTTATCAACAGCAACACGACCGGATATTTCTTTTGCAGTAAGTTATTTGAGTCAATTCAATAACTGTTACAGTTCCGAACATTGGATTGCTGCAAAACGTGTGCTGAGATATTTACAAGGTACAAAGCATTATGAACTGAAATTCAAAAGAACTGGAGAAGATATCACTGGATATGCTGATGCAGATTGGGGTGCATGTAAAATTGACAGAAGATCTTATACTGGATATTGTTTCATTTTTGCCAACTCCTCAGTCAGTTGGGAATCGAGGAAACAAAGGACAGTAGCATTGTCAACAGCAGAAGCTGAATACATGTCCTTAACAGAGGCATCAAAAGAAGCAGTTCATCTTAAAAATCTCATAAATGATAT
Source organism: Hippodamia convergens (assembly GCA_038502775.1). Taxonomy (NCBI): domain Eukaryota; kingdom Metazoa; phylum Arthropoda; class Insecta; order Coleoptera; family Coccinellidae; genus Hippodamia; species Hippodamia convergens. The sequence continues at coordinate 248,969 of JAVSIQ010000831.1, read as the reverse complement.
GGGATGCCATCATGAAAAAATTTTAATATACAACGACAATCAAGCTGCACAAAAGTTAGCATATAATCCGATTGTGAGCTTAAAATCAAAACACATCTCAATAAAAGAGCACTTCATAAAAGATCTTGTGAAGAATGGTGACATTCAAATAAGTTATAAAAAGACCGATGAAATGTTGGCCGATATTTTAACAAAGTCCTTGAATAGAAATCGTCATTTAATGTTCCTGAAGGGCATTGGACTCTACTCAAGCAGTTCGTGAGGAGGAGTGTTAGAATGAGATTATTCGAATATACACTCCTGCTTGTTTTATTAGTTACCTTATAAAACATTATGACAGTAGTAGATTTTTATATTGAATGTCAATCAGTCATAATTAAAAATACTTGTTCGAGTTGATTATTTCTTATGGAATAAACTGTGTACTCTATCTTGCTACTAGAGATAGCAGCTTGGACATGTCAACTAGAGACAGTCCCGCTCCAGCCCGAACACGTAGAAGGCAGCATTGGACTAGAGACATGAATATAAGTCTTATGAATGCATACTTCAACGTAACTGAAGGGGCGACGAAAAAGAAAAAATACGCTGCTAAGATGGCAGAACGCTTCGCAGAACTATACCCTCACATGTCATTCTCCGGAAAACACCTAATATCTCAGATTCGAAACATCAGAACGAAGAATCTACTCTCTCCAGACGAGATAGAACAATTGAAGAGAGACGCAATCCAAAGATCCCCAGGCAGAGCAGCCGAAAACATAAGGAAAAGCATTCAGCGAGGACGCTTAACACTACACCAACAAACCACCATAAATGTAAACGAAGGAATTGATGAACAGACTGCACCGCCGGAACCGAATGAGGAAATGCTCCAGATCAGAGACCTCTACCATGAAATCAACCAGAAATGGGATGGCATAAGAGTAGAAGACCGACCTAGAATTCCAAGATTAAAGTATAACAGGGGTACGAAAACGACAATTCAAGCTATCAATATTGCCTTAGAACCAGCTTTCTACAGCTCAGCCAATTTTGAAGAACTATGTCACAGGGTGTACTGCGCTGCAAATTTAGCTACCATTATCCAACAAACTGAAACCACCAACAAAGAAAACCACCTTGGGAAGAAAGAATTAAAAAAAAAATAACCACATTGGGACAAGAGATAGGCATTCTTCACGTATATCTCACCAAGGAAAACATCTGTAGGAAGGTAGAGAGAAAAATCCAAATCTACTCCCATAGAATAAAACTAAATAGAGAGGACCTACAGTACCGCGAACGGCTAAGAACACACGCCGAAACCTTAAAACAAAAGATTGCGGCGCTGGGCAACAGACTAAGACGTTACCATACGAGGACGAAGAGATACCGCCAAAACAATCTCTTCGCTAACAACCAGAGGAAATTCTTCAGAAATCTGGAAGAAACCATAAACAAGAACGTGGCGAAATCTCCGAACCCCTTGGAAATGCAACAATACTGGTCAGGAATTTGGTCGCAAGAAAGCAAACAGAACGCTGACGCTACGTGGATCAAAATCGAGGAACAAGATCAATCTAACCGGAGAGAGATGGCTGAGATAGTCGTGAAGGAAGAGGACATAAGAGCAACCGTCAAGAGGCTTAAAAATTGGACCACACCAGGAATAGATGGAATCCACAATTACTGGTGAAAATGGTTAACTTCAACACACAAACCAAAGGCCAGACTCATACAACTCGCTTAGAAGACCCCCGCACTATACCCGAGAGCTTCACAAAAGGCACCACACTCATGATCCCGAAAAGTGGTGATTTGTCTCAACCCAGAAACTATAGACCTATAACTTGTCTTACATCAGCTTATAAAATCATCACCTCCACCATTGGCCATAAAATCAATGTACACCTAACCAACAACAAAATTATGGCCTGGGAGCAGAATGGGTGTAGACGAAAAGGACGGGGAAGCAAAGAACTCTTAGTGATAGACAACCTACTCACGAAACAAGCTAAGAGAAAATTGAAAAATATAGCGATGGCCTGGATGGCATTCGACTCAGTGCCTCACTCCTGGCTGATTGAAATCCTTGAAATCTATAAGGTAAATAGAAAAACCATTGGTTTGATCAAAGTCCTAGCATCATGGCGCACGACACTGACAATCAACACCAGAACAAGCTCTTACAAAACAGCAGAAATATCTATCAAAAGGGGAATTTTCAAGGTGACAGTTTGAGCCCACTGCTGTTCTGTCTCGCACTAAATCCACTGAGCAACATGCTCAATAGGTCATCATATGGATACTCACTAGACGAACAGACTAAACTAACCCATCTTTTTTATATGGACGATCTGAAGCTGTACTCTAGAGGCCGGAAACAACTGGAAGGAGAACTCGAATTGGTGAGGAAATATAGTGAAGATATCAGAATGTCATTCGGCACTGATAAATGTGCAGCGGTGGAAGTGAAGAGGGGTAAAATGATGGAAGCAGACATCATACTTTCTGACGGGCAAACAATATCGAGTCTAGGCATAGAAACTAGATACAAATATCTCGGAATCCAGCAGACATACGAGATAAAACATCAAGAAAACAAGAAAGTAGCTGAAATTGAACTTATCAGAAGGGTCCGGGAAATACTCAAAACGCGGTTGTCAGCGAAAAAACAAAATGTTGGCGATCAACATCTGGGCGATACCTTCTTTCACGTATACTGCGGGAGTTCTCACGTGGTCGAAGACGGATCTTGAGAAAGCAGATAGAGCGATTAGAACAACCTTAACACAATATGGCATGCTACATCCGAACTCTGCAATTGAAAGATTGTATTTGCCCCGTACAGAAGGAGGGAGAGGACTCGGCAGTATAGAGAACGCATGTCTGAAAGAAGAAGAAAAAATCAGAGAGTATTTCTGTCAGAGAAACACACCTATACACCAGTGGATAGCAGCCAACCGTCAGACCTCTGCAACATCCGAAATGCCCACACAGCAAAAAAGAGAAGACCCACTTGAGAAATTAAGGATTACCTGGAGGTCGAAAGCACTGCATGGAAGATTCTTCACCAGTATGCACCAACCCGAGGTTGACATAATAAAATCTAACACCTATCTAACGCAGGGTTATCTCTTCCCCCAAACAGAGGGTACACTCCTGGCAATCCAGGATCAGGTGGTGCCAACGCGTATGTACAGACGGCACATAATGAAACAAGAGGTTGATACTACGATGTGCAGGATTTGCAATAATCATGAAGAAACAATCCAGCACTTATCATCCGGCTGCGAGACAATAGCACAAACAAAGTATTTGTCAAGACACGACAACATGGGAAAAGTAGTACACCAACTGATATGCCTCGAAGAACAACTGCTGGATCACTTCACCCCACATCATTTGTACTCACCCCAAACATTGCTTGAGAACGAACGCATCAAAATCTATTGGGACCTGACAGTCATAACGGACCAAGCCGTCGGCCACAACAGGCCTGATATGGTAGTGTGGAATAAGCGGGAGAAAGTTGCCTTCATCATAGACTTCTCGGTGCCCCTGGACCAGAACATCGGCAAAGCCTACTCCGAGAAAATCACTAAATATCAAGCTTCAGCTAGACAGATGAGAGACATGTGGCACCTGAACAAAGTGGACATAAAGCCGTTAATAATAACTTGCAACGGACTAGTGCATAAAAAAACATCAGAACACCTGAGAGAATTGAACCTGCCTCCCAACGCCATCTTGTGGATGCAGAAGGCTGTAATCCTGGGGACAGTAAATATTGTGCGACATGTTGTCTTCCCGCATTAACGTTTATATCGGGTTAACCTTGGCGCTTCCGCGCCCGGTTCGATACCATCGCCCACATCAGTGTGTAAGGAAAATATATATATATATATATATATATATATAGTTGTTGTTTATTACCTAGTCAGAAGTTGATGATTTTAGGCAAGCATTTATTTCATCGGCAGCCGTCGATTTTGGAATTACCGGTAATGGTTAACGGAAGTCAACAGACAAAAGAATCAATGCGCCCCCAAAACAGCCGTTTAGGCAACACAAAGTACAAAGTAATTCGCCCTGGGCAATTGCCCTTTTTGCCCTGGGGTTAATCGGCCCTGCTCTATGGCATTTAGTCTATGCAAATGTATACGTCTATGGTCTATGTACTCGAGGCCAAGATTCGATTCCTCGTTGTATTTCTATGGCCGAGGCGAAGGGGTTATGTTGTGCATGGTGGAAGAATACATGATGTGTCCCGACCCGAAAGAAAATCAAAGACTAGTTTATTTATCAATCTTTAATATAAGTACTGCCAAGACTTTTTGATACTCCTCTTCAACCTTTCTTGCATTTGTCGTTCTCAAAAAAGAATAGAAATTATAATTTGACATTCATTTTCATGAAAACATTAGTTGAGGTTATTTAAATCTTCATAATCATATCTTAAAAAAATTCCCAATTAGTACTATTGCTTTCTACCTTTCTACACTGAGGACATAGCAAGTTAAACCCATAGCAAAACTACGTGGAAAAAAAGAGAACCTAGATTTTGATCACATTCACACAATGTTAGATAATGGTGTGTTTTGTTTATGGTACAAAATGAAATAAATTTTAAATGGGGCTTTGTTTGTAGATTTACTTAGTGAACTTCGTTTGCGAAGGCTGAGGTGTCCTAGTCATGAAAGTGAGTAGATTTTTTCTTCGTCTCTTTCCTTGGTATTCAAATCTGCTTCGTATGCCTATTTTCAGAATTGGTTCAAAAGAATCTTCTGCCACTGAAGGAGAATCACTTCAGGAGAAAAATTGCCCAAAGGAAATATTATGAGAAATTTGGTGGTAGGAGCCCATTATTGAGAGAAATGAACAAATTACCTATACATGCAAGATTGGGTTTCATTCCTCGAGGCAGAAAAAAAGTTTCTGTATTAGGAACCTGTACCAATACACTCATACCCAGAAAAAACCGTCGATCCAGGTCAATAAAGAAACAAAATAAACAATTCTCTGTTCCATATCGTTTTGGCAGTATTCATCGGCAAGGCAAAAAAATTAATAATAATATTATAATTAATTATACTCCCGATGAAATTCTATCTTATAAGTTCAAAGTGTTTGATGATGAAGCATTCAATCCATGTTCTATTGAACGGTTTCACTTGCAGTTGAATTCATTGATTCAAGCAGAAATAAGGCAAATTCAGAATTCTAATCCGAGACAAATTTTTCATGGTTTATCTCCCATTATGCCAGTGACAACATGTATTCCTTTAAATGATAGATTCAGTCATTTGACTTGATTTTGATTAGAGTGTGTTTTAATTTTTCAGAATTATTATTTCAGTTTTTATATGCAAATAGTTTTTGAGTTTATATTTTTATATCAAAGCTTTTATGGAGATTATGTTTGTTTGTTGATGGCTGTGATTGTGATATAGCTATTATATATTTTTTCTACTCATTCATATTATTATTTATGTGCTCTCATTACATCTTTCAGTGGGTGATTTTTTGTGTTGAGGCACTGATGGATATGCTCAGAGGTAATTTATTGAAGCTTCAAAATTGAGCAAATTTGGAGTCATAGAAAAACTTATAGGCAGCCAAATATGTTTCCCAGTAACATCGGTTTGATATTTCTCTGTTAGCAATAAATACCTCATATGATTTCTGATTTGTATTTGGAAATTCAACATCTCTAGTGATAACATTTCATCTAAACTTTACACCTGAGCAAGTTAGAGTATTCTCAAATTTTCATAAGAGGTTTTCATCACCAGAAAAGTGTAATTACATATTATATTTATGTAAACAATGAACAACTATCTGAATATATTATTACATCGGCATTATCTGAATACTTCGGGGTTTTTATTGTTAATATGCAGAAGAAATACTACTAACAGATCTTTATTGACAAAGTCAACAGGCCATCATCCGAGGTCCTTCAGCCGAAGTAGAAATAATTTGTAATTCGAAGATTTGTGAGAAACCTTAGAGATCTGAAATCCTCAAGCATAAAGTGAAAATATACGTAGGTATGTGAATTCCCACATTATTAACTAGAATTGAGCTCCCCAGAGTAAATAGAAAAAAGACATGATAATAAAAATAATAACTTCCAAAATGACAAGTATTAAATGATTTCTTAAGTATAACACAACATTATTAAATATTATTAGGTAAATAGTTTAAGGCTTTCACGACCGCATATACTGACATTGAGAGAGTCTTCCGGCTTATTGGCCGTGGTTCATTAGGATGTATTTCACCTGAAGTTTCGCCTACATCTGCGGTAGGCATCTTCAGAGGACTTTTGGTCCTGAGATTGTAACTCGAACTCTGAATTTCTGACACTGACGTGTTCGATCCAGAGGTGTTATCTACACCCCTGTCAATGGTGGGAGAAGGTTGTGAGTTTACGTGCGCGATGTTGATTGACTGTATATGCTGTCAGGGAACACCAAGCCATAAAGAGTCTCAATGAAGATACATCCATTGTGATCCTTCCAGCTGACAAAGGGAACGCGACGGTAGTGATGGACACCTCTGACTATGATTCCAAAATGAGGGCGTTGTTAGACCCCTCAAACTACAGGAAACTTAAAAGAGATCCTACCTCGTCCAGGCTCAGACAAGCAAAGGCTCTTATAAAAGTTTCTTCTCTCGATGAGGAACTTAAAAAGAGGATTTGTAAGAGTGAAGCAAGGGCTCCGCGTATATATGGACTCCCAAAAATTCACAAGGATAATGTCCCATTGAGACCTATCGTTAGTACCATCGATTCACCAACATACGACTTAGCCAAAGTTTTAACAACTATGTTGAGACCTCATGTGGGAAACACGGACACTTTCGTCAAGGACTCTACTCAGTTTGTAGAAAAACTGCAGAACATTCAGTTGGGACCGAATGACCGACTCGTTAGTTTTGATGTTGTGTCTTTGTTCACACTAGTTCCCATCAGGGAATCGCTTAACTACGTGTCTGAGTTATTCCCGAATGACATAACAAAGCTCTTCGAACTTTGCCTATCATCCAGCTATTTTCAGTGGAAAGGCGAATTCTATGAGCAAATAGACGGCTGCGCCATGGGAAACCCTCTAAGTCCTGCAATTGCAAATTTCTTCATGGAGAAATTCGAACAAAGTGCAATTGAAGCGGCAACTAAGAGACCGACCACATGGCTACGTTATGTGGATGATACTTTTGTCGTCTGGAGTCATGGACTTGAAGAATTGGATGCTTTCCTATCCCATCTTAACAGTGGGCACCCAAATATTCAATTCACTATGGAAATTGAAAAGGATGGTGCTCTACCCTTTCTAGACGTCTTGGTTACTAGAAAGCCTAATGGAAAGCTAGGACACAGGGTTTATAGAAAACCAACTCACACAGACAGGTATCTACACAAGCAGTCCAATCATCATCCTCAACAGAAACGAGGAGTTATAAAAACACTCGTAGATAGAGCCCGACGATTGTGCGAGCCGGAATTTCTGGAGGATGAACTTGAACATCTACAGCATGCATTCGTCGCTAACGGATATGATGCTAAGGAAATTCAGAGGGCAATAAGACCAAGACTCTCCAAACGTGATGATAACACATCACAACTCACCCCCAATGGAAGAGCCATCTTACCATATATCCCCAAGGACACCGATAGAATTGGTAGAATACTAAAGGGCCACAATATAGAGACTGTCTATAAGCCAACTCAAAAACTTGGCCAAATGATCAGAACTACCAAAGACAAAGTCGACCCACTCTCCCAACCCGGTATTTACAGGATACCTTGTGACTGCGGCAAAGTCTACATTGGTACAACGAAGCGAAGTATCAATACGAGAATTAAGGAGCATGAACGATGCTGTCGACTCAATCAGACAGAAAAATCCGCACTAGCGGAACATGCTCTGACAGATGGACACAATATTGTTTTCTCAAAGGCAGAAGCTATTTCAAACATCAAAAGTTTCTATCCTAGGATGAACATGGAAGCCATTGAGATATATAAACATAAGAACAATATGAACAGAAGGGAAGAAACTACTTTGGTACATAGCGCATGGTTGCCGGTGTTGGAAAAGACCAAAATCAAGCCAATACGAAGTGGAAGCGATGGACCAATCAACATCGCGCGCGTAAACCCACTACCTTCTCCCGCCAATGATCAGGGTATAAGTGGGGCCAACGGATCGAATCCAGCATCACTTTCGGAAATTCAGCGGTCGAGTTACAATCTAAGACCAAGAATCCTCTGAAGATGCCTACCGCAGTTGTGGGCGAAACGTTAGGTGAAATAATTCCTAATAGACCACGGCCAATAAGCCCGGAAGACTCTCTTAATGTCAATATATCTGGTCGTGAAAGCCTGAAACTATTTATTAAAACTTACTATGGTAGGCTGAACATTGAAGCCATTGAGATATACAGGGTGAGTCGGGAGGAACGGACTAAACTTCAGGTGTGTATTCTATAGCTCGAAATAATATAAAAAAACTCATATGTTGTTATCCGATTTTCATTTGTTCTCAAACTATTGCGTCATTATGAAAAACAACATTTTCTATATTAAAATGGTTTCATTTATAGCATTATTTTAATAAATACACGAAAATCCCGCCATTAACCTCGTAACACATTCGTCTGCGAAGGGCTCTCGACACTTTTCTGATTGATTCGTGCTTTTCTTTAACAAGCAATGCCGTATTTCTAATGCGTCGACTTAGAGCATCAACTTAGAGGGTCAACTTTAACTTTGTATACCTCATTCTTGAACCAGCCCCACAAATAAGAGTTCAATGGTGTGAGGTTTGGAGATCTTGGAGGCCTACTAATACGACCACAGCGACCAATAATACATAGTCCGAGAAACTCTTGAACTGAATATTGGTTGACCTTATTTAAATATTCTAATTACTCTATAGTTTGAAAACAAATGAGAATCGGATAACAACATATGAGTTTTTTGGAATTATTTCGACCTGCAGAATACACACCTGAAGTTTGGTCCGTTCCTCCCGACTCACCCTGTATAAACAAATATGTATGTATGTTTCCTCTGTATAAACATAAAAACAACATGAACAGGGAAGTAGAAACTAGAAACCCCTCTAGTACAAAGCGCAATGTTGGCGATCTTAGAAAATCTGAGATCGAACCAATATGGAGTGGAAGGGATGAAGCAATCAACATCGCGCACGTAAACTCAATATGTACCTTCTCCTGCAATGAGGAATGTTCACATTTTTCAATTTCTACATATTCTTATTCTCCGTAGAAAATGAAAATATTGTGTCCAAAAATTATTTGAATACTTCAAATAGCGCCCGAGATATCGAGTTATAAACATGAGTTCGATGGATCCGTGTGACGTCACTTTACACCCAACGACTTGCGAGGTTCAGTACGTAGCCGGGTCCAATATAAGGGCCTCTCGGCTCACGGAGTGCGATTTGCGTATGTAGTATGACGTCTCATCGCCGCGAGGAATTGAATATTCGCGGGGTTGTAAAATCCGAACTACTAGGTCTTTTCGACTGAAACAAAAACTAGTGGTTTCATATACATATAGGTTATACTGTGAAGAAGTTTCGATCGATTTTGCATACCTGTGAACATTCCTCATTAACCGGGGTGTAGATAACACCGTCTATATTATAGAGAGTTCTTTAGTGATAACACCTACGGACTCAGCGTTCGAGGTGCAATCTCTGTCGAAGAATCTTCAGGAGACTTGCATTCACAAAGCTTCTTAATCATGATAAATCTGCTCTCACAATTGAACACTATGATGGGTTAGAGCAAGAGGTAATAGGTTTTAGGAAAAATTCATAGTGAACCGAAATTTGTTAAGACTGAACCAATCGGAAAATATTGAAATAAAATTTAAAACTTAGAATGTTGTATGATTGCATTTAGAGGTTTGCTGCCTTAGACCTTTCGTCTAAGTTTGCTGCATAGTAGTAGTGATTATATGCTCGTACCTACCGTAAGCGACAATAGGTGACTTATAAGCCTATTAAATTAATGATGTGCGAGGCAAATCAAATGTTGCCTAGTGAATGTTCTTCTAGCCTCGCATATCGACTTCCTGAGGCAAACCTAGGTGCGGAATGTACAATGGAAATTGTTTTATCGCTCAGTATTTGAAATTTCCCTGAACTATGTTATCGTATACATCAGGCACCAGCAAAATTAAACAGGTTTTTGTGCTCTTGTGTCTGTGACAAATATCATCATTACATCCAAAGATTATAGAGTATATATATATATATATATATATATATATATATATATATATATATATATATAATATATATATATACTCTAGAGTAGTATATATATACTCTAGAGTAGAGTATATATATATATGGGTGGCCCATATAATGAAGAATTTGTAGTAAAATTTGATTCTGCCCATCACTAAAATTTGGTGATACGTTGCTGTGATAACTCTAGTGACTAGACCTGCCTTAATAATTCATGAATTGCCGAATCCATCGAATCGAAACTCGGTGAGATGTAATATATAGCGGCATAAAGTTATCATTGTGTCTAAATTATATCTTGAGGTCCAAAGAAATGGTAAATCGGTAGATACTCGTTCAGTGCTCGAAGTTACTCTGGAACGTTTCCGATGTTTGTTCGTTTGTTGAACCAAATAGCTCATGCTGAATCGATTCTTCAATGCAGGTACCCTTCATGAAGGATACCTGCATGCTATCAAAAAAAAACTGAAAAGAGCTGCAATATGGAGCTTGATCCTTCCAATATCCAAGATATCTGGATAATGCTTGATTAACAATGGATGTAACTTGAAACATACGTAAAATGAGAAAATTTAAATAATAGAAATCATATCCAATAAGAATAAAAGTGTTAAGTTACTTCAATTGTGAATAAAGCATTAGAGTGAGAAAGTTGACAGATTAAAGTAGGCAATTACGCCAACCGTCAGCAACCCATACTATAGTCATAGTCCATACATATAGCATGCATCAAATCCGGTAGTTCTGATTTTTTTGCAGACTTGTTTATGATGTTGGCCTTATGAGAAATCCGAGTTTATGACCTCGAGAGTTAAACGCAACTTTGTCAAAAATTGGAAGAACCGTGGAAAAAAGTTTTTTTCTCAAATTTTGACATTATCACCCTGAAAGAATGGTTTTCGAAAAAAACTTTTCCGAAGCGTTTTTCAAGGAGACTAAATTTGCTTCAATATGATACCAGAACTCTGTCTCTGTAGATTTGATAGTTTTTCATATACAGTTTTGCAAAGATTATAGTTTTTTCGACTTTCACAGTTATGTCGCTTTTACACTAACTAAATCATCGATCCCTGTTCTTTTATGAAACGATGTTAAAAAAAGGTAATGAGGAGTGAGAAAGATGATGTCCAAGCTAAAAAACAAAAAATGAAGTAATAAAGATAAGTACACTTAGAGTTAATGAGTTTATTTTTTTTGGAAATTGAGTAACATTCATAACTTATTTTGCCTTCTTGGAAGTTATCTTTATCGACGCATTCGAATTCAGTGGTTGGTGATGAATCGTGGAACTCTTGTGCCCACAAGTCAGCTTCCATTTCGACATCGGACAGATCGTCGTCTTCTACTACAATATCAGGTTAATTATCACAAGAAGCCCCACTGCAATGCCTGCAGACTGAGGAGCAGTTACAAGCGTTTCCACTCCCACAACCCTTCGTGTGGCCGCAAGAAATCATCAGTGGGAGAAAATATTCAGCGTGAACCCCAACCTCGGTAGTTAATCTCGGAAACTATTGTGTCCACGATTCATCACCATCCACTGAAGTGGATATGCCATCCCAATGCGTCGATTCAGATATAGACGAACCTCAATCGGCACCTTCCAAGAAGCCAAACACGAGTTATTAATTGTACTCAATTTCCAGAAAAATGAACTTATTAACGTTAAGTATACTAATAATATGGACTAGTGAAAATCTAGATCATGAAGTAAACTGCAGGAAACGTGCTGCCATCGAACCAACGTAGCAACTAGTCTATTGCTACGTTGGTTCGATGGCAGCAACTTCCCGATGTGGTTTCTTAAAATCTTTGGCAGGTCTCGAAGTCTAAACTTCCCATTTCAACATTCGATATGATTTGATTTTCACCAGATGGTCTAAGATGAACATTTTATGGGTTTTACAGAGTTCGAACCAATTATAATTTGTTTCCACATATGAATATAGTTTTGCCCCTATTTTGCCTCGGAACCAAATTCTAATTTAAAAATATGCATATTATGTTGCAATGATATTCGGAATTCCCTGCAAGTTGGCTGAGGATTGCAGCCACCTCTATTTCTCAAAACAGAAAACAAATTTTCTAAGGGATCTTGATTCAGCCTGGATGTTAGAAGATAATTTTTACTTTCCCCCTTCACGTCTTCCCTCAACATCGAAACAGAATTAATAGTCCATAAAAATCCATCGATAAAATAAATATTGTTCCTTCTTGATGAATTTTCAAAAATTCTTATGTTTTGAAACAATGCCTGAGCCTGTATTAATGTTTCATATGGCAAAGTTCTGAATATGGACAAAGAACACTTGAAGGGATTTGAATCAGATGTTGACTTGTTGTTGAGACAATCAAAAATGTTATTGATTTCCTTCAAAAATCCGGCTGTATTTGCAGCAGTGGATGTTTGCAATTGACGAGTGGCTATCAAGGTATAAATTGTTGACGAAACCGTTTGACTGAAAACTTGAACAGCATACTTAACCCGCAAATTTGTGGAAACTTGTTGGAAAGACATGCTTATCTGTTATTTTAAGCATTGATCTGCCAATTTAACTCTCCTTATCTATTTTATAAGCCTCCACAAAATCATTCCACGAAATTAATTTTGTGTCCACATAAATGTTTAGTTTTGTATTCATAAAGTTATTTCGTAGACTTTTAATGAGATGTGGAGCATCATAACAGACAAACACCTTTTGTCCATTCACGAATATTTGGGGATTTTCCTTTGTGGCTCCCAATAACGAAAATGCCAGTCTATTGTTTGCCCCTTGATCACACACAGCAATTCGAATAACAAGACCAAGCTGTTGTAGTTTTTGTATCACCTCGACCAACAATTCACCAACAATTTTTCCTTTAACTGGTCCAGCCGATAGAAAATAACAGCAAGGCATTTTCCAATTATACATCAGTCCACGTACACAAATTACAAAAGATGTATTTGCGAATTTCGATCATCTTCTATGGCTACCCAGATCTTCATAACCCTCTATGAAGTCATGGAATTTATTATGGTCCAGTCCTCTTTTCAGAACCATTTCATCGAACATCAATACGCAATGCTCATATTTGATATTTTCAATTTGAATTTTTCCATTAATTTGGTGTTGAACCCAGTTTTTTAATTAAATATCTTCAACCAGGATTGAATTGTAGATATTCCAGGTAGAACAAATCCCAATGTTTTCAACATGAATTTATAACTGCTTGGAGATTTATAATACAACGATAATGCCAGTTGCTTTTCACCCTGAGTCCACATGGATCTCCTCTCATGAAAGCACTGCATAAAAATTAATGTTCTTGCCGATGGAGTTTTATTTTGAAGGGGACTAGTAAGGACATTTCTGGTTAATCTTCCCAAAGAATATTTCAATGAACGCTATCATATACTCCACCTTCAAAACATACATGCGCGCTTTCTATAGCATTTGACTCGATCATATTTGAACCACCCTCTTGGGGCGGGTTTCACAAAACTTCAATTGCACGATTAAGCGTTTAATCATCGGTTAGTAACGGAATTCTAGGCAATAAATCAATTTAATTGTGCAATTAAAGATTTGACGATCAGGGTCGCCGCCAGACATTTTGCCGCCTCGGCAAAATAAAATTTCGCCGCCCCAGCTCTGCGTGGAAGTTAAATGAATTAATTTCGTTTCAAAGACCATTAGCGCGTCCTGGATTTTTATTATTACTAATTTCTGCTTCCAAGGCGACACAGCTCTTGCATATAAGAAAAATTCAAGACATTGTTATCCGGATTACATGTAGATTTTTTTACTGTTTTCGTTTTTCGATTTGATATTTGACCTCATAACATTTTTTCACGGTACGGTGGCCAAATTATCGACTCAAAAATTTTATCCAGCTAATGTGAGCAATCAATGTAAATATTGAATCGAAGGAGGTCTCATCTTTTTTATTACAGATTTGGATTTAGCGGGAAAAATTTTCAACAGAATTGGTTGAAACCAAAATTTTCTCGACCATATTTGAGCCCTATAAAGCATTATTTGTTCAAAAATCCGCGGGATTTTACCAGAATGCGAAAATTCATATTCTTATAGTGAGGTCCTCAATGATTTTTCTCAGGGAATCGATTGGGCCCATCATATTTTGGCCCCTATGCGTGATATGAGGACAAACTTTGAATTTTCAAGGAAAAACTCTGCATGGAGTCCAAAAATGGACGAAAAAGTTTTAGTTCAACCAATTCGGATGTAAAATCTCCCACTGAATCCAAATTTGAAATTAAAAGAGGAGGTTTGCATTTGCAATTGCAAAGTTGGACCTCTCATCTCGTATAAGCCTTTCTGGACCCAAAATATGATGGGTTCAGAAATTACTAAGAACCTCAGTATCGGACTACGAATTTTTGCATCCTGATCTGAATAAACGTCCCCGGATTTTTCAACAAATAACACTGCATATAGGGCCCAAATAGGGACGCAAAAATTTTTGGTTTTAACCAATTCGGATGAAAAATTTCCCGCTTAATCCGAATCGGCAATAAAAAATATGGGTTTGCATTTGAAATTCAGAGTTCTACCTCATATCTCATTTAAGGGCTTTTTGGTCCGGAAATTTGATCAACCCATTCGATTCCACGGCCGAAATCACTGAAGACCTCAGTATCGCAATTTTCCACCTGTGCGCGAAAATATTCAGCGTTTCCAGATTTTTGAACCACCATATCCTTCTACTACGAGTATTATCAAGTAAACAAAGAACACTAATCTGCCTCAAATTTCAGTCAGGCATCCTTTTAACCCATAAAAGGCGTTTTTTCGAATTTTGAAACGACGACGCCTTATTATCAATTTACGTACTTGAGACGATCGACAAAAAACCCAAAAAGTATCGCCTACATTTCGTATCAATAAGTGAAGAGAGCAATATACGTATCGTCGTTTGAATGTAAAATGTGACGGTTGAAATTTTTTAAACCCCTCCTAAAAATAAAAATTTTGACTCCTGATTGGCAAACTGAAAACAAAATTTACTTCAGAATTATCCTGGAAACCCTTCGAAAAATTATACGTTTTTCTTCTGCCGGTATAATTCCGGGTTCAATTAAATTTTTATTCAGTTGTTCGTGTACTAATATAAATGGATTGGTCGAGCAAGTCAAAAAGCCGCCCCAAAGTCTTGGCGTCTCTTGGATTTCATACTCAATAACAGGCGACTTTTCGATTTTGACGAAGAAAAATTTGAGTATGAAAACGCTGATTTGCCACCCCCAGAATTTACCGCCCCGGCAGGTTGCCCGGTTTGCCGGCCCTGGCGGCGGCCCTGTTGACGATGCCATAAAATATTCCGCGATTAACGCATCTTAACGGACAATGAAGAGCGAAATGCGTTTCACAAAGTTTTGACATCTGATCGACTGAAAAACAACGTCCGTGTTCATAATCGAATTGACTGGACGAAATCAATCAATTAATGTAAATTGATTTTAGGTTTATGTTTATTTATCTAAAATGGAATTGTAAATTATTGTATTTGATTGTGGTGGTACTAATAAAGATGTCTTAGAACCCTTCTTGAAAATTGGACTGGTTCGATGAGCCATTCTTTAGTTAAAGATGATATCTGGGTACCAACACAGATGCTATCTGTGTTAGATGATTCCTCGAAAAGAGATGAATCGAAAGTGTTCGCTGGAACTTCGACTTCTCACTTATACACAATTTTATTTATGTATGTCACCACACGGTCTCCTTCATCAACTTTTCATTTGGTGATATTGGTACGTTGTTCATTCAGTGTTCGTTGTAGTTGTTTAAGACTCCCATATTTTTCTAAGCTTTCCATTATTGTAGTACCGTACATCTGTTCTTATTTTTTTGCTTATCACTTTGTTCAGTTTTGAATGTTCTTGTACCCATCTTCTGCAGTTCTTTTTTATATTGTTGCTTTTTATCTTAAAGTTGTTCGATGTCGATGCTGTTTCTAATTTAAGTCATAAGTTTATTCCTCTCTTACTTCGTGTTAAATTGAACTTTAGCTCTAATCGTACTGTGTCATTATGAAAACCGAGTTTATAAAATCTGCATTTAATACCATTTGCTTGTTATTGGTTATAACGTGTTTCGTGTGTCCTCTTGGGCTTTGCCATGTCCAACGCCTTTTTTTTTTCTTGAAGTATGTATTCATGCTATGCGGATTTTCCTCATTTACGTAGTTGTCCTCTTCCGTTTCGGTTTATCCATCAAGAAGGTCCCAGGCGCCCTTAAAGCTCATTAAGGGCCGATATTATAAACGTGTCAACCGAGAGTTGAGACTCAACCACTGCTTGAAGGCCCATTTTGGCATATAAAAACCGGTTTCCAAGCGGAAGTCGAGTCTCAATTCTCGGTTGACACGTTTATAGTACCAGCCCTGAGGAAGTTCAAAATGGCTGTATGTATTTATCCAGGCTGCACCGGGAAATATAGTATACAGGGTGTTTCAGAATAAGGTTCTGTAAATTTGGGATCTTGATCCTTCGATGATTTTATGATATGAAGTTGTTATGAACCATGAACTATATTAACTGACGCACTGTTTCTGAGGTACAGGGTGTTGAAATTTAAAAAAAAATTAGTTTTATGAAATTATTTTCTACACCGTACCTACACGATCTCTTTTTGCGTTTTGGCCTGTTATGAGTATGCATTGAGACACATTTTTTCCGATACGAAACGATGTTTAATTTTCACCAGTGGCGTCCGTACGGACTTCTGTCCGAACAAATTTGGTGAAAAAATTGATACACAAATGATTTTTTTTTTATTTTGAATTATTCTCGTAATCACCACATAATTAGCAGTAAGAATGGTCTCTTGAGTTTTTTACCTGCGAAGAACATTTTCTCAGAAAAAAAAAATAAAATGCAAATTCAGCATGTGCTTCGATACCGACTAATTTTCAGTCTATGGTTCCGTGAATTCGAAATCGTAATCCTCACATGATTTTATGATATAAACTTCCTTTGGACCATGGGTCTCTGACGTATTGTTTTTGAGAAACGGGGTGTTGAAATAAAAAAAAATGTTTTTCGAATTTATTTTCGGCACGGTACACATTTTTTTGCGTTCTGGTAAATTATGAGTACACCATTAAACACATTTTCCGAATTTCGTGAAGTAATCAAAAAATTTCGTAAATTTCCTAGATGAAATTGCATTTTGGAAGTAATCAAGGAATTTCGTAACTTTTCTAGATTCCTGTTAATTCAATGTACAGTTGGAAAATTGCGTTTTTTTTGCGTTCTGGTAAATTATGAGTACACCATTAAACACATTTTCCGAATTTCGTGAAGTAATCAAAAAATTTCGTAAATTTCCTAGATGAAATTGCATTTTGGAAGTAATCAAGGAATTTCGTAACTTTTCTAGATTCCTGTTAATTCAATGTACAGTTGGAAAATTTTCTATGGATTTCTCCCCCCCAAAAATTTGGCTTCGGCTCGTCCCTAGAAACGTCGATACACTTCAGGAGGTCTCTTCTATATATTTGTTGCCTACACAATGACAAATCCTTGTAAGGAACTGACCTTATATAAGTTTTCCTGATACTATGATGATAAGTTTGAAATTGTTGATTTTTTTGTAAATGAATATTTCTTCAAAGTTCTTATGGATATTGGTCTTTTGAAAACCACGAATGCCCAATATTCACTCTTTATGTTCTCCTCCTGTTGGGGCTACAGAATGACTCTTTACCTAGGGCGACAGTTTGGCTAGCGACGGCGCTGTCCTAGGGGTGTTTTCCTTATAATTCAATTTTCAGTCTTTACGCCAAGAATTTTAGATTTAGATTTAGAAATTTCAAAGCAGTCCGTCATAAATGGCAAAAACTCGTCGGAGTAGGATAATACAATCATAAAACAAAGTTCCTTTCATGCCTACACAGTCGTTGGCAAAATTTTGCGTGAATACTTTCTAACTAAAATATTCGGAAATATTTCTTCGTCGCCAAGTGATATTTGTTTCATATGCGTAAATATGAATAGTTTCAATTTTTCTAGGGGAATATCTAGTCCATATAGGTTAGTTTTTAGTGTCTGGTTTCCAGGAAATCAGATCCACATACAAATGAGGACAAGAATTCGACGTTAAATCAGATGTAACATTAAATGTCGTACATAATAGATCTAATAATAAAATGTAGCTCTGAAAGAAAGAAAACTGAGAAAAGGGGTCAGGTTTTTCATTGTTACGCATAAGTTCGTTGCCCCCGTATTAGAAAACTTCATGTTGAGACGGCCCTGTAGAATAGACAGACGTAACTGTTATCATAATACCATTCCAATCAGATGAGCGCCAGTATTTCCTGAAAGACCGATTATCGAAATATTATTCACCTTGAACCTATTGCCTATTTTGTGTGCATGTATTTCATTGTTCGCAGTTTATACGGTATTTATTTTAAAAAATTCGCCGATTTATTTTGAGAACATTCCTGTGAGAAGTCCGTGACAATGGCATCATCATCAGGTTATCAGGTTAGTTAGAGTTAAGTGATAAGAATGGATTTATTTGCTGACGGGAAAGGGGAGTTCGAGTTTCGATGCATCATCCATACTTTTGATTATTTCCAGATGTTACAAGAATTCAACTGTTTGTTCCTTTCGCTTTGACTTCCTTTCCTAATTATATATACAATAATCATTTTCATTTTTAAATTTTAATTTAGAATTTGTCGGAATCCATTCACTTTATCTTTGATTTTATTTAGAAGCTAATGTTAATTCAAGCTGAACTTACTTTTACACATAGTACCCAACCATTTTTTGCCGAAATATCACAACAGTATCTGAGAAAAGAAAAAATTCACTTCAAGCCCTAACCAAAGCTTTATCCTATAGTGTATTGGCCGCCGCAGTTTATTCGATAATGGTACATCTTCAAAAAATAAACAACACCGATTAAAATGCATAGAATATGCGTTTGAGAATAGAAAAAGGCTATTATTCTCGCTATTATTATAATATTTTCGAAATTTTACAGAACAATTTTCTGTCACCAGATTTAACTCAATCGTTGATACTTTTTTTGAATATATTGAATTTCCTTATATTTTTCACTGATTCAGGTAGTAAGTTTCATATTTTCGAGATTAGAAAAACTACAATGTCTCTGGCCGATCATTTGAGTACTTAAAAATCATGTGCTCTAGCGCTGTATGAGAGCTTACGTGTAACAATCTAATTTTACTCTAATGCATATTCTCTGTAGACATTTATAGCTGTCTACAGTCGAAAGCACTACTCTCTTTGTATATTTCATGCGTGGGGTAAGTCTTAGTCTTATCATGAATTATCCACCCAAACCCAAAAGTCCATATATGACAACTTGTTCATTTAAATCCCAAGGAGGCCGTCAATGGCATTGATAAATCCAAATACATCCTTAGGAGCTTCAGCGGTTACGTCATAAGGATCCAGAACCGACCTCTTCATGTGAATGGATCTCAGTTCCGCCAGCTCTGGACACTTGCATACCATGTATTCAGCCATTTCTTTCTCTGATCCACGAAGCCTGCAGGTTTCATCTGTTGATTTTCCCATGCGATACAAAAAAAATTTGTATCGACAGTCTCCCGTCAGCAGACCTAACATTACTCGAAGCTCAGCTCGTGGCAGCTTCATGAGCTTGCTATAGTGTAGGTCGGCGAGAATTCCACAAATTTCTTAGCTTGCGCATTTTTCTCCACAGCATTGTTTTGTTTGCCGCTTCTCATAGTTGGACTGCTTTCTTGTACTGGTCTTTTCCCAACCCACAGAAAGGTTCAGGTCCAACAGGCTTCAGCCTTGATGCTTTCTTCGCAAGTTCATCGGCTCTTTCATTTCTGTCGATACCACAATGTCCTGGTATCCAGCAGAGTCACCTTATTGCCTCTGGACAGTTGCTTTATGGTATTACGGCATTCCATCAGGTATAGAATATTGACTTGATGTTTCTGTAGGGTGGGTTCTAGTTTCAAGAAGGAGGTTCCAATGGCTTGAATATTTCGACTGAAGAGACAGAAAGTTTTTTTTTCTCTACGGCTTCATGGAAAGATTTTGTGGTTCAGTTGAATAATCAAAACTCTTTCATCAGTTTCATCTCTTCTTATTCACAATTGTCCACTGAAATCTCCCTCAGAGTCTTCATCAATTTTGTCATCTGCAGTCTCCAGAATACAAGTGAACTCTTCCATGATGATCAGGTTTCGTCACCAAAATTCATCATGTGGTATCCGGTATTGAAACACACATGATCCGCAATCTGTGATCTTCTTATACCTGTGTTTTTAATGCTGTTTTTATAAGTTTGTTCCAGAGAGAGAGATTAAAACCCCCAAAAAGCTTGATTGAATACGAAATATCAGATTCTCTGGATCACATTCAATAATGATATTGGATGTTGAAGGTAGACATTATATTTTGTTGATTTATAGGATTCTTAAATATAGGTTTGGGTACACTAATGTACGTATTTCGTGTTGAAAATGGTACCAGGAGATGGATAAAGGAAGATAGTTATTCATCATTATTCACTCGATTATTCTATCATTCAACAGAATATATGTACCTAATGACTCCACGTAAATTGCCCACATCGAATACTTTGAAGAATAATAATTTAATTATTAGTTGTCGTCAAATTAACTCTATGTATCCATATCCCAGAATTATATGATAAAATTAAGATTGGATCATTTCATATGTCACATCAGGAGAAGTTCCATAAAAAAAATGGTGAGCAAAGTTTTCATATGCATCGATTAGTGCCACCAGTTGTGGTGCTAGGTAGTTAACTTACACAATGAAACAACGAAAAGCAATTGGCGCCATTAATCCATGCACCTGTAAATCAAAGAGTGGTTGTATTGGCGTTGTTTCCTGATCGTATTGTGATTCCTGCGAAAAATGGTAGAATTTAATGAGATAAACACATCAAATAAGTGGTTTCAGATTGATATGATAGAGCTTTGGTCAGTCATAAACGAGCAATATATCCTTGTTTATAGAAGTATGGAATATAATTTTATGAAAATAGGAATCAGCAGGATACAGAGTTAAAGAAAATAGCAGAAGTTATGTCAAAAACTGTTGAAGATTTCAAAGTGCATGCTGTCAACTCCAATATCGGCGGATACAACAGTTGTAAAACCTTAGACTAATCTAAGTGTAAAACAGTTGCATGCTCAACATGTTCAGTGAGCGGACGCCACTTTGAATTACGCCCACTATGCACAACACGTTATGTCATTTCAGAGGTTTTAGAGTTTAGATATTTTCAAAATGTAAACATTGAAGATAAAAAGGCCAAAATGAACTCCCATGAATTGATTTATGAAAATCAAGGTGGTTGATTACTGTTATTCGATGTAATTATTAATTATTGAATCAAACGTCATACCACGATAGAGTAGACCAAATACTATCGAATGATACCAACATTAGTTCGGCGAAAATGTACCATTTCCAAAATAATTAAAATTTTAAGAATCAACCCGAAATTGCCGATTTTAAAAATATTTTTCTCAATCGCAGGGTCAGTATGTGATAAACGATATCTATTTCAGCCACATTAATCCGAATTATTGTGTAAACACTTCTAATTGAAATTATTCTGAATAGTTAATCGAAAACTTCAATCAATGCAAATTAAATGAATTTTTTCGTTTCCATAAGTTTAATGAGTCTGAAAAAATCCTCTCTAGTTCGAAAAATTATGCCAATTTTTCCAATCCTGAACAGATCATGGAAAACTCAGATAAAGGTAATAACAAAATATTAATATGTAGAGATGAATATGTTACAGAAGCTACAAAAATGTAGCAACATCTAAAAAATTAACATCTGGCCCTACCAGAAAATTACAGAACAAAGTAAATAATTATCCAAAGTCACTCAAGAAAGAAGGAAATAGTATATTGGCATAATAATATGTAATGATTCCATGACTTTTGTCTGAAAGTTATTATTTTTCTGGAAGGGGTGGGGGGAATTACCCTTCCACGTATCAAAGCCACAGTGAGTTTATCGGGAATCAACAGTGGTATCAAACCGTTACGAATTAGTGTCATTGGATGTAGTTTCGTAATACACAAACATATTGTGTACTATCACACTCAGAAATCAATGGCATTATATCAAAAATTTCACAGATTTTGGTATAAAGGCGTTATTTCATCTTGAAGATTTCTGTTTTGAAGGAGAATATTTCGTGTTTGATGGGGTTTTTTATTAACAAACAGACGGTACAGTAATGTGATCCCCAAAAATAAGTCCAACATTTGCAAATTTAGTTATGCTATCACTATTCGAATATTCCATTTCTGAATTGAAGTTCCTCATTCCTCTAATGAAACTGAACGTCGATGACTACTTTCATTACCTGAAGCAGAAATTTCATTCCATCCAAAACAAAAAACTATTTCATTTTTCGACATAGTGGTAAATCATTGTAAACGAATTGGTACGATAATTTCAATAAATCAACTGAAATCCTCAAACAGAACAATTATCCAAATCACCTCATACAGACCTGCATAAATGTCTACAGTAGTGCGAAACAAAAGGATATCATCCTCTCGAACAATAATGGAGACGTAAGCACGCTAAACACAACATCGGAAATATTATAACATCACACAAAAATATTTCAAACTTGTATTCTATTCGGTGTTATCATATAAAATAGAAAAAAAAATCAGAGAACGCAACGGTTTTGCAGCATTCTATAATGTTCCTAATAATAATAGGAAATTTTATACAAAACTAAAAGAAAAAAACATTAATTTCACAACAATAAAAAAGAATTTCCGAAAATGATCTCTTTCGGAAAATTCAGCGGTCGAGTTACAACCTCAGACCAAGAATCCTCTGAAGATGCCTACCGCAGTTGTGGGCTAAACATTAGGTGAAATAATTCCTAATGGACCACGGCCAATAAGTCCGGAAGACTTTCTTAATGTCAATAAAAAAGTGGTTTACAAAATTGAAGGTACCAACTGTACAAAATGCTATATAGGCCAAACGAAACAATGACTACAAGAGGGGAAAAACAACATAGGAATGATACAGAAAGACCAAACAAGATACAGAAAAACAGCGCCTACTGCAAAAGCACATACTGAAGGACATAAATTCAACTTCGCGAATGTCACAGTTCTGGATTATCAACCTATCTACAAAATACGCCTAATCAGTGAAATGATCCGTATAAGGTCCAACAACACGATGAACTATAAAGAAGGCATCTATTTAAATATTATCTGGGGGTTTTAATAGGATTTTCTCTCCCAGTCTCTGAAAAAATGAAATATAAAAAAAAATTTTAATAATTGAAAAAAGAACTGGTTTCAGGTAATTCTGAAATAAAATAACGATATCACCATCTACACCATTTCCAATTGTAATTCAGAAATCGTCAATTCACATTCAGAAAACATCACTTGTATTTCAGATTAGTCAATTGTATTTCCGAAAACATCAAATGTTATTCAAATTTTGTCAATTGAATTTCAGAAAATATAAAATGAAATTCAATTGAGTTATTCGAAATACATTAGATGTTTTCTGAAATTCAGTTGACTGATCTGAAATTCAATTGACGCTTTCTGAAATTGAAGTGACTTATCTAAAATACACTTGACAATTTCTGAATTACACTTGAAAATGTTGTAGTAATCAATATTAATCTATGTTCATCCTATATTGGCAAATGTCAATTGAAGAATCAAAATATTCTGACGATTCTGCAGAGTTGAATGAAACATAGAAATTGCCTGAAGAAGGAGTCTGCTTTAGACTCCGAAACGTTACGCTCTAGAGTTCGAAGTGTTTTCTATTTGTTTATTGTTAGGCAATTATTTTTATAAAGATTTGGCTCCTGATAAATTAGTGATCAAGTTTCACACAGGGGCCTCTCTTCCTCTTCTATTGTTAAAAACATTTTTTTGTAAGGTTTCTTTTTTCAGAGTCTGGGAGAGAAAACCCTAATAAAACTTTCAGGATAATATAAAGAATGCGATCAACATCTGAAGTCGATTTATGATGGCCTGATTCTGAACAATAATGGTGTGTCTGTGACTTGAAAAGTGTGTATTCAGGATTGACTCTGAATATTGTTTTGTTGGCGTATCCACCATTTTTTTAAATCATATTTATCCAACTCTTTTACCATTGTTGTACATTATGTCTAGGATTGTGATTGTGTTTTGTGATAATTTCAATTTGTGACCATTGTGGAAGAGTGAAAAAAAATTTGAAATAATAATTGTGTACAGGGTATCCCGAGTTGCCTTGATTTTGGCTGTTTCTGGTACTTCTAGACTAGATAGCTAAAAACGTTGAAGGAAGTCCTTGGCTCGATTTCCGTGAAAACACCAATAGTGAAAACCATTTCACGATATCTTCATTTGTTTTGAAGATATAACAACATTTTGAAATTCTTCGATACAGAAGATGTGCCATAACTTTTTCATTTCTGGAAATATTTGAAAAAGATAAAAACTTTAAACAAACACTTTTTCACTGGGAATAAGACATTGTTTCAAATTTTTTATCTTGAAATTTTTTTTTATGATATAAGATGAAAAAAATGCGTACGTATTCAAAATAAAAAATGTTTTTTTTACGCGAAAGAAAATTGAATATGATTTCCTTTTTCCAGTGAAACAGCGCTTCTAGAAGGATTTAATCATTTTAAGATATTTTCGTTAATGAAAATGTTATGGCACTTTTTCGAAATCGATAATATATCGAAATTTAAAAAAAATGAAGATATCGTGAAACGGTTTTCACTAATGATGTTTTCACGAAAATCGAGCCCAGGACACCTTTCGAAGTATTTAACTATCTAGTCCAGAAGTACCTACAACAGTAAAAATCAAGCAATTTGGGATACCCTGTACAGGTATATTGAATACCATCTGCATTTTGTTCAATTTTACTTGCGGCATTAAGCGGTCGATAGGTCTGGTTCTCTCTTGTCATATCAACAACATAATAGGTACGCATAGCGTTTTCACATCGAGTTAATTTGAATATTATGATTTTCTTTTATTATGTATTTATAGTGAAAATGACTAAATTTAATTCAAAGAAAATATGAGGTAAGTAACAGATACTAAGGTTTTATGTTTTCTAGCCTCGAAAAAGAATCACAAGGTATTCGAAACGTTAGCGATGTATAAATAAGTTATTAAATTGACATTTTTGTTCAAATTCTTGTTGAAATTAGTTCACTATTAAAAATACTGAGGTGACCAATAATCAGTTCAATCTTCATTTTCCTGACGTCTGTTATTCTTATCATTAGTAGTCAGGGTCCTTCTAGACCCTTGTAAAATATTCCTTCGGCTCTCACCTTGAGCTCATTCGTTTGAAAAACGATAAGTCAATAAAATAAATTGTACGAACGTTTTTTCATCACCTGAAAAAAAAACAGCTACTTGATAATCAATTTGTTGAAACATTAAATTTCTCAATCATAGATTAATACTTATGTGTTAAAGTATTAAATTATGTTATCAATGAAATCAAATGATTAAGACATTGCAGTACCGCCACGAAACATCGTCAATCTTTTTATACACCATACATATAATCCATCAAGTTCTATGAGTTCCCCCCTTGAGGTGTCAATTTCATAAAATGACTTCATTTGTACCCAGATGATCGTTCTCATCAATTTCGAACAGGAGCACAAAGGCTTTGCGCGTACATGTGATTTTCCGTCGACCGATCGTTTAGTCGCAAAAATGCAACACAAACTTTTAAATACAAATGCGCGCACATATGACCAAATAATCGCTGCGACTAAACAGAACAGAAGTGAAGCGACGCGATTGTCCCAAATCGAAACGATCCAAACTTGGTTAATTTTTTTTGGACTTCATAGGGTCCTATATTTAATGGCTCGTACCTAATAGGAAAGCAACTTCGTATGCGGTTTTAATAAAAATCCATGTTGTTACTAAATGTAGTCGCAAGTGTGCGGATGATCCATTTTCGAATTGCTTTCTTGGCGATTGCGATTAGTCCTTCGCGCGACAAGAAATCGCATGGGCGCGCTTAGTGAATTTTTTGGTAATCAAGATCACAGATGCATGTAATTCTGGACATAAATCAATGGTCTCTGGCAGTGATACTGTGACCAGATCTAGGATCGAGGGTTGGATCAGAACGCAGAATCAATCAAAGAAACGAGGATTTGATAATCATACTCAAGTTTTTTCAGTTGTTGTTGAATATTCACTGAACATCAGTAAATTGGTTATTTCCATCACTTATGGAAATTTCCAGGGCTGTCCCGAAGACCAGACGACCTCTGGGATTGAAACACGAAAAAATATAGTTTTCTATGACGATAAAGATAATCAAATTTAATGGTGACTTATTGAAGTTTGTTTTTTATATTTATTCTAGTTACATTGATTAAAAGAAATGCTTAGGTGCGCCGAACTGGAAGAATAATCTTTATTTCATTGAAAATGTAGGTAGATAACATCTTCGACATCCTCATGAAACTTCATTTTTTAATTAATAAATGTCTGTTATAAAGTCACGAAAAAAACACTCAATTTGTTTGATGATTTCCATTCATTGCGCTGCGCGATAGGAAAAATCTTTCACTGTGCCGAATTCAGACGATGCGCATTGTACTTACGATCATTTCTGATTTGGAACAAATCTTAAATAAAATATGAAAGGAACCATATTGTCATTACGAGATGAAGTTTCCCAATTCGTTTAGGGTATTTCTGGGGACGAATATCTAGGATCTTAAAATATTTCATATTATTTTCTCAAATCCGTTATTTCAGAAGTTTCATATAGGTGATTTCTCTAGAAAATATTTATTATGTTGAGTTTCAACTCATGTTAATATTGAAAATTTACTTTTTAAAACATTCCTTCATGTTTTGTCATAGACAGCAAGTATTACTACTATGGAAAACATTTTGCAGGACATAATAATAAAAAAAAATTCAAAAATAGGGAAAAAAAAGGAATAAAAAAAAGGTGTGATATTTTCATTTCCAGAAACTCGAAAATTATTTTCATGAAAGAAGAAAATTCGTCAGGCTTTACATTTCTTGTAATTGAAATTGCGAAAAAAGACCATGAAGTCTCAAGTTGTTCTTATGAAAAATGACTTTTCGATGAAGAAAAAGGGAGTGGTCATAACGATCGATGACGAATCAATGTAAAACGGGAAAAATTCGACAATTACATTTTCGGCGAAAAATTTCCTGAAAATTGCTTTTTTATTCACATGTAACTCAACAAATCACGAGAAGGCCTCATTTTATGCTTTCATTTCAAAGGGGGATACAACTGAAGAGAACTTTTCATTAATAATTGAATCATGAAAATATTTTTTTTCTGAAAAATCAATGGCTAATCCCTCTTTGTCAAAAAGTCAGAAGAAAGAACTCCACAAATCTCAAATATGTACCTTTACATTTGAGAAACATTGCGAAAAAACGAATACAATTTCAACACCCTGTGTCTGTGAAACGTTTGGTATCCATAGTTTATAAGAAAATCTTCTGGGCGATCCCCCGAAGAATACGAACTAGAAATATCGAAAACTTATAAATTATTATTATTGATTAATTTTTAATGATATAACCTTGAGAATTTTTCTTCTCTCAGACCATAAGTAACCATGGTGACCCGAGAACAATATAATTTATGGCCGTTCATTGTGATATAGAGTTATTCAGTTTTGTTGAAGTTTTTTCTTGTATTTCCTTATCAATAGTTTGTGTCTTTTACAGAAATAAATATCGAATATGATATACACTTCTTACAAGAATTAAAGGAACATGATCATTTTTTAAATTTGATGGAGATTTCCAATAGGCTTTATCTCAGTGAAAAATGGTCTTATAGAAATTGCAGAAAACCAAGTTTTGAAGCTTGAAGACTCTTGTTTCTGAATTTATTGGTTAATTTTTTTTCGGAGTTTTGGAAGCCATGCAATCTCCGGGATAAAGCACGAAGAAGAAATTTGCAAAATTTTTCAAATATTATTTTTGCTCTACGGGCATGGAAAAACTTCCCCCGGCAAAAACAATACAAAAGTTGCATAGCCTATTTATTCAGCTTTCATTTGCATTTCACGAGACTCGGATATGACCATTAGTCTTTGAGATATCCACTTTTTAATGTAAAAAGATCTTTTTTCACTCAAATGACTAACTCTCGCCTACTTATAGCATAACGAGCTGACAGACGATTTCTTTCTCTGTAGAAAATTTCCTACAAAAATCTGTCATGTTTAATTTAAAAAATATATGTCGTCTTCTTGGACCGGAAAACCACTAAACCGATCGATCTACCGATTCAGGGGGGCCTTTGGAATGCATAAGGCTGTAAAATTTTCTCAGAACCTGAGCTTTCCCCCCAATATCGACCAAGATGCAGTCCATTAACCAAAAAATTCCAAAAGGTTGCTCTTTTTTCAAGTAAACGTTACAGGTAACGTTTAATTCAATATAACCTTCATAGGAAATTTTCTGCAAAAAAAGAAACCGTCTGTCGGCTCGCTAGTCGATTAGTATTACCGGGGATATCGGCAGTTGGGGAAAAAATGTTTTTTTTGCATTCAAAACTGGATATCTCGAGGACAAATGATCGTATCCGAGTCCCGTGAAGAGCAAAACGTTATGCGCGTAGAGCAAAAAAAATTTTTATTTTGGAAATTTTTTCTTCGGTTTTTTCCGAGAAATGAATGGTACTATGATAATTTTTTTTAAAATAAATTCAGAAATTAGAGTCTACAAGCATCGAAAAAAGGTTTTTTCATTCCTCACTGAGTAACAGCCTGTTGAAAATCACCAAAATATTTTGAAAATTTTTCTGTTCCTTTAATTTTTCCAAGAAGATATTTTCAGTAACTTTCTAGTGACCAGAAGGGACGATTTTCACAGTTAACCATTGAAAAGAAACGTTACGCCAATATTTCATGTTTCTCAGAAGACAATTTGAACGCTACTGGATTGTTCTCAGCCATTTCAGTTTATTTCGCATTGTTCGAATGCAATTCCTAAAAATTAAAATTCCGAGAATCATTCCTCTCAAATACTGAGTCGTCCACGGTGAATATTTTTGGGGTATTCGGTTTCATGAAGAAGATTGTCACGGTGTTGCTGCCAGTAACAGTCATCACTATGTTTTCTCAAAAACGAAAATGAGACACCATACTTTGAAGCAACATTGACAAATAATAATAATAGATTTAGATCATAGACAATTTTTTTTTAAACGCGTCTTTGAAGGTCGAATGTTTATAAGTACCAGCACCGTATTCGCTCGTTACCTGTGCAATATGATAGAATAAATAAAATTTACATTCAATGAAATAGACCTCGAAAAACAATCAAAGGAACCCATACTTCTGGACCTGCAGATCACAATTTCGACTCCCTCTTACTATCCGGTCCACAATCTCGACAAATGGAGCTAAGTGAATTTCACATCGAATCTCATTGTTATCAATTATTTTCAATGTAGTCGAAACTCAACGGGCCCACTAACGTTCAAGGCATCGCATTCGCGAGTTTTTGCCCATGATTTGACTACACTTGTTAGATGTTCTTATCAATCCTTGTACGCCAGGAGCGGTGACAACGCGATTTCCGTCAGTTTCCTGCGATTCGCAGGACCTCCCGATTCGCTATCCTGCGCTAGGACAGAAATCGATTTGTTCGTTTTGGGTTTTAAGGTTACCTACCCTTCGTGCAGCGCGACCACCGCAACGATGTGTGCAGTGATGTTGGAGAGTTATATTTCTCTTTAATTTCATCTAGTGTTTTGTTTTCGAGGTGAGTTCGACATAATATTTGCTTAGACTAGGAAATCTTTCATTTATCTAATAATTTCTTGAACTGATTCAAAAACAAACTCCACCAATTTCGTCCATCTCTTGCATTAATGGATGCTTCAGTGAATCTGAATTACTGGTTTTATTTAAATTTTAATTTCATGTTATACCTATCTGTATCACTTTTATTTGTTTTTCTGGGCCTTAAAGACGTAGTCTCGGCTCTTATTATAAAAATAATAATAATAATAATTTCCTTTTATAGTTGATAATTTTCGTATTTACCTATCATTCGAATAAATTGATATTTTTTGTTGGGAGGGCCACACAGAATTGTGTTAAACATTTAACATCATTGTCATGCAATTTTACATAATTTAAAAATAAAACCCGGAAAATGCTCCGAAAGTACCTAGTGTGTTTGATGTTGCGGTTGTGAAAATCTCAGTTGTGGACACGTGATAAAACGTAAACAAAATGTGTATTGTTTTCGATAGAAAAAAATGTCAAAGTGAATGGGTAATGACTAATAAGGACCTCAAGATAAACTGTAACCTACGATAATGGAAGGAATTTGAAGGATTGAATATCTAGAGTTTTGTTTCACGTATTGCAAACATTGTTTCATTCTTTTCCTTATACAGGGTGAGTTATCGATATTTCAACTGGAGGTTCCTGAGGTCTGAAGAAATAATTTTTGTCTTCACATTTTTTCCGAGTGCACTCGGTTCGAAAGATATAGAGACCGTCAAAAATCCGAAAAAAAAATGTTAATTCCGAATATATCACATGAATAATTTAATTGAATAAAATTATTTTCGGAATACCTATAGATTTTCATTGATATGATGAATCTTTTACGAACACAAAATGCCACTTGCATAATTCATTTCGTCATTATGACCATAACATTCCATATTTTTTATATTACAATTTCAAGAAACCCAACTCTTTGAAGTTGAATACTTGGCAATGAATATTTGGTGATTTCGGACCAAATCTTTGTGAAATGCGCATTTTCGAGTAAGTAATCATTAAAAAAAATCTAAGCCAGCGAAATTTGAAAAGTTGGTTACTTAAGCTGAATTCAACTCGGCTTGCAAGATTCACAGAATTATATTTGTCCTACATTTTTTTCAAAGGTTTAGGCGGAAGATCTGGAGAAAAATTTCAGTTGTTGTTTTCGTGGTTGGCATAAACCACGATAAATTGTATACCAAACAAATATTTTTATGAATCTATTGTGATTGTGTTTTGTGATAATTTCAATTTGTGACTATTGTGGAAGCGTGAAAAAAAAATTTGAAATACTAATTGTGTACAGGGTATGCTCGATTTTGGCTGTTTCTGGTACTTCTAGACTAGATAGGTAAAAACGTTGAGAAGAGTCCTGGGCTCGATTTCCGTGAAAACACCAGTAGTGAAAACATTTTCACGATATCTTCATTTGTTTTGAAGATATAACAAAATTTTGAAATATTTTTGATTTCGAAAATGTGCCATAACTTTTTCATTTTCGAAAATATCTGAAAAAGATGAAAACTTTCAACACGCACTTTTTCACTGAAAATAAGACATTATTTTAAAAATTTTTTACTTTTGAATTTTTTTCATGATATAAGATGAAAAAAAAAATGCGTTCGTATTTAAAATAAAAAAGTTGTTTTTTTCTCCAAAAAAAAAATTTTATATAGTTTCTTATTTCCAGTGAAAAAGCGCTTCTGGAAAGTTTTGATATATACAGATATTCTCGTAAATAAAAAAGTTATGGCACATTTTCAAAATCGATAATATATCAAAAAAATTAAGATATCGTGAGACGGTTTTCACTAATGGTGTTTGCACAAAAATCGAGCCCCGGACACCTTTCAAAGTTTTTACCTGTCTTGTCCAGAAGTACCTAAAACAGTAAAAATCAAGCAATTTGGGATACCCTGTACGAATCACAGACTCACCCTGTATAGCTTTATACAGCCGATAGTTTATTTGAATCAATTCAATATTTTGTAGTGTCTTGCTATTCCGATATTAAATAGTTCATGACTTTCACTACCTGATATGCTGACATTGTGGAGTCTTCCAGGCTTATTGGTCTTGGTCTATTGGGAATTATTTTATCTAACGTTTCACGTTTCACCTACATCTGCGGAAGGTATCTTCAGAGGATTCTTGATCTGAGACATTAACTGGACCGCAGAATTTCCGAGAGTGATTCAGCGGACGAGTTACAATCGCTCGAGTTACAATCTCAGACCAAGGGATCCCCTGAGGAGTGAATTGATTCATAATAGACCACGACCAATAATAGTGAACCTTTTGAGTAACGGTTTGTCTGTAAGGCTAGAAATTTTTATAGTGATAGTTCCTAGCATGCTGAGGACGGAAATCATCGCCTGGCACCCCTCACCCCTGCACGTCATCAAGATCTATATCTTTGAAAGTGTTAAAAAAATTTGAAAAATAAACTTGTTCCTGTAAGCTTGAAACTTTCATACGATTTTGTTCGTTCATTGTGAAGTTCAAAAAAAAATTGACAGGCGATTTCGACGAGCACAACTACCTGCCAGGCGACTCGAAAAGGGTGTAAAATACGAACAAAAATTAACTTTTCTATGTAAGGCTGAAATTTATATATGTGTGCGTCTGAGGGAATGAAAAAATAAGTTTTATTATTAATCTTCATCATCATCTGATATGTTATCATTAATTTTTCATCATATAGTACAGTCGTTTCAAGCGTAGTACACTGTGTCTTAAATTGGTTGAGACTGCATTATATCTCAGCTATTATTGAAAATAGAGTCATGCGGTTTTCGAAACCCTGTGTCACTTTTTTGTAAAACTTTTAAATCCACAAACAGAAATATTCCATCTTCTTTTGTTTCTGGAATACAGTGCGAAAATGAAAATGTTCACTTTTTGAAGATGTTATTATTTCTCGGGCCCTGTATGAGAAAAAAAAAGTATGAAAATGTGTATAATAATGTTTTTATGTAGAAGTCAGTGGCGTAGCTAAACATTTTTTCAAATCATTATTTTTGAGATTGAATTGGAACGGAATGAAATTTTTCATATGGAACACCATGTTTATTTCAACGTCAAACTTTATCACGACCTATGCTTCAATAAATTTCAGTTGAAAAAAATATCCCACGTATTTAATCAATATTCACAAGCATTTAATCATTACTTTTTCAAAAGCCATATGATCTAAACCCATTTATTTTATCCTGTTTTGAACATAATTTCAAAATATCAACTGAAAAATGGTTTTTTGATGCATGTGTGGAAGAATTCATGTCTTACTTTAAAAAAAACAAACAGAAATACAGTAGGCGCTTGATGCCGGATTATCGGAAATGCCGGATCATCGAATTTGTACAGGAAAAAAAAGCTAACTTCATATGATTTTCACTACTATCAAATTTTCGCAAAATAAGACCGCTATTTTGTCAAGGGACGCTATGAAACAAGAAAAAACAAATACACCACTATCGTGGTTAGGTCCGGACTGCCGAGCGAGAAAAACTACTCTCGGTGATCCGGCGTTCAGCTGTATAAAATGCCGGATTATAGAGCGGGTTACCTGGGTCCCAAAGTGCCGGACTACCGAGTGTACCGGATTGGCAAGCGCTGGATTATCGAGCGACGATTGTATACATTTTTCGGATGGTTGACGCTCAAATTTATGAAAGGTAAGGTTGTGATACATCGATGTATTCAGAAAAAAATGAGATGATTTGACGTTAAAACATACGAGGTGTTCCATTTGAAACATTTCAAGTTTGAGCTATATCTTAAAAACATTTATTAGATAAAAATTTTAAGCTACGCCACTGACTTCTACATAAAAACATTATTATACACATTTTCATACTTTTTTTTCTCATACAGGGCCCGAGAAATAATAACATCTTCAAAAAGTGAACATTTTCATTTTCGCACTGTATTCCAGAAACAAAAGAAGGGAATATTTCTGTTTGTGGATTTAAAAGTTTTACAAAAAAGTGACACAGGGTTTCGAAAACCGCATGACTCTATTTTCAATAATAGCTGAGATATAATGCAGTCTCAACCAATTTAAGACACAGTGTACTACGCTTGAAACGACTGTACTATATGATGAAAAATTAATGATAACATACCAGATGATGATGAAGATTAATAATAAAACTAATTTTTTCATTCCCTCAGACGAACACATATATAAATTTCAGCCTTACATAAAAAAGTTCATTTTTGTTCGTATTTTACACCCTTTTCGAGTCGCCTGGCAGGTAGTTGTGCTCGTCGGAATCGCCTGTCAATTTTTTTTTGAACTTCACAATGAACGAACAAAATCGTATGAAAGTTTCGAGCTTACAGGAACAAGTTTATTTTTTAATTTTTTTAACACTTTCAAAGATATAGATCTTGATGACGTGCAGGGGTGAGGGGTGCCAGGCGATGATTTCCGTCTTCAGCATGCTAGGAACTATCGCTATAAAAATTTCTAGCCTTACAGACAAACCGTTAGTCAAAAGGTTCACTAGCTCCTGGACTATAAGCCCGGAAGAATCTCTCAATATTTCGGTACCTATTGTTTTTTATCAATCTGGAAATGCGAAAGCGTTTATTTATCTCACAGTTGAAATGTATTTCCTCATTGTTTCTTTTTTTTCTTCAATTTTGTAAGTGTTTGGGAGTTTGTCGAGGACTATTATTATTATTATTATCATGAACAGGGGTCGTTGTGGCTTCGTTCAGCCTAATTACATTCGAGGACTAATTACGAGGTAGAACTGAAGATAAACAGTTTATACAAGTCAGAAATCAGAAAAGAAAGTCATTACCACGAATGCAAAAACATTAGGATATAAAACATAAAGGTGTTTTCAAAAACATCAAAATATATCGTTTCAAAGTATGCTTATACAATATAACCAATATAAAAAAATATTTCTCTGAACTGCATCTCTCTGTGGATTAGATATTAATCACCTGTTATGAATCAGCGCGATGCGGCACATGGGTTTATTATTTGTTTTACTCGAAATAAACCACTCGGCTTTTTTGCGATCTGTATTATTATCTTTCAACTTTTATTACGTGATTTATCCTGAGAGGAACTCTTAAGTTCACAAACTAAACCATAAAATTGATCCAAGTTGTTAACAGAAATCGCTCGAAATAATCGACGTTCGTTTGATGTGCCCACGAATTTCCAATGCGCTGTCCTAGTTGTTCCACAGTATTCATCACCAATTAAAATCATATCAAGTACTCTATTTTCAACAACTTTTTGAAATCAGGCAAAATCATACACTGTTTGTTATGGTTTTTAGTACATAAACTTCGCAACAGCTGATCGATAACCAATCGATAAAGACATAGGCTCAATAAGATTAACTTAGCGCGGTTTCACACGGTCCGGGTGTATGTCCGTCCGGGTTTTCGCCCGTCAACCGGACAAGTAGAAATACGCAGTTTAGCATAGGTTCTTTCACACTTTCCGGACACGGGTGAATCGCCGTCCGGGCATTCAAAATGCCCGGATGTTCCCGCTAGAACTCACGGAGCCCGGACGGGCAATCGCCCGGACCATGTCCTAGCGGACTACAGTGTGCCATGAGTGCGTTCACACGATCCGGATGTTTAGTCGTCTGATTGTTCTAGACTAGAAGAAATATATTCCGAAATCCTGATAACTCTAGTACAGGAGAAACCCGAAGCGTAGAGAAATACAGGGTCTTTCACGAGGAACCTCACCCATATTTATACGGGAAACTACTGAACGTATTTTCATGAAATTCAGCACTTATAAGTATTTCACGATGCTGATGAAATCTAAAATATTTTCAAGGCATGAGCACCTCCGGTTTTTCCGGAAATGACGTCAACTTCCGTTTTTCAAATTAGAACACCATTTTTTTATTGCAGAAATAGATTCCTTAGAAAATTTCAAGTTATTTTGATGTAACATTTTTCAGTTTTGGTTGGAAAATTCTCTCTGAGCGGGAAAATTCGAAAAAAAAATCGAAAATAGAGCTCCGCTGAAACAAGAATAACTTCGAGGTTTTTGGATAGAAAATTTTCATTTTTGGGATTTTTCAAGATGTAAGATTGATGTATCCACTTTAAAAATCGAAATCGCGATTCATGATACAGGGGGTGAAAAAATTGCTTTCAAAGTTAGGGATGACAAAATCGTGAAAAATCAATTTTTTCAAATTAGAACCCCATTTTTTTATGGCAGATATTGAATCTACGTTAAAAAATAATGTGAGTGTATGCATCACACCCTTGCCCTAAAATGGATATTTTCTGAGTTATTCACAAAAAACTGTTTTTTCGTCTTGAATTTTCAGCTATTTCTTTTCCCTTCACGCCAAAAAGATGAAATTTTCAGGAACTGTTATTTGAACCATGCTGTAGATTTTTTACCCCTTCTTGAAACCGACTTCAAGTTACTATTAGGAGAACCATGGCAAACTCTCGCAGTTATAACTAGAGAAGATGCTCAAAGTTTTAACCGTTAATTTCTAGACATTTATTTATACGTCTCAGGAATGCTTCGTGCGTTGCTCTTCTTATTTCATCGGGAGGAAGAGATCTGCAAAAGTGTTTAAAAACCAAATTGAGTTTCAAAACTATGAATCTAAAAATCTAAACAAACCTGAACGCATTTCTGACTCGTTCTATGCAGTCCTCTTTATCAGTCAGGGGTGTTGAGTAGACAATATTTTTTATCCTACCCCAAACATAATAGTCTAAAGGAGTTAAATCGGGAGAACGTGGTGGCCAAAGATGTGGACCATTGTTCGCCAACCATCGATCTTCAAATAGCCTGTAGAGGATATTTGACACATTGAGTGAATTGTGTGGAGGCGGGCCATCTTGTTGATACCATAAGTCATTATGGTTCTGTACTAGCGGCTCAATTATTTGAGTCAATATGTCAGAATGTCTATCTCCTAAGGGAGAACATTCTTTAAATAATGCAAACATGTGTAGTGTTCTATCTTACCAGTTAAAGTCCCATCATAAATGTGAACATCGAGAATTGCATTATTTTTGATGGCGCAAAAAACATTGAAACTCCAGGTCTCTTGAAAGTTCCATTGTCTGAAGTGGTGGTTGTTCTCTTCATCCCAATAATGACTGTTATGCCTATTGAAAGAACCATTCTTTGTGAATTTAGATTCATCTGTCCAAATTATACAGTCTAAAAGTTTTCATTCTCTTGAAATCGAATCATCATAGCTTCGCAAAACTCTGTTCTCCTGACGAAATCAGTTTCCTTCAAATGCTGTACCCTATTGAATT
This sequence comes from Hippodamia convergens, assembly GCA_038502775.1. Classification (NCBI taxonomy): domain Eukaryota; kingdom Metazoa; phylum Arthropoda; class Insecta; order Coleoptera; family Coccinellidae; genus Hippodamia; species Hippodamia convergens. Next base: position 211,567 of record JAVSIQ010000831.1, on the reverse strand, counting down.
TATATGGGTGCATTTTATGTTTTTTTAATATTCTCCAAACACTCGATTGAGATAATCCCAGATCAATCTCGGCATCTTTGAGAGAATTTTGAGGATTCACACGAAAATATGCAAGAACTGTAATTTCGTTGTTCTCATCTTCTACTAAACTTTTTTCTCTGCGTATAGTTTTCTTAACGAAAGATCCGACATTTCTCAAGTTTGTCATGGTTCTGTTAATGGTATCTCTCGTTGGTCTGGGTCGGTCAGGAAACCTCTCAATGAACAGTCGAATCGTTCTATCTACAACTTTAGTACATTCTCCATGAAGTAGAATGAGATTTAAATAATCTTCATTGGTAAAATTAGGCATAGTGATCGATTTTATAACTTAATACGAATTATCACCAAATTAATAGTAAACACAAAATGCTACTGAATAAAGAGGAATTTGGCAGATATAATTAATGATATCTATCATTAAAAAAAAGAATGTAAAACATGGTAAGTTTTTGCATATGGTTCATAAGGAATTATTCATTTATCACTGGAGAGAAAACCGATGGCCGATTAGTTGAAATAAAGAGGTTTCCGATACAAATTCGAATCAAAATTCGCCATCTATTTAGGAACAACCTGTAACTTTTTCCTCTTGCATATTAGGGTAGTGAAATCTAAAACATGGTTCAAGTAACAGTTCCTGAAAATTTCATCTTTTTGTCGTGAAAGGAAAAGAAATAGCTGAAAATTCAAGACGAAAAACAGTTTTTTGTGAATAACTCAGAAAATATCCATTTTAGGGCAAGGGTGTGATGCATACACTCACATTATTTTTTAACGTAGATTCAATATCTGCCTTAAAAAAATGGGGTTCTAATTTGAAAAAATTGATTTTTCACGATTTTGTCATCCCTAACTTTGAAAGCGATTTTTTCACCCCCTGTATCATGAATCGCGATTTCGATTTTTAAAGTGGATACATCAATCTTACATCTTGAAAAATCCCAAAAATGAAAATTTTCTATCCAAAAACCTCGAAGTTATTCTTGCTTCAGCGCAGCTCTATTTTCGATTTTTTTTTCGAATTTTCCCGCTCAGAGAGAATTTTCCAACCAAAACTGAAAAATGTTACATCAAAATAACTTGAAATTTTCTAAGGAATCTATTTCTGCAATAAAAAAATGGTGTTCTAATTTGAAAAACGGAAGTTGACGTCATTTCCGGAAAAACCGGAGGTGCTCATGCCTTGAAAATATTTTAGATTTCATCAGCATCGTGAAATACTTATAAGTGCTGAATTTCATGAAAATACGTTCAGTAGTTTCCCGTATAAATATGGGTGAGGTTCCTCGTGAAAGACCCTGTATTTGTGCCAAGTTGAGGGAAAATTTCGTATAAATTTGAGTGCAAGGGGTGAACCCAAATTTGCCTATTTCCTTGTTTTTTCGCCGATGTTTCAATAAAGCAATCAAAATATGTTTGCGTCTACTGTCCATAGAAATCAGAGGCAAACTGAAGTACCTACTCGTACCTAGCACCTGGTAATCCGGATTTTCGCAGTTCCCGTGTGAAGAGAGCTTCCGGGTGCCGCCCGGATGGGCGATTACCCGGACGGTCAAACACCCTGACCGTGTGAAACCGCGCTTAGATCCAAGATTGAAAGTTCTCAGATTTGTAGCTAATTTTAGTTTCAAATATAGGTACCTATCAGACATAAGATATATTTCATAAATAATTTTTAGTATAACAATTCAAACCAAATCAAAATCAAATCAATTCTCAATTCAATTTGATAGACTGGGTCGCTTTCACAAAACTTCGATTGCTCCGTCAAAGTAATTGGAGCCACCGCAATCCGTTGACATTTCGAAACGAGAGATTCGATCGGTTTGAATTGACGTAAAGTTTTTTGATCGCACGATCAAAGTTTTGTGAAACCCACCTTATGGGTGAAAATCCAAGAAAGTTTGAGAAAAATTCGAATTTTTCCAGAATGAATTTCAATCAAGATTCATATCTAAACTATCTTGCTGAGGAGCTACAGAAGAGTATATTCTGTAACAAGAGAAGAATTTTGATTCTGCTTCTGCTGATTCACTCTTACCGGATTTTGATCCAGTAAGAGTGAATCATTTCGAAATCCGAGCCGGAGGCGAGTCTGAGGAATCACGAGTATCAAATTTTCAGTCTTACCGAGTAACAGACTATACTTCCTTCACGACTGTTGAAATAACGCTAGACATTGAATCTTAATACAAGAACTAATATGACGTTTTAAAAACCGCAATAAATATGACAATCATTTCGGATCACAGATCGATTTTATACTCTATGTTTTCAGAACTGTTACTGTTTGAATATTGCGTAACAGCGTACCTATAGGAATGACATTCAGACTAAATGCTTAAAAAACTAGGGTCGTACTTAAGCTCAAGTTGGTTATTCGTGCTTATTCCTATAGAGGGCAAAAACCAAGGACCAAACTGAACAACAACCGCTGTCATGACTGGTTATTTGCTTGAAATCAATTTAGGTGTTGTAGAATGGAATATTCCATAATATAATTATGAAGTGATGGACTACTGACATTCTACATTCTATGGTCAGATTCGATGTTAGAAGAGCTATAGTCCGTTTCAAAATGATTGGCATCTTGGGCGGCTGTGGAATCTCGAAAATATGGTAATATCCCATCAGTAACTTTTGAGTTCTAGGATTTAGGTTGGTGTTGATTGAAAACACTAAGTCTTGACATTTCAGTGTTTGAATTAACCTCTTGAATATATTTCGAATTTATTTCTGTATGCTTATGTTCTTGATTAAATCGACAAATTAGTTTTGGATTTGAATATTTCTCAAGTATTACCGAATTGAAAATGGCTGGAATTCATCAAGATGCCTCTCGCCTCGCCTAACTACAAGGAAACGTGAAGCAGTTTATCGTCGGTATTGCGAGTTTTTCATTTTCAACAATTCAGCAGGTTTCTGCCAGTATTAATCGCGTTTTGCTTGTTATTCAGGTAACAATCATTGACTTGTTCGAGGTGTTTTCGATTTTTTCGAATAAATAAATAAGTCTTAAATTTCAGTTTTAACCTAGAACTGTCAGATGAATTTTAGAGAAGGAAGAAGGCAAGACAAGTCATTACGGTCAGAAGTGAACAGTGGATGGAAACCTATTCCACATGATTATACCTTCAAAAAGACATTATACGACGTTATTCTTTCTAAAATCAGAAACAATGTATGAATCAGTTTGTACATATCTTTTGAACTACCTGAAAAGTAACTGAGTTTTAATCAAAATCAACATTTAGTATATTATTTAATGAATCATGAAACAGACAGTATTAATAAAAAATACAAATAATAGTGATCTATTTCATAGCATATCACACTTCCAATGATTCACAATTTGTCAACAAATATTTTCTATTTGTTTCAAAAACTTGGCTATGAAATCGTAAAGTAATGTCAGCTTTATTATACTTTCTTTTCCTCAATACTTAGAAAAAATGACACAGGCTGAATTTTCGATAGAAATAGATTCCAAAATTTGCTGAAGAGACTTCATAGAGAATGAACTTTTAGTTATCCTTGATTATTTAACGAATGATATCTCTACATTGGAGTTCCTCGAAAGCCTGCAAGATTTTATGTTGAAGTATTCCACGCTATTTTTATTGTCAATCCTGAATTTCCAATTCCCATGCTTGATCCTTGATCTACAGCGAAATAGTGTGGCTGTGTATATTTTAGTAATCATCTCAGCTTGTTTTTCTTTGTAATTGAAGCTAAGTTTGAAAATGTGTCAATACAACAATGACGAAAATAATATAATTTCACAAAAAATTCTTCAAATTTATTTGCCTCGAAAAATTTATCATTTTATAGGTTATATTGATAAATTTCAATCTATGATGAACACACAGAAGTTTTAAGTAACTTTTTGTAACTAGAAATAAAGCCCCGGCTGGAATTCCAGGGCTTGCTCTGATGACAATCATTTTGAAACGGACTATATATTCTGTAGCAGTCGTGGAGAAAAATTCATAAGTTCGTGAAGTTTGCGAATTGTTCAATGCATCAATTTTCCCTTCGATAAGAGAAATACCTTCAACTTTCAACACAGCTGTTAACTTTAATCAAGATTAATCAAGACGTAAATAAACCGTTACTGTTGACTTTATTCATATGTGACAAAGAGGTCCGCGAGACAGATATTCAACAATTTGATGAATAATCTGATCAACGAAATATCTACGTGTAAAAAAATTTGGCAAGTTTAATTCTGCGATTATTTGAGTTGCTTCATTCTGTTAGGATGAGATCTTCATGCGGGTTCACATTATTTGTTTTACCAGGTGTCCCACTACTACGGATTAGAATATTTTTGAAATCGAAATTCACGTTTGCAATTTCGGAGTTGAGCTCTGACTAGAGAGATGACTGAGATTTTTTTGAAAATCGTGGGATTTCCGGTGTCATCGAAAGTGACACCAAGCTACATTTTGTTTTTCAAATGTTAGACGCCATATTGAGTACTTCAAAGAATTGTGAGTTCTTTCAATGTAACATTTCGGAAGTTTCTCTTTCTTTTTCGACGTGAATTACGAATGAATTTGAGAGGGCGCTCTGCGGAAATATGATGGACATGTGCCTGATATGTAGTATAGCGGGCAATGAATGGTTTCCATCCCAAAATTGTTACCGAGTGTACGGAAAAACAAATCTTTTTCCTCCTTTTGCGCTTCCTCCCAGCAGCCACAACAGGTACCTGGATTTAGATGATTTTTCTGTTACGCCACATGTACTGTGCCAAAAAAATTCATCTGGTATCATCAATTTAAGCTGTTTCCCTCAGTCCAGCATATTCATAATTACGCTCTACGACATTGTGAAAATAAATGAAAATTAACCGAAAAAGATTTAAAGTGAAGAATGGGGTATGTGGTGCCTCATTCAATAATGACTAAAAAAATTCATGAACAGAAAATACACAAGGAGCAACAAGTGTGTGTGAAAAATTGTGGGTAGTGACAATACTGACTATCAATTCACTTTGGCTCAAGATGTAAAGTAGGAGTAAATTAGGACTTCTTTTTCAAGTAAGATTTTTATTTAAAATATTTCGATACTTGCTCTGTGTTCACAATTAATATTGAGTCAGTCGGTAATTTTCCACTTTGTTCATAAGTCTCAACTTTTTCTATTAAATGATAAAAGTATCAATTTTGTTTCAATAATGATAATTGTGAAAAATGTAGAAATTCGTTAACTAATTAACTTAAGCATTATGAATATGTTTTGTTTCAGATTCTAAGACTAATTTCAGATAATTATATTCATATAACCTACACCACCTAAATATTCTAGAACAAAATGGACCAACAAGAACTTTTCAAATGGATGTTGAGTATATTCTTGGGTCATTAAATAGATGGATTTCAATGGATCCAGTAGGTTTTACCATTTGTGATCATTTCTCTCGAAACTGTTTTTTTTTAATTCTCTGGGTTGTAGAGTCCTATCATGAAATCACCCTGAATTGAAAAACAATTGCTCCTGACCATTTCCAAGTAAAAACCTTACTTTTTTCACTCTTCAGGTAGTAGTAGTACTACTTCGTTTCATTAGTGAAATCAAAGCTTTCTCAGTTTGCATTGTAGGAAGTAATAATAGCTCAGTTAGAGTGAACAGTAGACTTCTGTTTTTTCAATAGATAGGTACTATAATCATAGGGTATTTCGAATTAATTTTAAAAGATCAATGAACAGAAGTATGACGTCTAACAATTTTTCTAATTAATTAGTTGATTTGGACTAAACTTGAGAACAGAATGTTGAAACCGAAAGCTTTTTGACCAATAGTTTCTGACGAATTTTGTTTCGGAATTAATCCACAAATGGTTTCCGAAATAGTGAATATAGTAGAATTTGAATTACACCTGTAATTATTATCGAGAATGAGATATACGAAAGAAGAATTTGCAGAATATCTATCTATCATTACATTTGTGCTTACTTGCGTTATTATTGTTTTGTATACAGACAACAACAAGAGTACGGATGATTTTCTTTGGACAGTTTTTCTGTAGGTTTCGAAAATCATCTTCACCTCCATATTCAACTTGAATGAACGATTTTTAACCGAGATGTTAATTGATTTGATGAAAATATTTGAACACGATTGATGAGAATAAGTTCGACAAATAATGATTTTATAAACATATTTACTTCATTAGCACTCCTTGTTTTCAAGTTCGCAATATGATCTGTTTTTCTTGGAATTTACCTACGTATACGAATACGAGGTAATTCGCGAGGTTTTCATCCCTTCTATTTCTATGCCGAAGGTGGGAAAATTTGAGATATTCTCGAGTATGATTAACAAAAGTAGCATAATTGAAATTGCTCCCTCACATGACACTGAAATTTCACGATTTTAATAAAATATATTCCTTGGCATATAGGTTTAATGTTTTATTCCATTTTCAAAACTGTATACATAAACATTGGTCATTTACAAATGACAGGTTCTTTCTTGAGGTTGAAGATATTTCTAGGAAACGAAAGGTCCAAACATTTACCTTCATTACCTATATAGGGTGTCTACTTTCAAAACGGAACCACTTCGAGGGGTGATCATTCAAGTGATTTGCCACAAAAAATGTTATGAACCACAAAGTCAAAACCTTGACGGTTAATCTTCAATTTAACATTTCTTGTTTTCACGAAATATTTCAAGATTTTCCATTAAATCAATTATACTTCAGTTATCATTGTAGCTTCATCAAATTTGAATACATATCTTCAGATACAATTAAATTTTCTACAATATAAGAATTCGATGTGCCAAAATACTTCCTATAGCAGGGGTGGTGAGGAGATGAATATCACGATATTGAACTTAACAAAATCGGTCATATTTTTCCGAAGGTTTTATCGTTGGAAAATTATTGATTATGGACATGTTTTGTTTTACAGCAAAAACTACCTTATTCGGTATTCTCTCGAATGACATGGCTAACAAGATGAAAACGAAAAGTCGAAAAATTCCAAACCTGAATTTGCTTTATTTTGAAACTCATTATGATTGAATGTCAAAGTAATTCTCATGGAAATCATGAATTTATCCATGAAATAAGAATTATTCGAAATAATAAAATGATTTTCAATAATACAGATTTTATGAAAAAATGTAAACGGACTATTACTATTTATATCAATTGTTCGAAAGTTCCACCTCCTCGTTCCAATCTCCCCAAAATATTTATTTATCCATTAACTTTACTGTCGTACGTTCCGGCTATTATGAGCTGGGCATTATTTTCTCGTTGTCTCCTCGAATACTTATAATATTAATAATAATAATATTTAATTTGCACAAGACTAATACAGTGGTCATGTACAAAATATCTACCATCAAAAGTTTACATGGTTTGTCAACAGGAATCATTGGACTCCAAAAACAATAAAAAGCTCAAGATGTTAAAAACTTAAAAATATAAAACCATATTTATGTACAAGACTATACACAGAAATATATAGGAGACAAACTGGTAGCTCAGGAAGCAAATTATATTTGAAACTCATTCAACCCGTAAATTGTTTTCTCCAAGAGCAAGTTCCTTACTCTCCTGCCAAAAATTTTTGTGATCATCAGTTTCTTGAATTATATAACTTAATGCATGTGTGGTTTGGGCCTTGTTGACAATACTTTATTCTAGATGGGGGCAATGCGAACAAATATTTTTGACGGGTTTTATAGTCATGGAAATCTGAGTTCCTCCGGAATCTTTCCTGGTTCTCATGGGCTTATTTGAAACAGTTCATGATAAACACTGCCGTTATGGTCTTTCAAAAACTATAACTAAAATATAATTTCAAATATCTAATATATAAATCAAATTAATCCGAGAAATTCAAGAAAACGTTACTAAGACTCAGAAGTGTGACAGAAACTGCCACATCTCAAATACAAAGTTTATTTTGATATTCAATCATAATGAGCTTCAAAAGAGAGCAAATTTAGGTTTGAAAATGTTCGATTTTTTCGTTGTTATCTTGTTAGCCGTGATATCATGGAAGAAGACAAGAAGTAAGCACAAACTTCATATGTCATTCGAAAGCACACCGAATAAAGTAGTTAATTCTGAAAAAAAACATATTCATAATGGATAATTTTTCAGCCATTGGAAAAATCTGGCTGATTTTGTTCGCTTCAGTATCGTGATATTCATCTCTTCACCAAGCCCACTATAAAATTTTTTTTGGCACACTGAAATTCTTTTCTTGTACAAAATTTGATACCATTTCCAGATATGTAATTAGATTTGATGAAGCTACAAGAATATCTGAAATATTATTGATTACATGTAAAAACTTTAAGTATGTATTTAGTGAAAACAAGAAATGTTAAATTGTACAATAACCGTCGAAATTTCGACCATGTGTTATATGACATTTTTCGTTTAAAATCACTCGAGTAATCTCCTCTATAAGTTGCCGTTCTTAAAGTAGACACCCTGTATAAAAGATTTTCATATTACTGAAATCAATGAGGTGGTTAAAAGTTTTGCAGTGATCTGAAAAACCAGTAGTTGATTTATCTTTCAGATTAGATCTTTTATGTTCTTCAATTATTCTGACCACTAGAGAACGGCCAGTCCAACCTACATTTATAGAATGCAGGGCACTCATCAAGTGACAGCTTATATACACCCTAACTGTGAATCATTCATTCGATCTTTTCCAAATATTGATCATAAATTTATTTTTTTGTACATATAACATCAATTTAATGTTTTCGAATTCTTCTAGGGGCTTCTCCCCTGATACCATAGGCAATCTATCCACCTCAACTTGATGATGAAGTTAACCCCTTCACGCTTATTCTGATATAAATTTTGAAAGTAACTGATTTCGACACAACTGTTTAAACCTGGCAAAGGATCCTATGTCTGCATATTCTACATGTTTCATACTATAAGTCTACGACCACAGATTCGAAAAGAGTGTATAATTTCACCCAAGAGTCCTGAACCCACTACTTTTTTTTCCAGTATTGAACAAAAAGGACGAGAATCGTTATATGTTGTATTTTGTGTAGGACGGGCATGAAATTTCGGATAGCAAGTACCTTTCTGAGCCAATTCTGGAACGTTTCTGATTTTTTACGTTTTTCGAGTCTGTCGACTGATAACATCATGAAGACAAATAATTACTTATTATTATTATTATCATCATCATCATTATTATTTTGTTTTTTTTCGTCTCTTCTCAGCAATTTTCTGGTAATTTATAGACCGAGAATTTTCTCACGATTCTTGAGCTTGTGCAACAGCAGGTGGTTTATATTTATTGTAGGGTGTTTTCATTATTATTATTATTTTATTATTATTATTATCAGTCGTTCTATGCTACCTTTCGCATGAGGAGAAAAACTATCGTGTATGAATTTGTATTGGCATTAAATTTTCAAATTCGAAACCTACAAATTCAGAACGGATTCTCAGGCTGATGAATTTATGGAATTTTGAATATATGTCACACTGAAAGCTACTTATATCAGGTTTTTGCTATATTCAAGAAGCGAATTCACTTCTAGAACAGTATTTTTCTTCCTAAAAAGGTGATTATTTTTTAGGTTGCGTGAAAGAAAACTGGTGCCTCATTCATACAATGCAAAATTGTCATTGAATTTCAAACTGAATGAAACATGTGGATGACCCAGCTGATTATTTCATATTCAATATGATGGTCTCAATTCGGAATTATAAATACTAATAAAGTAATAATAAATTGCAGCTCATTCGAAATTATCCAATATGCAACGTGCCAAATTATTCAATTTAGTATTCGAACAATTGGTTTGATATTATGCGGCAGTAGAATAAACGTGCAGGAAGGTGGTGCTTAAATATAGGGGCAATCTTGTCAGGGTCGTCGCCAGATATTTTGCCGCCCTTTGAGTGGAAGTAAAATAAACTAATTTTGAAGAAAAAACAATATGAGCTTCTTGGTTCTTTATTAGTATTAATACTTGCTTTCAAAGCAACATAGCGGTCGTTTGTAAGAAAAATTCAAGACAATGTTATCCGGATTATAATTACATGTAGTTATTCTTATTGTTTTCGTTTTGAGATTTGATATTTGACCTTATAACATTTTCACTCGGTGGCTATGTCCTTGAACTCAAACATTTGATCAAGAAAATGTAAGAAGTCAATACTTATCTCTCTAATTATGATTATCATAACAATATTATATATCCTCCTACTTTGACTATAAAGCTAAAAAAATAAAACTGAACCCTGAAGGGAGATATCTCGGAAAGTCGTGGGCCCAGGAAATTTTATCATAAAGAAGACCCGTCTTGATTTCATACGAGAATTCATTTCCTGAATTATGTCACATGAATTCATTTACAACCTTTATATTATGAGTCGCTCCTGCATATTTCTGAAATTATTCAGGGTCTTCTCTTCCAGTCTATGAAACAAAAACCGATTTGAAAAAAATTTTAAATTAACAGAAGAAAGACCCCAGCCTGTAACTTGTGCACTAATCTATCAGAGGCCAATTCCTATGAAAAAATTATTTCTCAACAATGAAACAAAAAGTAATACTTCGAACTGTCAAACTTTGTAACGTTTCGGAGTGCATCACACTCCTTCATCGGACGAATTCTTGAATTAATGAACATTTTCAGAATCATGAAAAGAAGGTTAACAAAGCTCCCCAAATTGTTATCAGACATAATCACTCATTTTTATGTTTTTGCGATAGCTCGTGGTGTTAATAGCAGAACGATAATATAACAACACGTCAATTTCTTATTCTCTTATCAATTCGCGGTAGCTACGCAAAAATTCAAGGATTTTATTAGTTTGTATGAATACGGATTGTTATAATAGTACGAGAGCTAGTGAACCTTTTGAGTAACGGTTTGCCTGTAAGGCTAGAAATTTTTATAGCGATAGTTCCTAGCATGCTGAGGACGGAAATCATCGCCTGGCACCCCTCACCCCTGCACGTCATCAAGATCTATATCTTTGAAAGTGTTAAAAAAATTTAAAAAATAAACTTGTTCCTGTAAGCTTGAAACTTTCATACGATTTTGTTCGTTCATTGTGAAGTTCAAAAAAAAATTGACAGGCGATTTCGACTAGCACAACTACCTGCCAGGCGACTCGAAAAGGGTGTAAAATACGAACAAAAATGAACTATTTTATGTAAGGCTGAAATTTATATATGTGTTCGTCTGAGGGAATGAAAAAATAAGTTTTATTATTAATCTTCATCATCATCTGATATGTTATCATTAATTTTTCATCATATAGTACAGTCGGAGTCGTTTCAAGCGTAGTACACTGTGTCTTAAATTGGTTGAGACTGCATTATATCTCAGCTATTATTGAAAATAGAGTCATGCGGTTTTCGAAACCCTGTGTCACTCTTTTGTAAAACTTTTAAATCCACAAACAGAAATATTCCATCTTCTTTTGTTTCTGGAATACAGTGCGAAAATGATAATGTTCACTTTTTGAAGATGTTATTATTTCTCGGGCTCTGCATAGGAAAGAAAAAAAATTTAAACTTCTTATAATGATATTTTTACGTAGAAGTCAGTGGCGTAGCTAAACATTTTTTCAAAGCATTATTTTTGAGATTGAATTGGAACGGAATGAAATTTTTCATATGGAACACCATGTTTATTTCAACGTCAAACTGTAACACGACCTATGCTTCAATAAATTTCAGTTGAAAAAAATATCCCACGCATTTAATCAATATTCACAAGCATTTAATCATTACTTTTTCAAAAAGCCATGTGATCTAAACCCATTTATTTTATCCTGTTTTGAACATAATTTCAAAATATCAACTGAAAAATGGTTTTTTGATGCATGTGTGGAAGAATTCATGTCTTACTTTAAAAAAAACAAACAGAAGTACAGTAGGCGCTTGATGCCGGATTATCGGAAATGCCGGATTATCGAATTTGTACAGGAAAAAAAAGCTAACTTCATATGATTTTCACTACTATCCAACTTTCGCAAAATAAGACCGCTATTTTTTCAAGGGACGCTATGAAACAAGAGAAAACAAATACACCACTGTCGAGGTTAGGTCCGGACTGCCGAGCGGGAAAAACTACTCTCGGTGATCCGGCGTTCAGCTGTATAAAATGCCGGAATATAGAGCGGGTTACCTGGGTCCCAAAGTGCCGGACTACCGAGTGTACCGGATTGGCAAGCGCTGGATTATCGAGGGACGACTGTATACATTTTTCGGATGGTTGACGCTCAAATTTATTAAAGGTAAAGTTGTGATACATCGATGTATTCAGAAAAAAAATGAGAAGATTTGACGTTAAAACATACGAGGTGTTCCATTTGAAATATTTCAAGTTTGAGCTATATCTCAAAAACATTCATTAGATAAAAATTTTAAGCTACGCCACTGACTTCTACATAAAAACATTATTATACACATTTTGATACTTTTTTTTTCTCATACAGGACCCGAGAAATAATAACATCTTCAAAAAGTGAACATTATCATTTTCGCACTGTATTCCAGAAACAAAAGAAGATGAAAAATTTCTGTTTGTGGATTTAAAAGTTTTACAAAAAAGTGACACAGGGTCTCGAAAACCGCATGACTCTATTTTCAATAATAGCTGAGATATAATGCAGTCTCAACCAATTTAAGACACAGTGTACTACGCTTGAAACGACTGTACAATATGATGAAAAATTAATGATAACATATCAGATGATGATGAAGATTAATAATAAAACTAAGTTTTCCATTCCCTCAGACGAACACATATATAAATTTCAGCCTTACATAAAAAAGTTCATTTTTGTTCGTATTTTACACCCTTTTCGAGTCGCCTGGCAGGTAGTTGTGCTCGTCGAAATCGCCTGTCAATTTTTTTTTGAACTTCACAATGAACGAACAAAATCGTATGAAAGTTTCAAGCTTACAGGAACAAGTTTATTTTTTTAATTTTTTTAACACTTTCAAAGATATAGATCTTGATGACGTGCAGGGGTGAGGGGTGCCAGGCGATGATTTCCGTCTTCAGCATGCTAGGAACTATCACTATAAAAATTTCTAGCCTTGCAGACAAACCGTTACTCAAAAGGTTCACTAGCTCTTGGACTATAAGTTATAAGTAAAAAAATCGATTTCATAGAAGTTAGCGTTGATAAATTGGGCATTTTGATTGGCTAAAAATCATGCACGAAGAAAAATGGAGAAATCGGTAAAATAGCTCATTTGTATTTTCCTTATTATATTATATAATCGATTAAAGCCATAATGAAGAAATAAGCACGTATACACTCGATGGTGAGGAAACGGTGTATCACAATGAAAAGATCAAATTTTATGAATTTAATCCCAAAATTGTCGAAAATAATATCACTCACATTTTTCTCCTTGAAGTGAAGAAACTAAATGACAGAAATTAATCAGGGCGAGATTCTTTCAGTGAAAAAACACTACCTCTTTTCCGATTCGGCTCAGATGAGAAAAATGAGGATCACTCACATTTTTCTCCTTGAAATGAAAAAAACTCACACCCAAATGAAAAATATTTTACAGGCCGACTCTTGGACTCTTCTACATGGAGAGGAGATTCTTGCAGTCAAAACACACATCACTGACTCACTTATGATCATTATAGAAACTGTAAGGTTACTTCCTGAAGTCCTATGAAGTTGAAATTTGGTATTATTATTTTATTTTTATTGAACAAAAAATGAACATAATGAAATATTTTGTCATAAGCAACGTACAGAAATAAGTGAAATCCAACTAAAAACATTTTCATGTGAAATGCCAAATTGAGACTGCATTTCTCACATTGTCAAGAGCTGCTAATTCTAAACTCTTCAATTTCACAAACTCTACAACTTCACCAACTCTACTAGACTAGCAGAATAAGTGACTTGACAGTTTCTCTATCGCCCATTTTTGTTTCATTCAATCACCCTCAATCCTTGGTTTCCTCGAAAACGGTACCGACAAATTGCACCACGGCGGCAGTGGTTTTGAGGATGCGTTGATGGTCAGCCCAATATGTCGGCAGGAGAATGCTGTAGTGATTGCAGCGAGGAAGAGTTCGTCAACGATTGCGGTATTGAAGTATTGTGATTTCGATTGTTTTCATATTATATAACCGCTTTTCAGGAAATCAAATCTGCACATTTGATTGCCACAATCAAAAACCCTGAATTTGCCACCGTAATCTGACGCCATTCGTCGATACCGGCTTTACGATCTGTGTTCAAACCCTATGGGCGTCCGCAGAATTTTTATTCACTGAGGGCAAAATAATGATTCGATGCGGCGCAAGCGAAATCAGAATTCGGTTTTGCTCAAAAACAAGGAGCGGATCACAATCGAAGGGGAGGGGGTACGGCCCCCCTGCGGGCGCCCATGACCGAGTCTATTTATTAAGGGCATATTGCATTGTATATTTCTGGTGAATATTTTCGAAATGAATCTCGAAGGCTGTGTTCAGCAGCTATTCGACCCTACTTTCAGGTCTCCTTTTCCCTTGACATCAAATTATTACGCTGCGCAAAAAAATTAACGCACATTCTGAAAATCTCAATTTTAATGAAAGTTAACTCTACATTGACTTTATAACTTAGCTTTTATGTTCTCTCGGGAAGGTTTTGAACGAAACAAGACACATCAAATGGAAGAAAAATTCAGGATTTCACCAAATCTTATGTGAAAGAAGAGAAATGAACAATTTTCAAAATACTGAAATGCTGATAAGTGATTTAATTCTTGGTATTTCCACCCCTTGCGTTGATTACAGCTCGGCAACGACGGTTTATACTCAAAATGAGTGATCTTAAAATGTTCTGATCTAATCCTTCCCAGATTTCTCCGAGTTGGATTTCTAACTCATTAAGAGTAGCTGGAGATTTTCTGAACTTCTCAGCCATCTATTGAGGTTGTCCCAAACCTGCTCAATCGGATTGAGATCTAGACTTCTTGCTGGCCATTCCATTCGAGAGACTTCAACCTCTTCAAGGCACTCCTGAACGATGCGCCCACGATGGGGTTTGGCATTATCGTCCATAAAAATAAAATTTTCACCAATGTATGGGGCAAATGGCACTACATGCTCTTCAAGAATGTTCTTATATAAGTATATAAGATAAGTATCAGCATTCATAGCTCCATTACCAACGACCACTAGGTCTGTGCGAGCACTCAAAGATATTCCACCCCATACCATAATCGAAACCAGTAGTATTCAGGAAATTGCACTGAGCATATCTTTCATGTGGACGTCTGTATACAAGGGGACGTCGATCACAATGGTAGAGGCAGAATCTAGACTCATTTGTGAAGAGAACTCTTTCCCAATCGGCCTCTTCCCAATGGATATGCTCTCTCGCAAAATCCAAACGCGCCCTTCGATGGGCTGGGGTAAGAGCTGGGCCTCTTGCCGCGACACGAGGCCTTAAATCATATTCTCTGAGGCGATTTCTTATTGTCTGAGTGCTAATTTGCACCCCATGAGTTTGCTCAAGCTGATTTTGAAGGAGGCGAGCGGTTGCAAACCGTTGTCTCAACGAAGAAACTCTCAAGTAACATTCTTGAATGGCAGTTGTTACTCGTGGTCTACCCTGTCCTGGTCTTCGGACATTCATACCTGTCTCCCTGAATCGCTGCAACATTCTGGACACACTTGTATGGGATACTTCAAACCTTTCTGCAATTCTTGTGTACCCTTCTTCTCGCAAAACTACCGCTTGGGCACATTCCTCTTGGGTCAAATTACGTGTTTCGCGTTGCATGGCGATCGAGTGTAGAAAATCAAACGAAAGAAAAACTATTGATCACTAGAATTGATCGAGAACAACTGATTTTAGAATGGAGCCAATACATTTAAAATAGCTACTTAGGATCTTGGCTATAGCCAAGAGGTCAAAAGTGGACATGAACAATCCTAACAATACATTCAAAATCTGATAATATCATCTTTTTTCATTCCTGCTGGGACAGTCTATTAGGAATTATTTCACCTAACGTTTCGCTCACAACTACGGTAGGCATCTTCAGAGGATTCTTGGTCTTAGATTGTAACTCGACCGCTGAATTTCCGAAAGTGATGCAGGATTCGATCCGTTGGCCCCACTTATACCCTGATCATTGGCGGGAGAAGGTAGTGGGTTTACGCTCGCGATGTTGATTGGTCCATCGCTCCCACTTCGTATCGGCTTGATTTTGGTCCTTTGCAACACCGGCAACCATGCGCTATGTACCAAAGGAGTTTCTTCCCTTCTCTTCATATTGTTTTTATGTTTATATATCTCAATGGCTTCCATGTTCATCCTAGGATAGAAACTTTCGATATTTGAAATAGCTTCTGCCTTTGAGAAAACAATATTGTGTCCATCTGTCAGAGCATGTTCCGCTAGTGCGGATTTTTCTGTCTGATTGAGTCGACAGCATCATTCATGCTCCTTAATTCTCGCATTGATACTTCGCTTCGTTGTACCAATGTAGACTTTGCCGCAAGTCACAAGGTATCCTGTAAATACCAGGTTGAGAGAGTGGGTCGACTTTGTCTTTTGTAGTTCTGATCATTTGGCCAAGTTTTTGAGTTAGCTTATAGACAGTCTCTATATTGTGGCCCTTTAGTATTCTACCAATTCTATCGGTGACCTTGGGGATATATGGTAAGATAGCTCTTCCATTGGGGGTGAGTTGTGATGTGTTATCATCACGTGTGGAAAGTCTTGGTCTTATTGCCCTCTGAATTTCCTTAGCATTATATCCGTTAGCGACGAATGCATGCTGTAGATGTTCAAGTTCATCCTCCAGAAATTCCGGCTCGCACAATCGGCTGGCTCTATCTACGAGTGTTTTTATAACTCCTCGTTTCTGTTGAGGATGATGATTGGACTGCTTGTGTAGATACCTGTCAGTGTGGGTTGGTTTTCTAAAAACCCTGTGTCCTACCTTTCCATTAGGCTTTCTAGTAACCAAGACGTCTAAAAAGGGTAGAGCACCATCCTTTTCAATTTCCATAGTGAATTGAATATTTCGGTGCCTATTGTTAAGATGGGATAGGAAAGCATCCAATTCTTCAAGTCCATGACTCCAGACGACAAAAGTATCATCCACATAACGTAGCCATGTGGATGGTCTCTTAGTTGCCTCTCCAATTGCACTTTGTTCGAATTTCTCCATGAAGAAATTTGCAATTGCAGGACTTAGAGGGTTTCCCATGGCGCAGCCGTCTATTTGCTCATAGAATTCGCCTTTCCACTGAAAATAGCTGGATGATAGGCAAAGTTCGAAGAGCTTTGTTATGTCATTCGGGAATAACTCAGACACGTAGTTAAGCGATTCCCTGATGGGAACTAGTGTGAACAAAGACACAACATCAAAACTAACGAGTCGGTCATTTGGTCCCAACTGAATGTTCTGCAGTTTTTCTACAAACTGAGTAGAGTCCTTGACGAAAATGTCCGTATTTCCCACATGAGGTATCAACATAGTTTTTAAAACTTTGTCTAAGTCGTATGTTGGTGAATCGATGGTACTAACGATAGGTCTCAATGGGACATTATCCTTGTGAATTTTCGGAAGTCCGTATATACGCGGAGCCCTTGCTTCACTCTTACAAATCCTCTTTTTAAGTTCATCGAGAGAAGAAACTTTTGAAAGAGCCTTTGCTTGTCTGAGCCTGGACGAGGTAGGATCTCTTTTAAGTTTCCTGTAGTTTGAGGGGTCTAACAACGCCCTCATTTTGGAATCATAGTCAGAGGTGTCCATCACTACCGTCGCGTTTCCTTTGTCAGCTGGAAGGATCACAATGGATGTATCATCATTGAGACTCTTTATGGCTTGGTGTTCCCTGAAATTTATATTATTTTTTGGAGGTTTAGCCTTCCTGATGATTCTTGAGGCTTCAGTCCTCACTTCTTCAGCCGTAGCCTCAGGTAAGAACCGAATTGCTGCCTCAACATTGGCTTTTATATTCTCTACAGGAATTTGTTTCGTTCGAATGGAGAAATTGTTTCCCTTTTCAAGGATGGATTTCTCCTCTTGTGTTAATGTCCTCTTGGACAAGTTAACAACAGTTTCTTTCCTGTTCGGAACTGAAGAAACAGATAATTCCTGCAACCGTGAGAATTTATTTTTGAGGCGTATAGTATTAGTGTACATTCGCCCCTCCATGGATTTCTGGGTTATGTTATTGACAGAAGTCCAGTCTGTTGGTGTTAAGGTTCCTACTAGATCATTCTGTATTTGTCTGATTTCCTCGTCGATACTGTTCTCACGGTTGCAGGAATTATCTGTTTCTTCAGTTCCGAACTGTGCGTTAATATTTTCGGCAGTGTATTTCATTTATTATTTCACGTATAGATTGACGTGTAAATATAGATAAGACTATAGGACAATGTATGAAACGTGCAGGAAAGTGGAAGGTATTAAAATATTAAGAAGTTCCAGACTGTGTTTACAGTGTTGACTCAATCATTTTGTAGACCTTTGATATACCGACAAAAGTACACACTGTCTAGATGAATTATTTGTAGGTATTTCAAATCCTAAATTCGCCATGAAACTATTAAACTAGTATCTATTTTCTCCCATTATTAAGAAAAGTTTTTATGGAATTTCACATTAGTCATAGATTTATCGCTGTTATGAAGCATCAACGACTTAATCATATCTCCCACATATGATTAATATAATAGGTAAGTAAATACATGTCTTCATGGCATGTATTGAGATTATAAACAAAAACGCATCCAATCAATAATGTCGGACTACTCGCTGATGGTGGAACAGGTTTATACAAGTATAAAGAATATAGCTCAGTTTGGCTTTTCGTAGAAGTTATATTATTGGGTTGTCCCCCAGAAAGAATCAGAAAAGCGATAACCTGATGTTATTAATTCAACATTCAACTGGCAACAGATAGTAATTTATCTAGCAAGATATCTAGAAGATGGTGAAGTCGATAGAAAAAACAAAATTTTTGGCTCTGAAGCCATTTTAATTTTGATTTGTCTAAACCATATATACAATAACTTAAAAAAGTATATACTTGTAATTGTTTAAGTCTTGAGTTCATATCAGTACCTACCTGACCTTTCTTGTTGCTCTCGTGTAATATGATGTTTTTCCTCTTAGTATAGAGATTAAGAACTTGTTAAGTGTGTTTTTTTTTTTTATTTAAATTAACGTGTCTCGACATATTGGTCATTGACACGAGGTACATTATACTTATTTTATATACAGACATGTCAGGTACAAAATTGGATGGATATTTAAGATATCGATGCAGTGTGTTTCTGCTAGATGTATTTCGAGTCAATAAAAAAACTCAATAGCTCCTCAGAAAGGTTTGAAGTGTGCTGATGATTTTCATAATTTCATTAATGCATGATTCGTGAAATTATGTTTAATTCTTATGTTAAAATTATCGCCTAGATATTTTGTTTTTGTATGGTCTTTGAGACCATACAATGCCTATGTTGAAGTAGCTCTTAAACGTTGGAAGCGAAATTGTCAAGGCATGGGAATTCCAATTGGAAACGAACATCTTTTCTCGTTGAACTTCGCAGATGATCAGGTGCTGCTGGCACAAGACTCTTTTGATTTAGAATTCATGCTGAAGAGACTCCACAATGAATATGAAAACTGGGGTTTACATGTAAGTTTAGAAAAAACAGAATATCTAGCTGTGAACACCGAAGCAAGATTTCAAGTTCTAATCAGTGATGAAGTTGCTATCAAACAGGTGGATAGTTTTAAGTATCTTGGAGTTACAGTGACCAAAGACGGCATAGGAAAAGAAGAAATAAGAAAGAGAATAAGAAATGGCAAAAGGATTATAGGATGCCTCAATAGTCTATGGAGGGACAAACATATTTCCCATAAGACTAAAAAACGAATTGGCCAAGCTTTTGTAGAGTCAACGCTTCGTTATGGCGCTGAACACTGGGTTATGGGTGCTGATATGAAGCGCAGTGTGTTAGCAGTAGAGATGGATTATTTGCGAAGAAGTGCTGGTATATCAAGACTGGAGAGGAGAACCAACTTTGAAATAAGGCAAATCATGAAAGCTGATGACACGGTGTTAGATAGAGTTGAGAGACAAGGTTTGAGATGGTTTGGACATGTTATAAGAATGCCTGAAGATCGATGGCCAAAAAGATTATTTGAGTGGACTCCTGTTGGCCGCAGAAGGAGGGGCAGACCAAGAAGATCTTGGATAGGGTTCATGAAGGAAATAATGGCAGCTCGGAACTTACGACAGGAAGATGCATGGGATAGGGAGGTCTGGAAGAGGGAAACGGGAAGACGGCACTTAGCTGTACCTTAGGCTATAACATTGTATAATTTTTTATTATATTGTGTTGTAGTTTATATCCCGTAATATATATATATATATATGGTCTTTGAGACCTGTGTGTAAAAATTTCAATGTTTAATTATGTATTAATTTCTCTAGTAGACTAAGATCCGAACCTACATCGAACTTCACCGAACTGATAATAGAATAAAACTTTTTTTATAATAAATTTCATGTGAATGTGTTAGGAAACATATTAAAAATAGGTTGCCTAAAAAAAGCCATGACAAAATATTTTTACCTATTTTTTGAAAACTGATATTTCATTGCATTTTGCAACATCGTGATAATAAGAAAATTTCATGAAAAAAAAAATTCTTTGCCTTTACGGAGGCCGCACCGAGAACATTCATTCATTGAATTAGGAAGTACAGAATTATTTTTTAGCATTTGATGGGAGATGAGAAACTTCATTTTGACGCAATTGGATGTCACTGCTTTAGTATTTTGTAATATTTTACTCAGTACTTCACAACTAATTTCTTTAAATATCGAAGTTTTTTATGAAGATTTTGTCCCTGTGATGTATGTGATACTGATGAGGCCATTCAAGGCCGAAACCGGTATATCTCTCATCTCAGTGACAAAATCTAATATAAACAAAAATTATATCAGCAAAAGCGCTGTTTTATTGTGAACACGTTGATATAGATAGGGTTGCCTGCAAAAAATTGGTCCTAATATTGAACTTCATCTGATTTTTGAGTACTCCGAAAAGGTAGGTCCGAATTTAGTGTAGTGGCAAGCGGCCTTAAAATAGTGCGAATGATACGTATACTATGGAGACAAGAGGTACCCCATCTACCCTCCATATTTCATATTGTAAAAAGTGCTGCGTTATTGTGTCATTCTGTATTGTTGTCATAAAAACTGGCGAAAAAGTGTGTTTTGTGTAGCTCGGGCGATTCTTTGAGTGAATTTAACGATGAAACTCTCGAAAATTGTTCTTCACAGCTAGATTTTCGTTAAAAACAGAAAATCAAATATCATGAAACTGAACTAACTCAAGAAGCACTCGATTTTGTTGGTTATCATATTATATGTTACGAAAAAATAAATGTTTTAGGAAATTAATATAATGAATAATGCGAAATCTTTCTCACAGAGTATTCAGTAAGTACATAATATATTCTTTCAGCTGCCTCTTCATAACAATGAAATCTCAAACAGTAACATTGCATATAAAAATTTGTTTCTAGGTACAAGTCAATACTTCATAGCTGATTCTAGTGTCAAATTTAGTAGAGCCATCGGTCCTTTATTATTACCAGATATACTTCCCTCGGACCTCTCTGTTGCTCATTTCCTTGCGCGTCGACATTTCATTTTCAAAACTCGGCAACCCTATAAGGACCAATTTTTTTGCACGAAACCCTATATATCAACGTTTTACCAGTGAAAATAACTGATTTCGAAATACTTGTTTAAAATTTTCAATATATTTTCTAATATGGGAGATTTATTGTAAAATAGGTTTCATTCTTTCGTCAGCTCGGTGAAGGTCGATGTAGGTTCGGATCTTCTATTATAGGGTTTCAATGTTTCCGATCTGATGAAGATATCTTATTTTCCTGAAGATTGTTCTCAAGAATGTGTTATGTAGAGTATGTAGAGAGTATGTAGAGCTGTTGGATGTTGCAGTGCAGTAGTGCACCTAGGGGGAAAGCCAAGGGACTGCAGCCTCCCCCCAATCGAGATTTATTTATGTTCTATCATACGTCAAAGGTGCATGTTGATGGAGAACTCCCCCCCCCCCCTCGAAAACAAACTCTAGGTGAGCCCTTGTTGAAGTGTTCCAAATCGGATTTGCGGACAAGAATACGGACCTAATAGCTTGTTTGTATACAAGTTTGTATATCCTGAGTCGAAAAATACACACTAGGAGAACATGTTCTTATAGATTGGAAAACATATAGTTTTATCAAATGCAGGGATTATTTCAAACATCAAAAGTAACTGAGACAAAGGTTAACGCTTCAAGGACAAGCATACCATTAGTTCCGAACTGTGACAATGAACTGGCGGAGATCCAGACTGAGAGTAAACCACAGGAAGTAGCGAAAAGTCGTTGAAAAGGGATAGATGCATACCGGTTTAGGGATTGTTACCCCGAACAGTTCGGAACTAATAATTCTAAATTGTGGCAATATTTGTGTATTATTGATGGTATGCTTGTCCTTAAAGCGTCAACCTTCGTCTCATTTATTATTACTGGCGAGATACGCATGATCCGGGCGCATTCAACCTCCCCGAGGCGACCTGAATTTTGACCCGAGAAAGGTTTAATGCGAAAAGCCTCGATGGGAGAAATGAATATACTCGGGGATCTATGCTTTGAGTGCCACGTGGGATCTCTAGGTGTCGCTTCGGTTATTCAATTCTTCGAAGTGCTCACCGATGTGGGCATATAGTTCCGTTCTTTGAAGTGTTCGTCGTTGAGTTGGTGAATTATGTTGCACTGATGAGCGGTAATAACCCCGAAACCGGTATGCATCTAGTCCCTTCTCAACGACTACGCTATTTCCTGTGGTTCACTCTCAGTTTCGAAGTTTATCTGAGGTGATTAAATGTAGTGTACCAGATTTATTGGTTGTCAATACATAGTTATAACCCCTACACGAAAAAAAGCTATATCAGCCCTTGGTACTAATCAAGTAATAGCCAAAGAAGTCAAATGAACAATTGGAAGTTTGCCGCTAAAAATTAAAATTTTTCTGAATTCAGAAATTTTTTATGCCTATTAAGTAAAGGAGTAAATCTATAAGGACTAAACACACGGTGGATGGCGGTCCTTGACTGTAGCTGATAGTTACATGGAGGATTCCATGAAGAGTAAACTACTTTGGAACTAATCGAGTTGAAACAACAGAATGTCGAATTCAGTAGCAGATTCTGTGAATTCAGCTACTTCTCAAGCCGGCTAAAACTAAAAAAATTCATTCTCTTGTGCAAAAAGATATTAAGGTTTGTACTTGCATTGATATGTCAAAGCAAATGATTCAATTTAATAATGTCACTGATTGTGATCACTGCTTGAGAAGCGTGAAACGGTTTCATCTCAGACATTCAAGAACGTCCATTGAAATGATATAGGTCATTGAAACTTGCATCCTTCATTGAACCAGATAATCGAATGGAGGTACATTGTTCAATGGAGGATTAAAACTTCGAAGACTTATCAAATTTTAATGGGCTGGGGTAAGCCGTATATTTCAGAATACATTAGAGGCATTGATATTCTTATAGGAGTTCAAAATTAAATTGAGTAAACGAATGTTAGAATGAGCCTTCTGTAAGAGTATCATACATTATTTTCTCTCATGCTAAATTTTTATCGAAATTAATTATTGCCGTGAAAACCGTTCAGTGCATGATTCTTGCATTGAATAATATCGATTGGCCAAACTGTTTTTCATAAATTTGACAGCTGTTAAATAAATCCGTGCTAGGAGGCCAACATCAAATCAATAAATATTACTGAAAACAGTGCTAAAATGAAATATTTTAACATTGTTTTGTTCTACGAGATGTGACAGAATGAATGGATTTGACACATAATTAGAGAAATATACTTTTCATGATGGGACCAAAAGCAAATTTTACCACGTGTTCATTTTTCGATTTCAGGCAATGCGAATATTAAACTCAGTCGAACTCATTCAAATTCTGATTTCAGGCCAAGATTCCATCACTGATTCAATAAGTAAATAAATAGACAACTGATTCTTCGAATTTGATGGAAAATTCTTTATCATTGTTCTAAATATTTATTTTATCCTACCACGATAATTGTTATTCTAATAATTTATTGACTCAATTCATGCGCCTTTCTCATTGACACGTGTCTGTTGGCCGCCATGTACACGAGCGATACGATATACGTATATATGCGAGACGGTATAAGAATTTGTAAATGCCTACTCTGCATCTTTAGTAGCGTGCGGTTTGTGGAACGCGCGATTATCTGAACTTAGCCTAAACATTTCTATATGACTTGAAACGGTGTTGGAATTGGTAATGGGTCTGGGCTCCATCTTCTGGGGAGTTTCTCTCAGTGAGATCAACTGAGAGCTCCAGCTATATTTCAAACTGAAACGGCTGAACAGAAAAAATATCAAACCTACTTGGGTAGCTTTTAGTCGGAGACTAGCTTTTATCGAAGCTGGTAGCGACAGTCAGGAGTAGAGCAATTGATAATCTACCCTCGAATTCTCTGAAGGAGATTATGACGGTAATGGTAGGAGATAAGGGTGAGAGGTTGAATGTCTATACACAACTTTGAACACTAAGAAAACATCAATTTCTCACAAATGATAGAGGACTATGTATCACAGTTAGAGTTTATGAATCGAGACTATTTGTCAGCATTTTACATGGATGAGAACTCTTTTACGGTTTGAGTCAACCAGAATTAATGTTCAATGGTCGTGTACAACAAAGATCACGCCAAGAGAATCTAATTGGTTCAGTTGAAATATCACAGTTTATGGTTCGCCATTCGTCAGTTTAAGGACTTCTGTTCTCCTTGTGGTTGATATAACCGGCAATCGCTCGACAATACCCTAAAATAATAGGTTCCTTAGGTATTTAGAGAAAACAATTTACAATAAAACTCGAAATCCAAACGCGAGGGTATATTGTTTTTTCCGAATATCTCAGAAAATGTGGATTTAATGGCATAACTGTTATTTCCATACCTACATTATTTTTCAGCGAATTTCAAAAAGTCACCTCTCCAGTCGGAGCCTAACTCCGAAATTCCAAACGTGAATTTCAATTCCTTCCCAAAATGGACCAGATTTTAACTCTCACACCAAAGACAGAGCTGGATTAGACTATGTACCTCATTAATAAATTAAGGCTTTCACGACCAGATATAATGACATTCAAAGAGTCTCCGGGCTTATAGGCCGTTTTCTTTTATCATTTAACCTGAGGTAGTATGTAGGTTTCACCTACATCTGTGGTGATTCTATATCTAAGATCGCTCCAAGTCCGTATCGGCTTGATTCAGATTCTGTCTAATTCTGGCAACGATGTGCTATGAACGGAGGGTGTTTTTTTTTCTGATCATATTGTCTTTATGTAAATAAATCTCAATGGCTTTTACCCAGTCAACACAATTCCATATCAACAACATATCATATATATTACAATGTTCCGTGTTACATAGCCAGGTACCATACATGATCTATCCTGTTACATTGAAATGAGCGCTCTATGTCCGCCTTTCGCTACATACATTGTAAAGTACCTGCAATATCGCATGTTTGATATATGTACCTTACATGCTATGTCCAAATGTGTATAGCTCTGGTACAGAGCATCTGTCACGTAATTGTAATATAACATCTAAAGCACATGTATCTTACATGTTATATATCTTGAAATATATTTACTACATATACTTACTCATAACCGATATATTCTGAATTACTTAGAAAGGAGCTTTTGCTCCTTCCATGTAACATTTTTGTAATGTATGTGTAATTTGAACAGAAACATTACGTCACATAAAAATACTTCAGGATGAAAAAGGAAACAAATATTCAGACAAATTCTTTATTTCAGTATATGTAAAATATCATATGGGAAACTCATAAATGACAATTTTCACTCACCAAACTGGAATTTCTAATTGAGGAAATTCACCAAATCCAAAACAGTTAAAAATTTACTGCTAGAGGTTAAGTTCCTGAAACGATAAATTTACAACAGTGTTAGCTCTTTCAATTGTGAAATAATCTCAAATGAATAAATAAAAGTTCACTTATATACGCACGATGATACCTACACATCTTTTATTGTGATTTTAGTGCCACTGCTAATAATTGCTAGGGAACACAAAACAACTTACCGTAAATTCCGGATTTCTATTTTGTTTTCAATAAAAAACTATATAGGTACTCAATAACAACCATAAGCACACTAATCTCTCGATTGTCTTAGACAGGAAATAAAATGGAAGTCTGAATCAATCTGAATCTACAACTTTTCTACAACCGCTGCTGAACGAATATGACAATGAAATGCAAATGGCTACTGGCTATTATGATAATATTACTATAATATCACTGAAAAAATATAAATGATACATAATTTTTATATATCTGATCAGAGTATTATAAAATATGTACCATATACATCGCATGAATTACATAACAAAGTTATGTATATGAAACATGTATATTGTATTATGTTTCATATATCACTTGTGAAATGAGAATGATATATACGCGGTACATTTATTTTACATATATCAGTTATGGTTCTAGTATTTTCCCTAATATTATGTAACACGAGAGCGCATGTAACACCTTGGTTGGCTGGGTATGTTCATCCTAGATAGTAATTTTCGATGTTCATAAAAATGGTATCAAGTTGAGACAATAATGGGTGCATTCACCGAACGTAACAGTTGTGCAACTGTTGTGGAATCGTCCGGTGGCACATACGCTACAAACTCCATGCGTTCTGGAGCAGAGGGCATTTTTGGGAGCGCTTTCAATTTAAGCTAGGTAGCGGTAACGAAATCTTCGTTCGATGAATGCGGCCATTAAAAATACGGGATAGTATTCGTTTTTGATGATTTATATCAACAGAAGCAGGCAAAACAGTTGTCGAGAAAGGTATATCATCTAATTTTTGGATCAGAATTAGTTCAACAGTCGATGGAACTTAATCGGAGGTCGGTGGACCAATTGAAAAAATTATTGAACTCAGATATTGAAGCTTATTACAATGACATATTCGGGTCACATAAGGAGTTTTTATATTGATTAATCTAATGGATTAACTTTCGAGATGAAAATGAATGACGTGAATCTTGATAAACACAAATTGCACATATCTAATCTGAATGTTGCGAACCACTTCAAATATACCTTCTCAAACAAGTGCATGCAAATTATAATTTCTGTGCATAAAAATTGTTTTTTTTCCTAATGCTTACCATTCTCCAGCTGAACTTTCTGAATGACATGCTTTGTATGAAAACTTGTTTTATCAACCTGAGTGGTTCAGATAATTGCAGATCCGTCAACAATGGGGATAGTCTGAGTAGTAATTTAAATTAAACGAGATATACAGATTAGTTTTTTGCCTTTTCTGTGGTATTTCCTGAGAATTAATTTTTATATCAGATCAATTCATTGTTGACCGTGATTGAGGTATGAGTGTTGAGTAAACTACATTTTTCTGCTCATTGTTTTTATCAATCTGTGTCAGTGATACATATCTAAAATCTCTAAACTTCGAAAAATCAATTCGTGTGAGGTAAGCCTGAGGATTCCATGAAGATTCTGCCATTTAATAAAATAATTGTTAATAGTCAGTTAAAAGTTAACAATATAAATCATATGAATTGGTGGTAATGTACAGGGTGATTCACTTATCTTAGTAACCGCAATTTTCTCGAGAACGGCCAGAAAATTTTTCATTCTGTGAACGGCGTCTTGGACGAGTCATTGTTGTCTTGAGATGCGCGTAAAAATCTGAGTAAAAAATAAAGACGCCAGGCATCGCGGCGCTATCAAAAATTTTTTCTCCAAGAATTGTCTCATCCGAAAGATAATTCCATTCTGAATTTTTTTCCGAACACTATTTTTTTCATTTCTTACCATCAGCGATTTGCAGCGTATTATATGTTAATTCTATTCCATTAATTTTTTTCTGTATTGTGATACTATGCCTTTATTGGGAGACATAGATATGATTTTGTGACTTGAAATCAAGAAGGCAAGTTTTCTACTGAATGTGCCTCTTCAATTAAAACGAAAAATGTGGCTACAGCAAGATTGGGCCCCATGCCACAACGCTGCCATTGGGATATTTAGATCGAGAATTCGAAAATGAGTGGATGGGAAACAATATACCCATAAGATTTCGTCAGACCTACTTTGCATTACTTTCTGAGAGGTACTCTGAACAATATGCTATACCAAACTGATTCTTATGACTTGGACCATTTGAAAATAATGATGAGTAAGAATGTGCCCAAGTAGACCCTTATATTTCGACCAAAGTAACTTATAATAAATAGGGAAATGTTTTAATTTATGAATGGATCATAATGGCCCTTATGTAGCACATATGATTCGAATTGTTCCGTTTGTTTAAAATAAATTTTTATTGTTATAGAAATTATAATATTTAATGAATATAATAAAAGAAAAACAGTTTGTTACAAAGCCTCCTTCATTTTACGAAACAAAATCATATCTAGGTCAATTAGGCTTATAATCCTCATCCTCACATAAATAATATTTCCCTATTTCATTATAAGTTACTTTGGTCAAATTATAAGGATCTACTTGGCCACATGCGTTTCTTATCTTTATTTTCAAATGGTCCAAGTCAATATAATCGGTTTGGTATACTATATTTTTCAGGGTATCCCTCAAAAAGTAATCCATGGTCGTTAGGTCTAGCGATTTATTTTCGTATTCTTGATCTAAATATTTCTTCACAATGCCAGCGTTGTGGCATGGAGCCTCATCTTGCTGTAGCCTCATTTTTCGTCTTAGTTGAATAGGCACATTTTGTAGAAAACTAGCGTTCTTGAATTCAAGACACGAAATCATATCTATGTCTCCAAATAAAGGCATAAAATCACAATACGGAAGAAAATAAATGGAATAGAATTAACATAAAACACGCTGATGATTAGAAGTGGAAAGAAATTGTATTTGGAAAAAAAATTCGAAAAGAAATTTTCTATCGGATGACTCGATAAAAAATATCTTCCTGGAAAAAAAAAATTTCGATAGCGCCCTGACGCCTGCCGTTTTAATATTTTACCTAGATTTTTATGCGCATCCCAAGACAACATTGACTTGTTCAAAATGCCGTTTACAGAATGAAAAAATATTTGGATGTTTTCGAGAAAATTGGGGTTACCAAGATAAGTGAATCACCCTGTAGGCAGAATTTAAATTTTTTCAATCATATTTCGAGAAATGAAGAATTACTAAATTCAATTCAGAAACCTGACTAAGTAATTATAATCTAATTGAATTTACACTTGATTCTCGTCGCCAATGTTGTGTCCCGATTCCTTTCGTTTAATTAAGATTCTTCCTTTATCGGTTCTGAGTTTGACCACGCGACTTCATCCCACTCTCCCAGTATAACTGGCCACAGTTAGCAGATAGTAGTATCTGTAATCTGTGTAACTGACTCTGATTCATACTTTGGCCCTCGCTTGATGCAACTCGAGACGACAGAATATAAACCCTGCAATACACTTCACTGACAACACCGAAAAACAAATGCAAAATGTACTCTGACAAAAAATATTTACACATAACAACCGGACTTTGTCCAAATTGAATTCAAACATAACAAGAACAATCCATAGTTTAAATGGTAATAAAGAACAATGACAAAATGGCCAAATGAAAAAACAGGTTATTCACATAAAAATATATCAACATAAAAAAGATACAAATGAAAAAATAGTGTGAACAGGATCGATCATACTGCAGTTCGACCAAACCGGACATTGGTGTAATGCGTGTTGCTAGATTGTCAAATTCTTTCGTAATTCATGGATACCTAGGAACTACAGTATTATTTCATCATAGCATTGAAGAATGAAGTTATGTCATCCAAATGGGTTTGTAACAGTGTAGTGAGAGAAGTTCTTGAACATTCACACAAATTTTTCCAATAAAAGCTGAAATCCGCCGATAAAATTTTTTGAAGGCAAATGAT
Source organism: Hippodamia convergens (assembly GCA_038502775.1). Lineage (NCBI taxonomy): Eukaryota > Metazoa > Arthropoda > Insecta > Coleoptera > Coccinellidae > Hippodamia > Hippodamia convergens. Next base: position 181,456 of record JAVSIQ010000831.1, on the reverse strand, counting down.
GTGAATGAAATGAAGTTATAATATACCATCCATTTGAAAACAAATATTTGTTTTCATTAATTCATATGAATTGATTCACGAAACTGTGTCATTGTCACTAGAGTCGCTATGTATATTTATAATCTGTAATCGAACTTCTATATCCTGATTGAAGTTTGGCAACACCACTCGATTTGAAAAAATTATGTCAAATCCTTTTTATACTCTTTTCTTTCTTGTATAATTTTCTCTTCTGGGTGAAGTACAGTTATATCTGTATACATATTGGGTTTATATAGATTTCCAGTTTTGTGGTTATATAAGAATATAATTTCTGCCATTCTCATTTTATAAATTAATACATTTTGTCTATTTCCTGCTTTCCTCCATTTATCAATATTTTCTATCTTGACAGAAAATGTATGCTTCATTTCGTTGATGATGTTTTTCCAATAATGATTTAGTATGGCCTGCTATCTGTTCGAATACATTGACTTCGAAATTACGTCAGTTCGGAATTTCCTTATTTTGGGTATACATATATCTCCTATAATAATAATAATAATATTATACCAACAGGAAATTCCCAATTATGGGGTAACAATGATAAATTATAACATCTTCCGAAAACCAAAAAAAACCAAAAAATTATCTCGTGATGAAAAAATAGTCCTCAAAATACCTAATTCACAATTATAGGAACACATTGATTGCAAGTCTATGGCACTCTCACCTCACACGCAGGATTCACTCAAACACTAGAGCCCGCTTCAGACTGAATGTTACTGGACGCCTATACTCTGTTCACATATAAGGAGCTTTGTAAACAAACAGAATCGTCTGGTTTGCGCACAAAAAAGCTCGTATTGGTCAAACGGTCATAACAAAGCTCTCTTGGATCGCCCTAAAAGATTTCCAGGATCGTACTCGGAACTATGCTCGAGATTGCGGCAAGGTAATTCCAGGAAACACCAGAATTTTAGATATTTGGGTCGGAATCTTGCAAAATTCCGACAAAGTAATTCCGGGAAACACCAGATTTGGGTCATTTCCATTCAGTTAAAACTGAACGATTGTGTGAAATCTCCTCGATTCGACTCTGGACTGAAAGTAACTATCCGAAGGCCCTCCTACCACTGCGCGTATTTTGGTTGTTTGCTCTCGCTTAGGTTTGAACAGAGTATAGTCACTATTCTTGGCACTAGGATGTTAATTCGAGAGAGCAGAAAAGGACAGTCTACTTTGCCAGAAAGAAGCTTTTGCACGAACTTTCCGCACTGTAGAGTTTGACGCTCTAGGACAGTTGATACTCCCATTTCACTCATGATACCTATAAGATCAGCACCAAGCTCCGGATAACTGCCAGTCCTTTCAGTTTTGACCAACGCTCTCAAACGCTTGAAGTCATCCAAATATTTTCGCCTCCAGTACGATATTTCTTTCGATAATAACCCTTTAGACGGATATAACGCTTCAAATCTTTAGTGAACCATACTGGAAAGCTGCGCCGATTAGATGGATGAGTCGTCCTTGGAACAAATGATTTCAAAATCTCAAACAATCTGACATAAAAGTAATCCAAAGCGTCATTCACACTTTTGAATGTTTAAATGATACTCCAATCGAAGGAACTAATCGATGAACATAAAGAAGAAAAATCAGCCCTCTTAAAATTGTACCGTGTGTTCCCTCGCATTGGAAAATTTACCCGGTGCTTAGGATACTCATGAGATAGGACGATATGCAATGCAGGATGATATGTATCCTCTTATGTATCACAACGACTTTAGCTGCCGGCTAATAACACTTAATAGCCTTAGTGAAGAGTTACGAGATACTTTAGAACTGAAGTTCAATTTGGCAGCCTTCGAATTAATTCTCATAATTTGTCTTAGGATTTATTATTAAATGAATGCAAAAATTTCATGGATTCCGGCAAGAATGAGAAAACCTCTTTTTACATTATACCCCCCAATTCATCACTAACGAATAACGATAGATTTGAAATTGTGTCATTATAACCACTATGATATCTTAAATATCAGGTCCCGATTTCAGTTGAATAATGTCATTTTTCAGTTACATATATTAATTTTTTCATACGAGTTTCTCGCCAGGGCGAAGTGACTATGATTATGATGAAAACATTTAATTCGATCGTAATCGGTGTAAATGTGTTATTATTCGCTCCGTTTCCGATCGCGATTTTAAGTGGTTCACGGTGGAAATATAAGGTGAAAATTTTCTACGGCAGGTATAAGATATCGACGCATCGATTGGTGCTGATCATTACTCCGAAATTAAAACAATTATGTCGAAAAACTGCAAAACTTGTAATCAACAGGTCGGAAGGAAGAATCCCGGTCTTCAATGTAAAGGTTTTTGTAACAGATCTTATCATCGCACATGTTTATCTCTGTCATCTGAACGATTTGAAGCCTTGCGTTCGGAGGGTGTCACATGGGTGTGCACCGACTGCCGAGGTTCCGGGTCGCCGGCCAGACCGTCAACATTGGCGTCGGTCTCGCCCGGCCCGTCAACTTTGGTGTCTGGCGGGGGGGTAGATCTGATGGCTGCCATCACCTCGATAGGAGACGAACTGCGCAACATGCGAATGCAGCAATCTGAACTGATTGTGTCCGTCAACTTTTGTTCGAACAAAATATCTGAATTTGAGGCTCAACTGCTAGAAATCAAGAAAAACTCTTCAAAGATCGACGGTATCGTTGCTGAGAACAAAAGGTTAAAAGACGAGCTAAGTCATGTGAAGGAAAGGCTCAACAGTTTGGACCAAATGTCCAGAATGAACAATGTGGAGATCGTGGGAGTTCCAGAAGTGCCAAATGAAAACTTAATACAGATATTCGAGAAAATAACAGAACATGTCGATTATAAATTGAGCACTGGTGATATAGATCATATACACCGTGTCCCTATAAACAAGAACGGCACTGGTCAAATAAAGAATATAATTGTTAAATTACATTCAAGACGAAATAAGGAAGATTTGATGTCCGCAGTCAAGCAATCAAGACAAAGGAATAAAACGCCTGCTTTCAAGATTGAAGGAATATCAGAACAACTTTTTATAAACGAACATCTTACAATGGATAATAAATTACTGTTTAAGGAAACTCGCGAAACCATAAAAGCTAAGCATTACAAATACGCATGGGTTAAAGATGGTAACATTTACATAAGAAAGGACGATTCATCTAGGGTGTTGCAAGTTAAATCACGTGATACTTTGTCCAAACTGAAGTAAAACATATAATAACATTTGAAAAAAAATAAATAAAACAGGATACACCTCAAGATGGCTTCGTCGATTATCAAACTATTCTATCAGAACGTGAGAGGTCTAAGATCGAAAACTCTACAGTTCTTTCATAACTTAGCTTCTTGTGATTACAGTGTAGTTTGTTTGTCCGAAACTTGGTTGAATAAAAGTGTCCAGTCAAGTGAACTATTTACCCATAAGTATCAAGTCTTCAGGCGTGATCGAGAAAGCTCAAACTCAGCAAAAAAAGAAGGCGGTGGTGTTCTCATAGCGGTTGATACTAGGATCGAGGCAATTCACCATCCGGAGCTTCAGTCCGAGGCAGAGGACGTGTGGGTATCGTTCAACATAGGTGATGAAAAAGTGTATGTATTGTGTGCTTACCTTCCTCCAGGAAACAAAGCTTCCTACTTCGATTTTCTTAACAACATTCAGAAACACGAGAAACTTTTACAGCAAAATAAGGTTATTGTGGTTGGGGACTTCAATCTCCCGAAGGTTACATGGCTGGACTCTTTGCATCGGGATACGTTGGTTCCAACAAATGTGGATCAGGACTCATCCGAACTCGTTGATGTGTTTTCTGTTTTAGGACTCAGTCAGTTTAATTCGATAAAAAACACAAATAAAAGAATTTTGGATTTGGTTTTTTGTAACGACGATGTCATTAAGTACGTTATCAAGTCGTGCGATCCACTGGTTAGAGAAGACCTCCATCACCCTGCCCTGGAGGTTGGTTATCAATCCGAGAAGTCGGTTCCACTACGCGGTTGCGAAAAACGGGTTCTAAATTTCAAGAGAGCGGACTATGTCTCGATTAACAGGGAACTATGTGATGTGAGTTGGGAGGGGTTGTTCGAGGGGTTGAATGTTGATGATGCTGTCACAATTTTTTACGATAAAATCAATCTGTTGATACAAAAGTATGTTCCCAAGGTCAAAATTAACAATAGATATCCGTCTTATTTCACTATGGAAACCATTAAATGTATAAAATCAAAACTTTATTTTCACAAGAAATTCAAAATATATAATAACACGAGTGATTATGTCAACTATTCATCTATGAGAAAGAGGTCGAAACAACTGATAAAGAGAGATTATGCGGCTTATGTAGGGCGCATCGAGTCGGAAATTCCCGGCGGTGGAAATTCAAGTTTTTGGAAATTCATTTCTAACAAAAGAAAATCTGAAACTTTCATTCCAAAACGAATGTTTCTTAATGACTCTATCGCGGACGGTCCTGAGGAAGTGTGCAATATGTTTGCGGAGTTTTTTAAAAGCACGTTTGTGAGTCCCGGAACGCTAAATAATATCAGTTTGTTCCCACAAAATATTCCCCAATGCCCGATAACACAAGTAACCGAACACGAGGTACACGATCTCCTTAAAAACATAGATTCAAGCAAATGTGCAGGACCTGACGGGATACCCCCCATATTCATCAAATCTTGCTTAAATAGTCTAGTTCCTCCACTCACTGGGATATATAATTTATCTCTCTCTTCCTACTACCCAGCTTCCTGGAAGCACAATCACGTAATGCCGATATATAAAAGTGGTAAGAAAAGCCAGGTGAACAACTATAGGCCAATCAGCAAATTGTCAATTTTCGGTAAGATCTTAGAAAAAATTGTGTATAAGTTATTGCTAAATGAAACCAAACCATATATAATCCCCCAACAACACGGATTTTATCCGGGTCGCTCTACTGAAACTAATCTTTCCCTTTACGTTGAGTATATTGCGCAGTCTGTGGACGCCGGTTTTCAAGTTGATTCGGTATACACGGACTTTAGTAAGGCTTTCGATAAGATTAGTCACTTGTTACTTATTGAAAAGCTTGTTGGGATTTGTGATACCGCTGGTCTCCCAGCGTACATCTGGACCTATATAAGTAATCGAACACAACTAGTCACTGTCGGGGGATGTAGGTCGGCTGAGTTGGCGTGCACCTCAGGCGTACCCCAGGGTAGCCATTTAGGTCCTCTTCTTTTTATTCTCTACATAAACGATATAGAGAAATGTTTCAAACATTCAAATATTTTACTTTACGCCGACGATTTGAAGATATTTCGAAGAGTGGAGGGCACGGAGGACTGTCGTGGTATTCAGGCCGACCTGGATCGGTTCGCGGTGTACTGTGCTAATAATGATCTCTTTGTTAATACAGCCAAATGCTGCTCGATTACCTTCACGAAGAATAGGCACAAAATTTCTAACGACTACGTGATCTGTAACACAAAAATTGAACATAATAACATCGTAAGAGACTTGGGAGTGTTGGTGGACGAAAAACTGAATTTCGGCGATCACATAAACACCGTTGCACTGGAGTGCTCCAGATTGCTGGGTTTCATTATGAGAAACACTAAGGACTTTACAAAAACTCAAGCTTTAACATCTCTCTACTATGCATTCATAGACAGTAAGCTGTCCTACGCTTCCGTTGTTTGGAGTCCGATGTATGCAATACACGTCAACAGGTTGCAAAGAATCCAAAATAGATTTCTGAGGTATCTTGGGAGCAGGACGGGAAGCCCTGTCCTCAACAGTGACTATTCGGTTCTTCAGAGACAATTAGGACTTCGAAGGTTGACTGATCGTAGGAGTGCCAGAGATATGCTGTTTGTCTTCAAGATTCTGAATGGTTACATTGATTCACCACAGTTGTTATCCCTCATTAATTTTAATATATGCTCCCGGCTAACAAGACGAAGAGAATTGTTTAGCATAGATTATAGAAGGACAAACTTGGGCTTGAACTCACCACTTATAAGAGCTCAGAAAGTCTGTAATCTCTTCAGCAGTAAAATCAGTTTTTTCGACATCTCGTTAAATTGTTTCAAATATAAAATTAAAAATGTATTGACCCCTTGAATTAGAGAATGTTTTTGTGTTCCAATTTCTGGATTTATCGTTGGTATCTGAATTTTTTGTATTTATCTGAAAGGTTTTAATTAATAGTACATTTTTCATTGTCAACCATGGCTACTTTTGTTAAAAACGTGGACACTGTATTGGACATGTTTGTCTGTTTGTTGTCCCTATTTTGCAATAAATAAATAAATAAATAAATTTTGATGTCGGTTTCCAGTTTCATTTTGTAGATTAATACAATTCGTCTATTTTCATTTCGCATATTTCCATTCATCTATCTTCTCCATTATGAAGAAAAAATTATCATTGATTCCTTTTATAAATTTTTTCATATTATTACTCAGAATGAGCCTCAAAACGATTTGTTTCTCTCTATGGATTTTTGGTGGGTGAGAGTTATGAACACATTTTCTCCCTCGATGTGAATATACGTACTTTTTGCACGAAAACTTTTTGTTCATACTTAGTTAACGAATGCAAATTCGAAAGCATGAGTGTTGGAATTCCTAATGCAACGAGTATTAGACGATATTTTCTCTATTTGAGTCAAGTTTTGTGAAATACTCTCGAAATTCAAATGAAAATTCAGATGAGTGACTTTTGTATTGTATCTTGGCAGTTGGTATGACTAACGAAATTCTACAGATCACGGAATTTGAATTGATTTGATTAGAAAATTGTTTGGATCGAAGGTCAGTACTGACAACCAAAAAACGAAAAATATAACTGAAAGCAATGCTATAATGAGTTTCATTACAGCATAATTTTCAGTACTGAAATGAATGTATTACGATACTGAAATAGAGAACATATTTCATTTGCATTTTTGAAAGGAAAATAAATTTCTTCAGGTAAAATCTCAATCGATTGCCTCCATTAACGGCCTATCGGATAATGACTATCTTTGTAGTGAGTCATTCCTATTCATAAATGTAAGGTCCTTTACCCTGGAGTTGGAAATAAAAACGTTATACTTATTAGCAGGATGATAAATCGCCGCCAAGAGGCCATCGGCATACATATTTAAATCCTTATTCAATAAATCCGAATTGAAAAAGATTCTCGTTTAATAACAAAACACTGTACACGATGCGGCCTATAAAGTATGAAAAGATAAAAAATTAATTTCGAAAAGTTCATAATAAAAATGAAGGAACTCGTTCATGAAACGGAATGTGCAATCAATAAACTAGTACTATAATTCGTGTCTAGTCAATATAAACATTCGACATCAAGTGCATGAGGGTTGCATCAGAGATGTCTTCAGAGATAGCCTGCAACACAGAATTTCTCTGTTTCAGGTTAGCTCCATATGGGAATTTATGGTTGCATGTCCATGATTCCTGACCTTATGCACATTTGATCTGGCAGATTTGTCAATTTCCTCACCTTCCCGATATTGTGAATTCTTAACTATAGAAATGCTTTTTTACAGATTTTGGACGAGTCCGATATGGATCCTACGGAAGTGAAAATCAGCAATTTGCCTGCCATAGAACCTCTGAAAGTTTACAGAATAAGATGGTTCATTCTGACTCTGTTCGTCCTCTTTTCTGCTTCCAATTCTATGCAATGGATTCAGTATTCGATCATTGCTAATACGATTACGGAGTATTATAATGTTTCGACCATTTGGGTAGATTGGACATCCATCATTTATATGGTTCTGTACATTCCTTTTATCTTTCCAGGAAGTTATCTACTTGATAAATTGGTTAGTATGTGAATCTGCAGTAAGTTTGGATAAGTAGGTAATATCCTTCGATACCATAGAAAAAAAGATTAACATTTTAAAAGTGTTAAATAAATGTTGCCTTGATCATCCATACAGCAATTTAATAATATGATACCTCTATAAATGCTCAAAAATGTACATTAAATTTATTGTGATACATGACGATAGAGAAAGGACGAACAACGAATGAGAGACAGGGCAACACATTTTAACTAGATACTAATACTGTTTGTAGTACTGTTTTGTAACAGAAAAAACGGAACACGGTAGATGGTGTAAAACTTTACTACCTCGTAAGTGATGAATTTCTGATTACACTGGTCGAAAAAATTCTTTTAAGTAACATAAGGCTGAATACCATACCTATTATGATAGGATGGACTTATACAATTACGAAAATGGTAAAAAATAAGTTGTAATAAGGTTTTCTCGGTACATTTATAGTAAAATCAATCAATCGATAGGTGTGCACAACCATCCTTGTTAACATTTATAGTTGTTACAATATGTGGTGTATAAAGAAAAAATTATTCAAGATTTTTTAAACGTACTTACTTAACATAAAAAAAAACAGATTAAAAATATTGACTTGAAATTAGGATTAAATTTCATTTGTTCTTTTTATCAGAGGTCATGTCTTCTCTCTCTTCAAAAACCAGCAGTAATCATCTATCATGACTATCATGCAACTCAATGTCCTTAATAGAGAATTTTCATCGTCCTAATATCTTGGTGAAATCTTTTATCCTGATCGTTACTGACAGCTCCTATATTTTCAGAAAAAAATTAAATGAGGACGGAGGAAATTATTTTTAATGACATTCGAGCACGCGGCGTTCATTCACTAACTGTGATGCATTTTCCTGAAAACTTAATATGGGTTTTCTCTCCCAGTCTCTGAAACAAGAAACAATAAGAAAAAATTTTTTAATAATATAAGAGAGGCCCCTGCGTAAAAATTTGAGCACTAATTTGTCAGGGGCCAAAACTTTACGAGAAGATATTGTTGCCTAACAATGAACAAAAAGAAAATGAAAACACTTTGAAATCAAGCGTAACGTTTCGGAGTCTACTAAATCAGACTCCTTCGTCAGACAATTTGGATTGACAATCCAAAAATCAAAAAATTGTCACGATTCTACAAAGTTGAATGAAAATTAGTTATTGTCTGACGAAGGAGTCTGATTTAGACTCCGAAACTTTACGCTTAAAATTTCAAAGTGTTTTCATATTCTTTTTGTTCATTGTTAGGCAACAATTTCTTCTCGTAAAGTTTTAGCCCCTGACAAATTAGTGCTCAAATTTTTACGCAGGGGCCTTTCTTATATTATTAAAAAAAATTTTCTAATTGTTTCTTGTTTCAGAGACTGGGAGAGAAAACCCATATTAAGTTTTCAGGAAAATGCAGAGACCTCCCACACAATATTTCAATAGATATCAACAGAGAACTGATTTCACAGTTCAAGTACTTTTTCTGTTATAAAATGCATCTTTTATAATCGTCCCTTCATTACATTGAATTCTCGACTGCATGCAAATGTAAAAGGGTCTTCTTGAGCTTTCGAAAGGTGGTACGTGTTAGGGCTTTTAAGGAATATTTTTCCTCTTATTAGAAGGGTATAAAGATCTGCTTCGTGTCGACCTGTGTAATTGACGACCTGGAAAAAGCGAAGGAATTATTTGATGCTCCTGTATGCTGCTCGCAGGAAAATAAAACCTACTTTATACTTTATTGAACCAAACTCGAGACTCATCTCATTTATAGCGTTCGAGAAAATGAACAACTAGTAAAAAAATGTTCATAGTTGGGGAAATTGTCAGTATACCTACTGATAATATAAGTTCACAAGTATGTTCGTACTAAACGAGTGTCACTTTTATTTTTCGTTGAATATTGAAGGAATTCATTCTGATAATTGCATTCAGATTTGGTGGAATGTTTTATAGTATGCGGTGTTATCATTAATGACGTCCTTGCACCATATTCAAATTCACAGAAATTCACCTTGAAAATTTGCATAACATATTTGCAAATGGCTACTTCCATGGTGACATTTATTTCTCAAATTAAAATATACTGTTTGTGAGTCGGCATAAAGCCAAGGTATCCTGGGTAATTTGAATGTGTTGAAAAATGGTTTTTTCAACAATGAACCTCAAAGGTGCAAAATCGGAAATTTGATTATTTGCGATTAATTGTGAAATTTTTCATTGTGATTTGAATCAAAGTCAAAATTCAAGAGATGTTGGGAACAAAAACTCCTCTTTCAATATCTGAAATACCATATTATACAGATATGGACTATATTAAATATTGAAAAAAAAGAAATGAAAGAAAAACTTCTTTATTTAATATTGAAAAGATTATTTCCCAAGTGATAGTTAATAGTTAATACTTTAAAAGGGGTTACAGTTCACTGCGACCTGATGGTCTATTGTGCCCCCTGACAAAGCTTTACAGCTCGCCTTCCAGTCCCAGAGATCGCCAAGTGATAAGCGAGGAATCAATTTCGGCTGTATTTGTGAAATAAACTTGACATGGATAAGATTCCATACCTTAACAGACTATTTGTTAATTCCTGTTTCAGCGATCACGTGTAGTTCTCAACCTATATGTCATTAATAAGGTCCCATTTTGTCCCTTCTATCATTGATAGTTTTCGGATTTTGTGTAATATAAATAATTTCGAAGAATTCTCCTGTTGTCTCGAATATTTGAGTTTCTGGAATATACATATATGGTCCAACAAAAACTGAACATCTCGATTTTCCGACTCTAAAAGGAAAATATGGACAATAGCATGGAGCACAACGCCTTGATTTTGAATAGGGATGAGTGGTGTTGCCATAACTTATTTTGAAGATCGTATCGAGTACCTACTATTTGACCTTGGAATTTCAAAGTATCAATCGGTTATAAATACATAACATCGAAAATAGTGAAAAAAGAAATTTAGAATGTATCTCGATAATATCATTCTTTTCCGACACATTACAAAAGTATTCAGTAGTTAGTACTCTTGGATAAATTTTGAAGAGAGATCAGATAGTATCGAATGCAATCTTCAAAAATCAAGGGGTTGTGCTCACCCCCGTCAGGGGGTTGCAGTAACCGGGTTGCGGAAAAGTTGTTTCTCCTCGAATCAGAAATTGTCGGATCCAAGCGATTTTCCACGATTTTCCACATTTCAATTTTGAAGCCGGAATCGAGGAGTTGAGTTTTCGTTGGACCACGCTGTATTTCTATCTTTCCTTCAGAGCTAACATTCTTTTGAGTTGCGGGAAATATTACTAAAATTGATTTTGGTTCAATACCTGGAAAGAAGACTGTTTCTGTTGTGAACATAAAATAAACGTGCATAACTCCTGACTTTAGCCGGTATATACAGAGAAAATTGGTACAGGTACTTGTTTTACGTGATGGCATGATAATGTAAAAATCGACAATTTTCCGTATATCGATAACGAAATTCTTGTTTCATGAGAATAATTTCATAACTCCGACAATGTAACTCAAGAAAGTTTTAATTTCTTTATATTGCAGGGACTGAGAATAGCAATCATACTAGGGATCTCAGGAACATGCATCGGGGCTTGGATAAAAGTGCTTTCAGTTGCTCCGGACCGTTTCTATATAGGTTTTCTTGGGCAGAGCATAGTAGCACTCTCCCAAGTTTTCGTTTTATCAGTACCTGCAAGATTAGCTGCAGTATGGTTCGGACCTTCGCAGGTTTCCTCGGCATGCAGTATTGGAGTTTTTGGCAACCAGGTGAGTAATTCGAAAACACATCAGATAGCTGCGATGAATACCAATTCGAAATGCAAATAGAAGTACATAACTAGGTAATGAACCTTGCTCTATATTTCAGCACGAATTTTTAAGATAATGATATTTGATGACCTACAACAATTTTCTGTCCAATTCCAGGTATTCATTCATTGAAAACACGGAAGGTTGTCCAATCATACGTGATTAGATTTAAGAGCGTGTTATGAGTTTTCCATTTAACGGAATATTCTATTTGTGGTAACAATGGATATCTTGTTTAATGAAGGATTGATATTTTAAAAACATAAGAAATTTCAGTGTCGTTAAGGTTTTACTAAACTGTTAGTGTTTTGGAGTTCCAGATGTGTTTCATGATCAAGGTGCACGAAGTTCGTTGTCTACTGAGGTGATCTCCAGAACAAGAAGTAAGAAGAAAACGGATGCCAAATTCTCGAGCTTTCTCTAATTCTGATCTGAAAACGGGACCGGCCTATCATTTCTAAATTCTGAGTTTTGAACACAAACCTATAGTTGAAAATTCCCACTGCAAATTTTTTCGGGGTCCTCTGTTGCTTGTTCGATATGTTGTATTGTTTTAATTCTTGGTCTCCTCACCTTGTGGACTGCCTTAAATTTTATCCATTTATTTTTTTTCCGAAGTACCACTGCTCGGTCTGTTCCTATTTCTGTCTCAAGTATCACTAGGCAATGATCAGATGACATTTCCAGTTTTATTTCAATCTCGTACTTCCATGGAATGTTTTTCACAACTGCTATGTCGAGTATATCCATAAACTTTGTGGGTTCATGAATGTTTGTGGGTTCTTCTGGACCAATAACCAAAAGACTGTTTTCTTTCATGTTTTTCTTAATATTTTATCATTTAGGTTCTTCTTTATGTTGTTCTAATCAGGGTGCTTTGAATTCAAATCACATGCCACAATAGTTAACTTCTTACTTTTAATGAAGATAGTTGCATCGTCGTTGTTTGGACGTCGGACGTCGGTAGGCAGAAAATATATCGATGTTGCCTCTTTATGTTTTGATGCTCACCTCTGTTTCCCTGATTTTTGTACTCCCTACTGCTGGTAGTCTATGATGTTTTATTCCTTGCCACTTATTCTGTCGCTTCTGCATATTTCTAAGTTCTTATAATCATTACTTTGGTCGGCTTCCGCTACATGTAATTATTATTTTCCAAGAATGAAGTCAGTTCCTGATTTTTTTCAATGTAGAATTTTAAGATTGCCTATATTGTTGTGTTTTTTATAGAAACATGTTAATTACGTCTGAAGAGTTTTACCAATTTAGTTTGCTCTTCTATAAAGGCTATATTTAGTTGAATAGACCTCCACAATTTGCGCATTTGGGAGCAGATGTGAAAGAGTTTTTTGCATTCCATGTCATGTAAAGTTTTTTGCATTTCCCGTCATGTTGCTATCTCCACATTTCATGCACTTGAATGTAGCATGACATTTCTCCTGTAAATGCCCGAATAATTGACATTGATGACATTAAATTACTGCGTTTTTTATTCTTATGCTTTCTACTTGCGCAGAAATGCCGCAGCAGAATTTGAATTAAGTGTTTTTTGCCGATCTCGAACTACAATTGGGGCGAGTATATTTGATTTGAGTTGACTTAGGTTATTTTGGGTGGGATTCCATTTGGCTTCATGTTGTCACTCTCATTTCTTCTTCGTTCGTTTCCATATCTTTCTGGTACACTGATCCGCAATCACTGAAAAGTTCGTATGAGTCTGCTTTTTGAGAGCTGGTTCTTCCATTTCTTGTTGACTCAATTATTTTTTCACTAGGAGATTTGACGGTTCTTTTGATGAATAAATATTTCATGTTGTAGCCGTTATTTAACAAAACCTTCGCGGGAGCAACAAATTGATCGATTGTCCTTTTCATTGCAAATTCTCGAACCTAACGCTCAGGACTTTACGCAATAAATATAACTTTGTGCGAAATCCGACTTCACACACGGATTCGTTGTGACACATAACGCCTGCTATCTGAAATCCGTTCCTTTAGTTCGCAAAATCTCGTATTTCACCACTCACTCGAGCGCTAGACTCGATACGTCTCTACTCGTAATTCAGTCGTTTTACTCAAAATAGAGCCGTAATATCGGAATTCGAGATAACTGGCTGTGAACTTGGGAAAGCCTTCATTTTGACCTCCCAAAACTTGTCTCAAACTCGACCTACTCGATAAACTAGAACACTACGCTCCCCCTGCCCTCTATCTCAAAAACAGTTCGGAGTACAAAAAAACTTCCCAAACAAAAATTGTAGAGAATTTTTTTCTCTACAATATGCATGATGAATAAAAACAGCAAAAATTTTATAGGAACTGAGATATTTCAGAAAAACTTGCAAAAAGTCGATTTTTTGACCTTTGACCGGAAGAATTTTATAGAAGCGAACACCCTACTGTCGGTAGGGTTTCAGACAAGTTTTGAGAGGTCAAAATGAAGGCTTTCCAAGTTTACAGCCAGTTAGTTATCTCGAATTCCGAGGTGGAAACCCTAATATGACTGGACTATCGGTCAAGACTGTGAAAATAAAGTGACAATTCAAGCTACTACTTTTACTTGAGGGAGTATTTGAAATATTTCTATGACAAAAGGGGAATCTGGCGACAAATTTCGACAACTGGAAATGAATAGATAGATAAAGTCTTTTTTAAATGCTCTGCTGATTGCTTGAAATGCTGTTGCTTTTGTCGTACGAAGCTCCGAGAAAAAGGCTTCTTATTTGGTTCAGGCATTTTTTTTCATATTTTTCCACCAACTTGTCAAATCAGTGCTCAAAATATTGTCAAATCTTAGGTCAGTTCTGACGCAGAAAAAAATTAATATTTTATTGTGTATACATAATTATCGAATTGAAAGTCCTGATTCAACATCAAAGAAATATAATTCGTACAAACTGGTGCAATATAAGAGTAAAGCTGTCCGACAGTCAGTATCAACAATCAACTTCATTCAACTGTTGTATCAGCCTTATCTTGTAAGAGTGAAGATTATGAAGTCTTATAATTCGCTGAACACTCGTACTAAAGTTTTCCTAGTTTGCCGATCATTCATCTGTAAATGGAGCAGTACTGCTATTTCAACAGCTGCATTGAGAACTGGACGTTCGACTCCATGTTTCGTATTATGGGTAGGACCTAACCTGTCCTTTCCAATGTATTAATCATATCTTAACACAATGGTGAATTAAATTTCTTTTTGACGAGACCATAGAAAAGACCGTTTTCGCCCACGTAAGTCTTAAACCGATGATGAACTGATTGGGTGACTACAGAACATAAATAACTTCGTCCACCTCGAAACAGAAGTTGACCTGTTTTTTCAGAATCTTCGAAAGATCTCCGATTCTGAGTTCTGGGAGGTTTTGAATTTCCGACGGAAACTCTGTATATTATGTTCAAAATCAAGTCCAACATTATTCATAAAATCATGTACCTACCGTCTTTCTAATTCTCTCCAAAAGTTCTGCTCGTGTGTTCATTGTTCATTCCTTTAGCATATGCCATTTCTTTTAAATTAGCCCAAACATTTTTTAAAGGAATTCTCGCATACATAAATTTTGGAATCTTGCAATTTCAGGAGAATCGATCTCATTTATTTTTTGACATTTTAAGCGGCATGGGTTTGCATTTTTCATATCATATCCTCTTCTAATAATAATAATCCAAAGTTTTCATCAAATTTTTTAAAAGAAAAACTGATTTTTGGTTACCAGTAAATATGGCTAAAACGATAGCGAATACTCGTAAGTCATACCTCCAATCCCGACTTTCAATTCTGAATCACCCTATATAATTGAATTATGTTTTTTAGTGAGATAAAAATTATTGCAGTAACTACTTTTATTGAATGACGATTTCAAATTTGATGGAATTCAATGCACCTAGTTATGAATTTTGTTTAAGCTCGCAGAAGCTCCGTAACAGTTCAGTTATAATTTAATTTCTGAAAATTGTATTCTATTTAGAATGAAGACCAAAAATTTAGAAAAATAAAGAAAAGGGAACACTTTCTTTTTCTCAGAGAGCAAAGAACTTAATTGAAAATTTATCAAAGGGCCTCCATCTATGAAAGTCTAGGGTATAATGGACATCTATTTAAAATTTTGTCCCAGAAAATTTATTGATGGTTTAATAATTTCTTCCTTGTTGGTTCCTGGATGACATAGTTTAGATCATATAATGAAAATGATTTTGTCATTATGTTGGTTAATAATGTCTCATAATAGGAGCGCGCTCCTCTGCATAAGAACGAGCTGTGAAGTAGCATCATTATACAATTATTGTACAACGCAGTTTTAACAATTTGATAGGATGAATGCATAGGGGGTCTGTTTATTGTTTATGGTTCGGATGTCCTCTTTTCAAATGTCCCTCCTTCATTTAGACAAACACGGATTTTACACGTGTGCTCTTGCTTGAGGTGGATTAGTGATTTCCTTCTGTTTTATTTTAGCAGTTCTATCCTGTGCTAATGAAAAACAAAATTGTGGTAAATGCTGAAAAAAGAAATTAAATATCTTCAACAGTGGTGACGAAATCGATGATCGAATTTTGCGGGGTACCACAGGTCCAATTTCTGCGAGTTACCGTGTTATGAGTCCGGTTATACTTTTCGTAATAGGGCGGTTACCCCCACTTATCCTCACTGTCAATTTCTTAACACGGTTAAACATACTCGCTGGAACATACTTGGTTACTGGGGAATCATATGTTTTAGCTGAATATGCACATTTCCAGAAATATCAATGAGTTTCCTGTATTATTATATTCAAAAATAATGATCTGAAAACAGAATTACCTCTAGACATCAAGCGTAAAGATATGTCAAAAAGTGAAGCAAGAACAAATTTGGAAAGAGAGGATGTGAAAACAATATTTTGCATGATTTTAGGTTTGCTTTCACATCTTGCTGAGCTGGTGTTAGAAATGAATCAAATCCAAATGAATAAATTAAGAAACTTCTAAGGATAGGCTCTCTTCAATCTACAAGATGCAAAATAAAGCAATTTTCGTATTTGGCGCGAATGCGCGTCTCCTGTCCTTGTTTTGATTATAACCGCTGTCAGTTACCCTGCTTTTGAACAAGATTACAGATTTTCAGCAAAGGTCACAATGGCCGCATTCACCGGACGAAGATTCCGCTACCGTGACCTAGCATAAATTGAAAACGCTCCCAAAAATGCCCACTGCTCCAGAACGTGTTGAGTTTGCAGCGCATGTGCCATCGGAAGATTCCGTAACAGTTGCACAACTGTTACGTCCAGTGAATGCAGCCAGTGATGACATATATACGGCTAGGTCATAATAGAGGGGAACCTCTATTACCGCTCTCGCAAAAATACGAACGGTAGCAGAAAATCCTAACCGTTTATGACCGTTTGTAACACGGTAAATTGCAAAAATTGGACTATAGATGAGAAATACTTGATGATAAAGGTTGAAACGATTTTCGAATTATTTGGAGCATGTCAGTGTGAAGAATTCAGTAATTCATTTAATAAAAAATAAATCATTGATAATACAACTTCCAAACACAAAAACGAAAGACAGCAATTTCTTCTGTATATTATTGGGAAATAAGTTGACTATTTCAGTAATAACATTTCAATGCGCTTCTGCCATCAAACATCGTCGTATTTTCCTGATATACATGAATAATGAATGCACTGTCAATCCAGTTGTTACAAATATATTTGCGAAAATGCCTTCTATGGCTGCAGAATTTCTCAAAATGACAAACCAAAGCAATATACAGATCCCTGCTATTTTGCTAGCAGATGCGAAGATAAAAAAACATGGTGGATAGAATTCTTTGACGGTAGCCGGGGGGTATGTTGATAATTCCATCGCTTATAGAAATACCATTGCTGAAAAAAATTCTTTCAACCTCTAATACCTCAGCAGATTTTGGAACGTCTTCATGCAATATTGCACACACTTATGGTTTCCACTAGTCTTGATGGTACTGAGAAATTTATCGATGTTTTTAGAAGCTCTCTCATGTCGCAAGGCATTTATGTTAGCATTTGTTCTTGTTGTGCGATTTATATTGGAATTCTTAAGTAATTATTGTTAAATATTAATACTTAAAATTTGCAATTTCTCAACAGTTTATTCTAAAACAATTTGCAAAATGAGCACCTATTCCCACACGAATGCGAAATTCGAAAACGAGCGACGAAGGAACGAACTTTCGAAAGCATTAGTGAGATAAAAATTAAGATTAGTGACTTTTACATTGTATCTTGGCAGTTGAGAGATTACAGAATTTCAATTGATTCGATTTGAAAATTGGGAGGATCGGAGGGTCAGTACTGACAACCACAAAAAGGAAAATATTACTGAAAACAATGCTGTAATGAGATCATTACAGCACTACTTTTAGTACTGTTATGAACTCATTAGGATACTGAAATAGAGAAATTATTATTTATTACAATTTAAACTGATTTCTGCATAGGAAAATTTAGTGTTGAAAATATTTTTAACACGATTCCACGTAAACAATCACGTTTTTTAATGTCACCTGTCATTAAAAGGCTCACTTTATTCTCAACTTCTCAAATTTTTGTTTTAACTCTGATTTTGTTAGTTATCTATTAGAGAATATGTTGTCGGATAGAAGATTTCGTGATTTGTTTATGATAATAGTAGTAACTTCAAAATTTTGATCAATGGTCTTCCACAAGGATCTGTTTTAGCGATATTCCTTGTACTACATCTGAAAAATTCATTTACGCAGACGATATTGCACTCCCTTTCTGTCATTCTGATTTTCAAAGTATTGAGGAAAATTTAACTTCTGATCTGAAAATTTTGAAAAATTATCTTTTTGAATGGCGTTTGTGTACAAATCCGAATAAAACCGAGGTTTCGTTATTTCATTTGAATAACCATCAAAAATTTAGAAAGTTAAATGTCCTTTTCGGGAACTTTCCTTTGAAACATAATTTTACTCCCAAATACTTAGGTGTTAAATTAGATTCCTCTCTGAATTACAGAGTACATTTGGACGACTTACGAATGAAACTGAAAACGAGAAAAAACATTCTACAGAAACTTGCTGGTACGTACGTCATGGGGTGCTGACCCGACTACTCTTCGCACAGCAGCCCTTGCCCTGGTTTTTTCCACCGCTGAATATTGTTGCCCTGTTTGGCTCAATAGGGTTCATGTTCAAAAAATCGATGCACAGCTCAATTTTCAATGAGAATAATTACTGAAACCATCCGATCTACACCTATCCAATGGCTACCAGTGCTATCAAATATAGTTCCTCCCCATATTTGAAAACAGTCTGCAACTTGGAATTCTTGGAATAAATTCAATTCATTTCTGGATTCTTTTCCGATACGTTCCAGAAAATAGAATTCCAAGACTGAAATCCCGTAAACCTATTTGGTCGAATAACTTTCTGAATTCGAACTTCAGCTACAAGGAAATCTGGAAATCCGAATGGTATGCATGTTCTATATCTAATAAAGATCTAATATCTGATCCATCGAATAAAGTTCCTGGTTTTAACTTTCCCAGGAGAATATGGTCCCTTCTTAATCGAATAAGAATAGGTTATGGTAGTACCAATAGCATGCTTTTCAAGTGGAATTCAGTTGATAGTCCTAATTGTGAATGTGGTGAATCAGAGGAAACAGTTGAACACCTAATTAATAAATAATTGTTCGATTTATGAATTCCAAGATGGCATTAGAGCCATACACAATACAGTAGAACCTCGATTATCCGAGCTATTGTGGACCGAGCCAACCTCGGATAATCGAAAACTCGGATAATACGGACTTTATAAATTAACTCTGAAAAAATATGATATTTTCAATCAAATTGAGTTTTATTTTCGTAAACAGTTACTAAATAGATAAGTAAATACATATACATATTATATAATATAATACACAAGTATGTAGATTATGTTCCTTAACAAATGACAAGCACAGACATCTCGCAGCGCGAGCAAATCTGACCTTGTGAAATTGAACTATCCTGTGCTATCCACGCGACTCGGATAATCGCGACCTCGGATAAAGCGGGCTCGGATAATCGGGGTTCTACTGTATATCAAACTTGAGGGTATTACTAAGCCTTATTTTGAAGTGCTTCATTCACTAAACCCTGAGTACTGCTTTTAAACAGTGCTCTGGGTATTACATGTGAAAATTTGTATACGCGCTAATGGGGAACTATTGATGAGTTAAGGAGCCTTGGCATCCCAAAAAAGGATAGAATAATTTTTACTGCAACGTGCAATGAAATTTATTATGAAGGTACATGTCTAATGATCTCTATCATAATATTCTTGACGTCAACTTTCTCGAGTACCATCCAGTGGCGATTAGCACGAAAAAGAAACATGGAATGAATGCCTCCCGAACTAAGCGATAGTACATAGTTAAATAACAAAATAGTAATTAAGATCTCATCGATATCCTCACTGTCGTATAAATGCGAAGTTATTGTAGTTGAATAGGTACCTTCACGTTTTTTCTTCGCGCAAACGCAAATCTACGAAATCATTATCAGAAAGACTGCAACTTGCATGCGAAAATTTTAGTGAGCCGGTAATATCACGATTTGGTCGTGCTGAAAATTCATGTTATCATGATATATAAATTGCAGTTTCAATTTTTTATTTTTCAGGAAGGAGCATCAATGTACGAAGAATTCTGAAGAATATTACTAATTTTTCGAGAAAAAGCTGGAAATTGAAAAACTTATTTATATCAGATCACTTTATATCGTTTCATATCGGAAAAACTTTTGACATTATAAGAGTCTTCCGGATGCTCTGACGGATGGATACAATATAGTTTTCTCAAAGACAGACATCGAAACTTTCTATCGTAGGATGAACATGGAAGATTTATAAACATAAAAACAACATGAACAGAAAATATGAAATGCCCTTGGTACATGGTGCATCGTTGCAAGTCTCAGACAGTGGGTGCGTTTGGTCAATCGACATCGTACACGTGAGCTCAGGTTCTTCTCTCTCTACTAGCGGAGCTATAAATAACGGCTCAGGATAGAACCCGGCAACCGACAGGCCAGTAACTCAGCAGTAGTTGACTACCGCAGATGTAGACGAAACGTTAGGTGACATTATTCCTAGAATAAATCGACAAATAAGCCCAGAAGACTCTTCGTATGTCATTATATCCGGTCGTGAAAGTCTCAAACAATGAAACACTTTTGCTTGAAATAATTTATTTAACCGAAATAAAACAAAGAAAAACAATAATCAAGAAGTAAATTAATAAAAAAATATGATGATTTTCAAATAGATGAACCAAAAGGATGGTTGAAACATAATCAAATATCGTCATTTTTATGACGTTCAGGATTCTTCTGATCATTGTAGTTTTCTCATTTTGCACGTAATTTCTGTGCATAGGCCGCAAAATTATCCATAGAATCCTTATTCCCTTCAATTATTTCTACTCTTTGGACAGTAAATTTTATCTTGTACACGTACGTCATAAATAGTATATTCTAAAACAAGTTGCAGTATGAGCTCCTATTCCAACACGAATGCATTGGTGTTGGAATTGCTGTCTGCAACGAGTAGTAGACGATATTTTCTCTAATTCAGTCAATTTTTGTGAGATACTTTCGAAAAAACCTCAGCCGAAAAAACCTGTCTCCCCGTAAAAAAAAATAACATAAAATATTAAATATCAGGAAAATCTTGAGAAACATCAGTGTGATCATCTTCATGTTATCCGTCGATGGGCTCGGATAAACAGATTCTTCCCAAAACGACTCGCAATTCTTAATCTGAAATGAAAAAAGTCAAAAGCAGAAAAGAAACCGATTATTCAGAATAAATCAAATGCATTTGCTACTTTAAAAAACATCAACATTCAAATTTCTTGGCCAAATAATGTTCGGAGGCTTAAAAATATTTATGACAGAAATGTCACAAAATTTGAAAGAAATGAAAAAACTCCATCAATTTCCCCTTTCCGAATCTGTTGAAAATTACGAACTGATAATTTTTTAACATAACAAGCTAACCCTTTACTGCATGATATATTAAATAATTGAAAAAAAAAATTTTTTTTCTGGGTTGATTATTTTATTGAGGCTTCAAAATGAATAATAACTTTTTCTTCTTTAGGAAAGTACATGCATTTTATTTTTTTTTTTCAGAAACCATATATGGGTTCGTATGCATCGGAGCCTTAAACTCTATGGACATATATGGTTTCATATGCACACTTAGTTCATATGATTAGTTTTATCAAAACCTTATCATATTCAAAGAAATTAAAGTAATGAAGAATTTTATGGAATTATAAGGCTCCACTCCATTTATAACCCCAATTATCCGGCTTTGCTGGATTATACTGTTCGATTTTGTGCCTTTGTTAGGTATCATCTGCTCATCTACCGCTGAATACTTTTCCTTTGGAATTATCAATAGGAGCTATCGAATTTTCTCTCAGAGTACGAACTTTGAAAAGTTTATCGTGTCCTTTACTAATTGGAATAAATTCAGAGTTGTCGTTGAAATGTGGGAAACTTATAAATGAAATAGAGGATATAGGAAATCAAACCATTATCGTTTAGGCCATGCTCAGGTGTCGCGTTAGTATGTTTATTTTGCCCATAAAACCGCTCATCGGGGTCAATTCTCTCACCAAGAAAGAAAAAGGTAGCTCCACATAAACAAACTTGGGGCAAATTGAAACGAAACCAAATTTTCATACTCATTTGCGAATCAGTTTTATATGCATACGAAACCACATATGTCCAACCGAAGAAAGAGATGAATGCATACGAACCCAGATATGGTTTCGGGAAAATTAGTGTTGAGAATGGATGGAATTGAAAAAAAGTGAAAATCTATTGTAATGAATACAAACTAGAGGATATGTCACACAACAAAATATTTTTTTTTGCCCGAAAAACTCATCTCTTCATTCCTAATTCTTCTTGCTAAGTGGAGAGACGCACGTGCAAATAAACAATCACAAACAATGTTTGGAAGAGTGAGATTATATTCAAGATGCATATAACTATAAACAAAATAGATGCATTTTGTTTTGGATAATGATATAACGAATAAAATCCGTTAGGGTTTATACATTAGTTTTCTATTTTTTCCAGAATAAATTAACTGGGAAAATGTTAAACCATATATGGTTTCCTATGCGGCAAAGGGCTAAACTGAAAAATCAATTAATATATAACCTTTCAACTGTCCTCTTTCACGAGGATTTTTTTCTGTTGCCGTGTGGGTTACTTGCAGAAGAATCACTTCGATACCATGTTCATCAGGTAATTTGGAGACGTAATCACACTTGTCTTTCGAAATTCTTTCGATATTCAAATTCAAAATCCATAAATTCTTGCTCCCTGGTCGTGAGGGTTTTTCAAACCGGATACGACCTTCTAGGTGATGATTTTTCGGCACTTCAGATGTTTGAAGACCGCTACGGGACCCCAATGAAAGGAAATCATCTCCCATAGATAAACCAAACATTTTATAACATAAGAAAACAGAATATTTTTCAGGACCAAAAACTACGACATATTCCGAGAATTGTCAAAATGACAATTGAGATTAGTGACTTTTGTATTGTATCTTGGCAATTGGCGTGACTCGAGAAATTTGACAGATTACGGAATTTGAATTGATTTGATTTGAAAATTGAGAGGATCTGAGGTCAGTACTGACAACCACAAAAAGAAAACTATAAAGGAAAACAATGCTATAATGAATTTCATTACAGCATTCCTTTTAGTACTGTAATGAACTCATTACGATACTGAAATAGAGAAAGGTATATCACGGAACTCACTTTTTAATCAAATCCCTTCTCCTCCGTCCATTCAAGGAATGTGAAGAAATCATTATTTTTGTGATGGATTTCCATTGAATTTATAATACAATTTTAAACAAATCAGTTTTTTGTCTTGCAAGCGAATGATAAATATTTTTTCACAACCACCACTCGTGTTTACTGGAACTGAAGCTGCTTCAATCAATTTTTCATACCCTAATGCAGCGCCTACACAGCACACAGGCTTCTCAGCAGTAGATGTACGAGGGACAGCAATGTTCACTCATGAGATTCGTCAGAAGCCCTAGAAGTGATGTCATTCAGGAGATTGATTTCAAATTATTCGGCAAAAATTGTTCTTTATGAATTGGTTTCACATCCTCTGAGCTCATTATATAATTCTAGCCTATCGAAATGTCTCTTGATCATCTACTCTAATCCCTAGCTCCCTAGCTTGAAAAAGCCTAGCATTAATCTTTATCAGCATTTCGTTAAAAATGATAATATTGTTGGGCTGCTTTCAAGTTGGCCGAAAAATTCAACCTTCGAAGATATTCTGATTTCTCCTCGTTCATCACCATTTAGCTAGCATCTTCCTTTATCAGCGTTGTTTTCGAAAATGCCAATTTCTCTGGAATATTTCACTCTTTTTTTCAACAGTTCATAAGCACCATTTGATTAGCATTAACTTCCATTAGCATTTCCGTAAAAAATGTCAATTTTTTCGGCTGTATTGTTTTTTTTTTGGGAGTGAAAATCACCTGTGTATTTTTTTAAGTTGATAAATAAGATGGACCGGGAAATTCGATCTTTGATATTTCCACCACTGTCGAAGGTATTTAATTTTTTCTTCAGCACTTACCATCGTTAAATGCGAAAAAAGTTTTCTGAAAAAATTCCGCAACTTCTAGGAACAATTGACACACCTGTTTCAGGACACATCGCCTCAAAACAAAATCTGATGCATCAATTTCATTCCCATTGATCGTCAAATTCATGTGATTGAATCACCATTTTTTAATTCTATCTGAAAAACAAGCAAATGTTTATTAGGGAAATCGCAGGTTTTCTATCGCAATAAACAAACTGAACGAAGTACATGATATATCATAAAATACTACTTGAATGAAATGTGCTGCCATCTACACTGATGTACGTGAACAATTCGTACTGCATGATTCTATCAACTATTGAAGGAGGTGTCTATAAGTCGACAACAGATGGCGCATTTATCTAAGCAATGATACAGTGACTATTCAAATTGAATGAAGTCACTGTGAGCAGTGATACAGTGACTTCACTCAATAAAGTCACTGCGAGCAGTGAAAATTTTTGACTTTCTCTCGACCTATGAACTGTCACTTCAGTTGCGTACTGGATTGACTATATACTTTTATACTGATGAGAAACTATACCTACAGGCTGAGTCTTCGACTTGTACATATATTTTAACGAGAATATTCCTGATGTCAAAAGAAACACTTTCTGTTTTAACCTTTTGTTTTGTGATTCGGCACGGTTGGAAAGATACATGCTGTTGAAAATCCATTGAAAAAATGTAATTTTCTAATGATTCTAATGATTATCAAATGCAATGATTTTCTGAATATAAGTTTTCATTATTGTGATAAATCTTCTACGAACACAAAATTTCACTCACATGTTTCATTTTGCCCATTATGACTAATATACAAGGTTGGCCATAACTAAAGAAAATAAAGCGATGAAAAAAAATACACCCATTCAGGAAATTGAATTGCCTTTCCATCAAGGTGCTGCTCGACCCCTTTTCCCTATTCAAAAATGAGCGCTGTTAAGGGTTGCAGCTAGAGAGGTAGTGATATCAAACTCATTTGCACACCCTTATTTGTCCCCCTTTTAACAAAATTTGACGTGTTCGAGCGTTTTTCGTTATTCCATCTCAAACCTCAAAATACAGAGTGGAAAGTTATGGATGGCCCACCCTGTATACCTTTACATTCCATAATTATATCAGAAATAAGGAATATTTGTCCATTTTGGAAAATAAAAGTATTCCTTGTGAAATCTCTGAAATTTTTTGAGCAGATTATGGTAAAAAAAATCTACATCCGCGAAATAAAAAAAAATTAGATACTTTGAATATAATTCTGTTCACAGAATTAAATTTCTGCTCCATTTTCTCGAAGGTTTAGGTGGTAGATTTAATGCTCGGAAAAATTTCAGTGTCGTGTCTCCAGAGGTGGCATATAGCTCATTAGGAAAGTTAAAAATGGCCATATCTTTTAATCTAGGCTGAATCGGAAAAGATGATTCACGGAATAAGTATTTCTTTTGACCTCAAAAATCTATGGTTGGAATATATGTACAAGTTAAAGACTGTTCGGAAGTACCTGAGAATCCAAATGAAGAAAAATGTATTTCATTTTATTGTATACATTTAAACTAAGGCTATTTTATGAACACTTTCATTGAAGTGTGTGAGAACCAATGAAATATAATAAATAACATCAAGTATTGAATCAAAGTTGAAATGTCATTTATCGATTTTCTGATTTGCCTAGGTTTTTTTCCAGTCTCTAGATCAAAATCAATCACAACAATTTTTAAATAATAGAAGAAAGATCCCTGTGTAAAACTTCTGCAGGAATTTGTCAAGGGTCCAATCCATTAAAAATTCTCTGATATAATAATAAAAATAAAGGTTTTTATTCAATATAGTTTATATATACCAAACAGATACTCTTGTAATATTCAAGAAAGTATTGAAAGGGCGAGATCCAGTACACCGTATTAATTAAGTGTACTGTTCAATCTAACCTCATGATTCATTGATGAAATGAAAAAAAAAATAATCATAAATACATCATTACAATTAACAATGCAGATATACTACTTATGTAACTACCCAGAAAAAAAATTGAGGAAAATTAAACTGCTAAAAAAAAAATAATAATGAAAATTGGAATATCACTCCAAAATAAAATGGCATGTCCCAATATGAGATTGTTTAGTCCCATTTTGAATGTGTTATCAGTCCAAATTTGATTGTGTTTATTCCCAATTCGATTATGTTTACCATTTTGAAGTTGCTCATTCTCATTTTGAATATGTTTAACCCCAATTCGAATGTGATTAGTCTCAGTTTGAAGTCGAAAAGATATAGCTACTATATAAGAAATTAGAACGAGTGTTAAAGATTTGGTCTTAGGTATTTCCAGATCTTCGAATATAATTTTTGAAATTGGCAAAGAATGAACTGCCCAGAGTGTTTTATATATTATGGTAAATGAGTCATCTTCGAAACATAAAAAGTTTGTAGAATGTAGTTTATGATGTCCTCATCAAATTTATGTATTTCTGTGCACAATGAGATGATACATTTTTTTTCAAACAAAATAAGCGGATTAAGGCGTTTGTTCTTATACCGTTGATAAAACAATAGTAATTTCTAACGAAAACAATTAACGGTATCAATAGGAATCGCGCATTTGAATAGTTATTATTAAAACTTTAAGACTGATTTTATTTTCATAAACGTCAATGTTTAAGACTTGTATGTTATTCTCAGAAAAAACTTTTGATAGGCGAAATGTTATGATATTCACGGGAATGAAAGTCTATAGCATTGTGAAATAAATACAACTGCAATAATAAGAATAAGTTCTGGAATTATTGTTTCAAACATTCATTTTGAACTTTCAAGTATGTAGGTAACAGTAGCTACAGACTAAGGAGAAGTTTTTCAGTCCTCGACGGGGCGAAATAAACTATTCGATTGGACATAAAATTAAGTGCATACTCTAGCAACATGTCTATGAAGAAAATATGTAGAAAACACATAGATATAATTCGGATTCGTGCAATTAAAAAGAATTTGTAGTCGAAAATATTCATAGTGCTTATACATGAGGTATAAGTTGCACTTGATATTAAAATGATTTCTAGTGATTATCCTGATATGGTTTTGGGTAACACATATTTTTCTACAATATTCATGTTTCAGCTTGGAGTTGCCAGTGGATTTCTTATACCTCCTCTCCTGGTGAATTCCAAGGGCACATCAGATGAGATACAGCACGACCTTTTCGTTCTTTTCCTTGGTGTTGCTATTTTCACAACAGTATTATTTGTGGGAATCATTTTATGTGAGTATATTAGAAATGAATACATACTGATAAATTGAAGCGGTACATGAAAAAAGTTATTCTCCGCAGTAGATCAAAAGTCCGTACTGGATCCTGATCAACTAGACGCAGTGTTGGATTTATCAGCAGGCTGAGTAAGCTGGAGCCCAGGGCGGCAAATTTCAAGGGGCGGCAAATTTAGTTCATGAATTTTTTATTTCGACTGAATATTGAAAAAAATTTTTATGCATTCACAAAATACGAATTTCAGAATTAAGAGATAAATTTTCGTTCTCACTTCGATCGACAGTGCACAAGGAATGTCCCGCATTTTTTTCTTGGTGAATATAGGGTAACATTTCAAGAAGGTATTCATTGGGCTCTTTTTGCTCCTTCAGAACCTCTTATTCTTACCTCTTTCAAATATTTGTCTATCATAATCGGCTCAGCAACAAACGGTTCTTCAAACTCAAACTGTAAATTTTTTAAAAACAACAAATACAGAAAGCGACTCTCACACTCCCCATCACTTTTAAAGTTAAATGCCAAAAACTTCAAAACCCCTCCGAAATAAATTCCTGGCAAAAATTAGAAGAGGATAGCAGGAAGAAATGATCCGAAAGACAGTTTATATTGACAGTTTTTTTAAAAGTGAAAAAAATATACGTGTGGCACTTGAGGACTGCCGCGGCAAAGCTATTGCATAGCATCTATTCAAAAATAAGAAGATAATATTGTTGATTTAAAATATTTATTTCATAATACATGTAGGTTATTCAGGAATTTTTATCATTGAAACTATAGGTAACATAAATAAGAAACATGAGTTTGAGACTTAATGTCTTCTAAATATCTGGAAAATACCGCGTCAATAGTGGTCCCATATTTTATTGTGGATTCTTGTGGATCATTATTCATTTTTAAATTCAGTTTTTCCGAAAGAAAAGTTGTCAACCGCTCTGATTTTTTATCAGCGAAGTTGATGTTGAAGTCGCCAGCCAAGAAAAGTGGAAAATTAGTACAATTTGTACCAAGTATTTTCGTCCCGACTTCAGAGTACTCCAGTAAAGTGCGATGAATAAAATGCTCTACCTCGTCCAATTTTGGATTCGGAGAAATGTAAATTGCTGCCATGACTATGTGTAGGCCATTTCTAAGTTTGCATAAGCATGCACAAATATTTCCAACAAATGAGCGTCTTACATTAAAATCGCTAACGTCTTCAATATTTATTTCAATATTCGGAGTCAAAATATTAGTAACATTATTACTATTATGGTAAATAGCTACCCCACCTCGTTTGAATTGAACAATACAATTGAAATTAGGTATTTCAATCGGATTATCACGCGTCATGCATGTTTCGGTAAGAAGTAACACATTGGTTTGTCTCGTAACTGAATCTTGTAAATCGTATTTGTGACTACCTATGTAAACTTTGGCAATTGAAATGCCATTTCTATTACTAATGAAATCTAAGACCTTTTGAGCTATCGTCTGAACACTATTTAAAGATGCAGTCGAATCAGCTTGCTCCCGATTATGATAAAACTTCAATGCAGAATTATCATTTTTTGTCGTAATATACAATTTTTCAATATAAGTCACCCGAGAGAGTGCAACATAGACGAGTTTCTGAGAATGTGATTTACTATACTCATATACTATTTCGTCAAAAGTTCCACCTATGTAGAGTCAGAGCAAGAGCTGAAGTTAATGGAAAATGTTTGCGTTTGGCAATACATTTTCTATCCGATGTTAATGAAATATTTTCCGTTCGTTATTCAATGGGAACAGCGAGATTGCCGACTCCATTTTGTACTGCTAGAGTGGCTGAACGCATCCGTCTAGTCGCTAGCACCCAAACTGCCGAACTGAACCCACGACACACGGCTGTGTTAGGTTTTTTCGTTACGGAATTTCTACATTCGGTCGCCGCGCTCAAAGCCTGAGATAAAAGCTATGTAATAGCTTGAAAAGCAGTGATTTGAGCTCGGAAGCTTCAAACATATGTCCTGACACAACACAATCTGAAGAAGGTGAGACCGATATATACTATGATGTCTCACAACAACCGTTGTCCATTAAACATCCTGATTATGATAAAATAGATCTTCATGTTTTTATAAAGAGGCGAAAGCTATCTTTCGTTTGAAAGAATTTCAATTAAACCAATTTCTGGATCATTAAAAAGTTTGTCGTCATTCCTACGAGAACAGAATCTAGAAAATATTCATCTAAATTTGGATATAGTACCACATATGGCTCTTTGTACACCAGCGATCAATTGTTCAGGTGAGGAAAGCTTCCCTTGCTTGAAGAGAGTGAAAAAATACCCACGAACGACTTTAAGTCAAGAAAAGCTCTGAGGTGCAGAGAGTCAGCTAATGAACAAAATTTCGATCGACAATATTATAAATGACTTTGCGTATACGAAGTCTCGCAAAAAAGTATTGTAATGTTTTCATGATGTAACTAATATAATACTAATGAACAATCAAAAAAAGATATATTTATTGTATTGTGTTCGAAATGCGAGTGTAATGAAAAAATATTTATCAACGTTCGCCAAATGTATATTTGTCATGTAAAATTATCCTACTTCAAAAGTAGTACATGAATGAGATATTTTTTCTTAAAATGATGTTTTTCGATAATTCTTTGCTGTGAAAATAAAAAGTTGATGTTACAAGAATGATGGAGGACAAATCATGAAGTTAGAATTTCATTGATAAAAAATTGATATGATTGGGGGCAAAAGGCTAAGATATCAAAATTTAGAGGCGGCAAAAATTGAATAGCCTACGGGCGGCAAATCTATAAATCCGCCACTGACTAGACGAATTATCTGAAATCAAAGAATTTTCTTGAACTTCAGTGAAGAGTGTTTTTAAGAAAAAGAAAATTCTTTGCCTTTACGAAGGCACATCGAGAACATTTTTGAAACATAGATGAATTCAAAATAGTAATCATCGAAATGAATACCATTTTCAATTCCCAGGAATTGAAAATGGTATTCATTTCGATGATTACTGTTTTGAATTCATCTATGTTTTCAATTCCCAGGAATTGAAAATGGTATTCATTTCGATGATTACTGTTTTGAATTCATCTATGTTTCAGTGAAGAGTGTCCCAGAAATCGCACTGAACAACACAAATCATGAAATAAAATTCGGCCAAACCCAAGTGTTGTGCACCACCACCGCATATTACCCCAGGTTTTACATATACGCAATCCCCTTACAGATAGAGAGCCAATGCCTTTGGCTTCTTCGAGAACAGAGCTATGAATGTTCAGTATTAGCAGAGTACTAATATTTCCCATTGGGTCTTCCCATCCGAAGACTCGAGGTTTCCAATAAAAAAATAAAAATGATGGGAATGCCATCAATAGAAGAACTGATATCGAAAATCTCAATACATCACATTACTCTCTAATATCAAAGTTAAAAAAACAATAAAAACGTCATTCATGTTATGCATTCAGTTCATATCTCAATAAGGTTATCTAGATGTAACATCTTGTTTGACTAAGACAATTATAAAGTATTGTAAGTATTTAATTGTTTCTATTGTTTCTTTTTTGCACGCCTCACATTTTGTCAACTTGCCTATTTTGTATGAATTGAGAAAATGTACGTAGGTTCATGATTGTTTTTATTCATAGTATTGTATCCAGTTATAAATTACCCTTCTATATTTCGAAAAGGAGTAATTTATAAGGTTCAGATGATGTTTCACATGATTGATATTACCGTATTTTCTACTGGCTCTTCCAGGGTCTTGAAGAAGTTGGCCGATAATACCTAGTTGGTTTTCATCCTGAGTAGACTTCACAATTTGACAATTCTTCGATTATACCTACATGCAGGGTCGTGAACACAACTAATAAAGTCCTAGTACTCTGGGTAGAGTCCTTACTTGTAGCTTGGGTCCGGCCCCCCGGACTGTTTAAGTCTCATTGGGAAGGCGAAGTCAGCAATATTTCACTCCGGTTCGTTTTAGCGGTGCTAGCTTGCAGTGCTGCTAAGAGTAATTTTTGAGTCTGCCTCGTGTATGAAGACTCTATTGGGCAATAGAGTCATAGTCACCACGCCGTTCTCTCATGCACTCATCACTCGAAACCTTTGCTTGCTAGCTCCATCTCCGGTGATTTCTAGGCTCTCCTGGATAGCCTCGCCTAGACACTAGCCTGGAATTAGGAAGGATTCTGATTCGTGTAGTCAGCTTGGTGCTTCGTTTGCCTTGGGATTTTTCTGAAACACACTCAACCTATTGTGTCAGGGAGACATAAGTAAGAAGGGTTTGGTCATTTTTGGTTTCGTTGCTCATTCTTAGGAGATGCTTATCATCATTCATCACTTGAGCTCGCACATCACGACCCAAGGTGATGATCAATCGTGCGAGAGACTAACACATCTTAATTGTGACAATTTTTAACTACACAGGTCAGTTACTTGCCTTAATGCTACATATGTGCTAAGTCAAAAGCATATTGTAATAGAAGGCTACGTCTAATATACAGAAAAGAAAAGAACAGGAAAGGGGTGAGGCTTAGTTTCCTCAGCTTTGTAGATCAAAACTTGGAGAGAGATAGCTGTTTTGTTGGCCGGATATCTTCCTTTCGTTGCGGATAGCCACCAATAATTGCTGCGGATAACGGTGTTTTTGGTTACCGTATGTTGATTTACCAATGAAACACCCTCTATAAGTTCAGCAAAGAAAATATTTTGAGGGTTTTGGTAGCATCCACATTTTGTACTTTTCATCGCAGCAATGAGAAAAAATGTACAAAAAGATGTCCGCAACAATTTTCGTCTATGAAGTTTTTTTTCAGAACATACCAATTCCAAGAGAATTTGAATCCAAAATAACTTCTGAGTCCGTTCGAAAAACGGTACGATGAGGCCCACATTTTTCAAGTTAACGCGTTAAAATATTTTTCTGACGATTTCGGTAAGATGTTCTTAGAAAGTAATTTTTCCTAAAAACGGAATTTTTTAGGATAGATTAACTTTACTGTAACAAAAAAAATTATTCAAGTGATTTTTTCTAAATCTGAATTAAAAAAATGGTCATACCTAACCAATCGTTCATTGAATACATATGTCATTTCTTTAAGACTAACTTCTGTTGGTCCAGTTATGGTTTGCTTTCGCAAAGGCACGAAGAAAGTTAAATATTTTGTTTACCTATGATGGTGCGAACTAAAATGGTAGTGAATAAGAAGTATCAGGGGATAGGGAGGATATAATAAGTATTTTGAAGCATTGGATTGAACAGGTTTGGTTGACCTTGTATGAGGAGCTTGCTTTAGGTGTGATTTTAGATTTAGGGGCCTTTGGCAAAATAAAAAATACTGCTAATAAATAGAACTCTGGTGGTGTCATTGAAATCCGAACATGAATAACATTTGAAATCTGTGTGTGGACTTCCGAACGAAATTTCTTTTTATCGGCTTGTGTGGTGAATCCAAGCGTTTCCATGAAAATCATGAAAGCACAGAGCTTCCACAATAGTTTACTGTCATGTCATAGTTGTCATTGAAATTCTAAGTCATAATGGGTAAAAAGACTAAGAATAAGCAGAAAACTCCCCTCTTCGATAACAAAGTTCTGAAATATTTCCTATTTTTTTCGCAATTAGCATTCTGTGTTATGATGTACATCATCCTTTTAAACTTGAAGATGCCATACAAGAGGCCAAACGCACTCACACCAGTTCAGATAGATGAATCCTGGTATACAAATTGAACAAGACATCGAGGCAGATATTTTTCAATGTACGTTTGAAATGAATAAAGGTATTTTTTCTTGATTTGCGAGATTTCTTACCAGGATAATCGAATATTTTCAGGTTTTAGATGGTATGAATGCATTTTCATTCATGCTTTTTCCCAATATGTCAATAACGAATAGTCCTCCGAGAAGCTTAGAGTCATGTTGAAAATAGTTTCCGAAATCTGCGAAAATTTGGAGCTGAAATTTATTTCACTTACAGCCGAAGCAGCTTTTCGTGATGAAAATCCTTCAATAAAAAATACTTTCTGAAAGAATTAGAATGATTTGTTTTATTTCATCTGATGCTGCTAAAGAACAATAGAATGAAAACTTTATGGAGCGATATAAAATTGTTGAACTATGTAAACGTTACTATGTTCAACGTTTCTTCTTCGTTTTGCAGTTTTCAAAAATGAGCCCCCTTCACCACCTTCATATGCACAAGCTCAACAGCAAAATGAAGGTCAAGTGAATTTCCTCGGATCCCTGAAGAGATTACTCGTGAATGGTCCATATATTCTGTTGCTTCTTGCTTATGGAATCAACGTTGGAATATTTTATGCCATTTCAACTCTGCTCAATCAGATTATTCTACAGTATTATAAGGTAAGATTACGAAATGTAGATTTACTAGCATTTTATATGAGATAAAAATTTTCCGGCTAAAATGATATTTTTATGCATTAGCTAGTAGTTACTTCTGGGTTTTGAATCCAGAAAGAACTTCAGATTCACTTAATAACACCTAATGAAACTTTCCCATTATTTCAAGCTTGAAACATTTTTCACGTTGTAATTGATAATGATAATAAAGGTTGTTTCAATAAGAGCGCATTATTTCAGGGTTCAATAAAACATGGTTTTCTGTAGCAAAGAATTGGGATATTTATTGATTGAGAAAATATACATTTGGGAGTGCTGTGTAATAATGATAATAGTTTATTGTTACATAAACATTAATTGCAGAGGCTAAAGCCTTTACGCGTTATAGTATTAACATATAAACATTATGACTGTAGCCACTTTTCAAATTAATCTAATTCCAAATTCAAAAAACAAAGCAAATGAAATGAAAATAACCTAAAGTGTCGAAAACTGTGTGCAACCATATACTATGAAACCAAATAATATCCTGTTCACGACCGCCACGGTATTACGAAATTTTCAATATCGTTATTGAATACATGTGGTGGTATTTCATTGATAAAGTGTCTAATTTCGGCTTATGATGCATGGTTGCAGGCTTATTGGCATAAAACTTTGAATTCAGATAACCCCAATTATTCCTCTAGCTCAGTGATGTGAGTGGGGAAGGGTGCTGCATCGACATTTTTTTGACGTATAATCGAATGTCTCAATTTTTCTTTAGCAAAAAAGAATTTCAGGGGGGGTGCAGCCCCACGGCCCCCCATGGCTCCGCTACTGTCCTTCTTCTTTAAAAAACATCAATATATTAAAAAAAAAAGATTCATCAAGATAAAGTTACCAAAGGAATACTGGCAATGTTATTCATACAAATAAATTAACAAAATTCTTCGACTACTAGTTTATTTTAATGTACAGGTTGCGTTTGTTTTTATTCACTGACAAGTTATGAGAGAATTTATTCTTTCTTACCTGATGGTTAATAAGTCTGGAAACGGTGATTTTATTCCACACATAGGTGGAAAATCGGAATTTTGAGACTGGTCTCTTTGGTAATTTTGCTCGAGGCATCAAATGGATCCATCAGATTCCAACAGGGCCTTATACGAAATATGAGGCCCAACATTGAAATTTCGAACGCAAACCCATCTTTTTGATTGCAGATTCGGATAAAAGGGGAAATTTTTTATCCGAATTGGTTAAAGCCAATTTCATATTCGAGCCCTATGTATCGTTTTTTGTTCAAAAATCAAAGGTAGATCTCATATCAATTCAATTCAATTCAATTCATTTATTTCCCTCAAAATTACAGGGTACGTCATAGAATTCAAAATTTTATGGGTCAATCTCTAATATCCCATTACATGTTTAAACTAAAAGTAACATACTTTCAAAATATGGAGTAAAATACACACTCATAGTATACAATAACAAACCAGACATATAAATAAATTAACAAATGTCAAAAACGATAGGCCATAAACTCGTCCACGGAGTAAAATGCATTATCCAAGAGCAAAGCCTTAATGTGGTTCTTGAACGCTCGGAAATCCAGAGATTTGATCGACTGAGGAAGTTCGTTATACATTTTCACACCCACAAATACGTGTGTGTCTTGCGTCTTTCTCAATCTATGCATCGGAGTCACAAAGTTATTCATGGACCTTGTTGGATAACTGTGCACATCCGAATTCCTCGTAAGCTGTTCTCTATTCCTGTGGACATATAGTAGACACTCGAGTATGTAGCAGCACGGGACCGTCAGTATGCGATAATTCTTGTATAACGACCGACAACTGGTAGTCTGATCAACTCCAGCCACCAGTCGTATCGCACTCTTCTGCTTAATGAAGACTCTTTGTGCATCCCGAGATGAGCCCCAAAGGATTATGCCATATGTCATTCGCCCATGGAACTGTGCATGATAGGTAAGAAGGGTTTCTCTCTCAGTTAGGTGGCTCTTGATCTGCCTTATAGCGAAAATTGCGGTCGACAACTTCCTACAGAGACAATCTACATGCTGGGTCCAGGACAGATTTCCATTAATCGATATTCCCAGTAAGGAGATACTCCCTATGCTATGGGCTTTGGTGGTGACCAGCAGCTGCTGTGTTTTTTCACTATTGACCTTCATGCAGTTGCTGTTGAACCATTGAATAGCATCGTCTAATGATTTTTCTGCTTTTTCTTGCAGTAGTTTGCTGTTCTTAGCTCTATTCAAGAAGGATGTGTCGTCCGCAAAAAGCGTCTCTTTATCTGCCCGCACATTCGACAGCAGATCATCAATGTATATCAAAAACAGGATTGGTCCGAGAACCGAACCCTGGGGAACACCCGATGTAACATACCTTCTTGACGATTTTTTACCATCCAGATCCACAACCTGCTGACGGTCCATTATGTAGGATTCAAATAAATCCAGTGCTGTGCCTCTGATGCCAATATAATTCAGCTTAAGCAAGAGTCTTTCATGATCAACACAATCAAAGGCCTTGCTCAAGTCTAGACAGGAGACCGAAGCCTCCTCCGAATTGTCCAACGCCTCTACAAGGAACTCTACCATCCCGATCAGTGCAGTGGTAGTTGATTTCGCTTTCCTAAAGCCATGTTGTTCTTCGCTTATGAGTGAATATTTCTCTAAGAAGGAAATCAATCTCGTTTTAATAAGACTCTCATACACTTTGGAAACAGCCGGTAGGATCGATATAGGTCTATAGTTGTCATAAGAATCCCGCTCTCCCTTTTTGTGAACCGGAATGATTCTCGAGATTTTCAACTCTTCCGGAAAATACCCCTGCTCAAAGCAGCTATTCAAAAGTTTTGAGAGTGGACCAGCAAGGCATGTTATCTCGCATAAGGCCGCATCGGGCCTAAAATCTGATCGATTAGTATTAGAATATGAATGATCGCATCCTTGTCTGAATGAACGCCGCAGATTTTCAAACAAAAAACGCTGCATGTGGTAAATATATATATATATATATATATATATATATATATATATATATATATATATATATATATATATATATTCTTTTGAATAACAGAGCTAAAATAATATAATAAATGTTGAAACAAAAACAACCTAATGTGGTAAATAACCAATTCGGATGAAACATTTTCCACTAAATGGAAATCTGCAATAAAAAAAAAGGGTTTGTATTTAAAATTTCAAAGTTAGGCCTCATATGACAGTTTCATTTCGCCCTTGAAGACATTCATTGAAGTTATTTAAAAACTGAGATGAGTCAGAAAGAAAAAGCTATACGTATTTTCAAATGGAATTCCAGGTCAAAAATGAATTCCAAGTTAACTGACTTGGCTTGCTGTGGAAAAAAGTATTTTGTTTGTTTTCGTGTTTATAATGAAAGTTCAGCGTGAAGTTCTATAACTCTGGTCAGTACTTTGCTATTGAAAACTACTTTACCTCTAAATGGTAAGGCAAATTTCAATGGAGTAAACCCATACTTGAAACATCACAACTGGAAATGATTTGAAACTGTCGAGTCTACAACGCTTTTCTTCTAATAGAATTTACAATATTATACATTGTAATATTTTCAACATATAAGGAAAGTCCAGGGTTGGGGGTTCGCGATTTTTTTTTCGGTTCTATGGGGGTCGTGTCATGAAAAAGGTTGAAAAACACTGCTCTAGCTAGACCATAATGCACACCATACAGTGACCAGTTGTGGATGCATTGCTTTCTGATCAATCATTAGTGGATTTTCTAAGCCTCAAATGCGAGAATTTTGCCTATCAACAAAGCCATTTAGTTTGAAAAATCACCATGTTGCCCAAGGATCCAATTGGTGCATTCTCTCCGCTGTTCATGGAATACTGAACGAAGTTCGCTGAAGAATGCCTGTTGAAATGTCCAATTCTCGTGGCGAATTGACTTATCGTCGGTCCAATGCCAAGGTCACGAATGTGCTTTTTTGATGTTCCGAGAAAAACGTGTTTTAAAAATTGAAGACAGTGCTATAAACATAGATTTCTTTTTGTGGTACTAGGCTAGAAGTAGGAGAGGGGTATAAGCAAACTCTTTCGCGATTTTGGCATTGATACCATGACTATAATCGCGATATAGTGCATATAGGCGAAAAGCACATTCGTGACTTTGGCATTGTACCGAAGATATCTTATCTTTCTGTCACACTCTAGCGAACTGTTTGTGTTGAACGGACCATACGAGGTGTTTCACATCACTAATCGAACCAGTACCTACTTTTAGAATTTATTTTTCGACTATTTTTTCTACAGTAGATTTAAATTAGGCACATACTTTCGACCGAAAATTACACAGTGGCAATTGAATGGTCATCATTCTAATAACAGTTTTTTATAATCAGGACGCGTTGTTCTTTCGTGTGATGCTTCATGTTTACTAACGCCCATCTGTCATGTCATAATCATGTGACATTAGGACTGTCAAACATGTCGCGCCATTCAAATTTCTTACCAGAGGTCTATGGTCTAAAGGTTAACCATAACCATATTGAGGAAAATGGTTGAGAGCTTTTATGTGGTAACCGCTTACGGTCGGTCACCTTTTTTTCTTTTTTTTTTGACCCTGAGGAAGGGTTAAACGGTACCGCCATCCCAGCAGCAGGCCTTGAGCTGGTGGATGTCTCGAGGTTGCGGATTGCTGCGGGTTTGTGTGAGCCTTTCACCCACTAAACCACTCTCCTCTTTCCCCGGTTATCCCAGCACTTCTCGGCCAGCATAGCCTCTATTAGGCCCTCAATTGGAGGTATTTCTCCCATTTCTCGCACAAGCGCTCCCCTCTATTCGGACCATCTGCCACAATAGTAGAGCATATGCTTGGGGTCATCTACTTCCTCGCATACGTAGCATCTGTCATCTTCCGTCCGTCCGATCCTTTTTGTGAAAGTGCCGTATGACCCATGTCCCGTCAAGAACTGAGTGAAGAAATATCCCGTTCTTCTATGTGGACACTCTATCCATGATGGTATGTCTCTTA
This sequence comes from Hippodamia convergens, assembly GCA_038502775.1. Classification (NCBI taxonomy): domain Eukaryota; kingdom Metazoa; phylum Arthropoda; class Insecta; order Coleoptera; family Coccinellidae; genus Hippodamia; species Hippodamia convergens. Next base: position 142,451 of record JAVSIQ010000831.1, on the reverse strand, counting down.
TCAGCCTCCTTGTCTAGGCTGCCTTGGGTTCTCCTCCGCTCCAGCGCATCTGCCACTTCTCCAGCGTCCTTCTCCTGGCCATACGGCGATTTCCTGGGAGTGTACTCCCCACCGTGAAAAGGAAACACCTTTCGGCCACCATTAGATCTATCGCTGGAAATCCTGCAACGACCTGGACGGTCTCCGCTGAGACGGTCCTGTAGGCCGATGCCACTCTAAGTAAGCTCTTCCTCTGTAGGGAGGTCATGAGGTTTAGTTGTTCCTTATGCTTCATTGCATCCCTCCATACTGGCGCCGCATATAACAGAACACTGTGCGTAACCTCGCACAGTAGCCTCCTCCTGACATAGCCTGGTCCTCCGATATTCGGGATGAGTCTTGACCAAACTGCCAGCTTTTCTGATACTTTTCTCACCGCACACTCTATGTGTCTGGAGAAACTGAGGTTTCTCGAAAATATGACCCCAAGATATTTCATCTCACGTGATGGCTTCAGCTCCTCACCCCTAAAGGTTAGTCTAAAGTTTTCTGTGCTCCTGGCCCTCTTTACCACCAGATATTCGGGCTTCTGAGTTTCGATTTCCAGACACCTACTCTCCATCCATTCCGACTTCAGGCTCATGCTGCCCTCCGCTCTGGTTCTCACCTCCCTCTCATCAGCTCCTTCTATCACCAGCAGAAGTTCGTCGGCGTATGCCAGCGCCGCTACCCCCTCTCCATACGGTTGTATTAGTACTCCATCATATTTCACGTTCCACAGGGCCGGACCCTTAATCGACCCCTGTGGTACTCCTCATGTGCACTTATGCTCAATGTTTCCACCCGTTATATATCTCTGAGATAAATACGATTTCACTAGCCTTACCGGATATTCGCTAATGTCTCTTTCCCTCAACGTCTCCACTATGTGCCTCCAGCTGGCTGAATTGAAGGCGTTTTTTATGCCGATCGCTATGATAATGACCCACTTCCTTGTCGAGGAGTTTATTTTTTCTTTCAGTGCGAGCATGGCTGTTGTGGTTGATCTCTTTTTCCGGAATCCATGTTGGCTATCTGATATTGCTTCGCATTCATCCAGTTCTGTTTCTAATCTACTCAAGATAGGCTTTTCATATACTTTACCCATGGTATTCAGGAAGCATATTGGCCTGAAAGCTGATGCTTGGCTGGTGTCTTTTCCTTTTTTTGGCAAGAGCACAACTCTTGCCACTTTCCAGCATTTGGGGAATAGTTGCTATTTTAGAAGATTGTTATACATTCTGAGCATCTTGTCTGGTACGGTTTCAACAGCTATTTTTACGGCTTCGACGCTCACTCCGTCTGGCCCGGAGCTTTGCCCGACTTCATCGCTCTGGTGGCTTCTCTTAATTCTCCTTCCGTGAAGGGGTCCGGTTCCTCTATCGTTCCTCTGATGTTTGGTGTCCTGTCATCCTTTGTTGGGAACAGTTCTCCTACGATGGCCCTCCTCCTCTTTGTCAGGATCTTATAGTTCAGCCCTGCTTTTCTGCACTTGTTTGTAACTATGCGGTATCCCTGTCCCCATATGTCACTGTTCAACTCTTCTAGCAGTTTCTTCCATTGCTCCTTCTTGAATTTGCGTATTGCGGATTTCAATTTATTTCTCTCCTCCTTGATTTTGCAGCTATCTGCTCTTACTTCGTCGTCTCTCCTTCTCAACCTGGTATGTTCTCTTCTGAGGCTAATGTAATTTCTCCTACGCTCCTCTATTTCCTCGTTCCACCAGTAGGGCATGCCATCCTGTGTGCTTGGTCCGCTAAAATTCGACTTGTAGAAAGCACCCTTTATCATAATGTAGAGATCACCCTCTTCTTCGTTCAACCCTCTCAGAAGTGACTTGTAGTGTTCTATGCTTATCACCTGTTTCCCTGGTCTGTTCCTGCTTGTCGGTGCCCGTTTGATGACTCTCAGCTCCATCATAATGTGGTCGTGATGAGTATATGGATTTACGTGTGTTATATCCCATCCTGTGATTTTCCTTATTACCCGATCGGAAGCTAGGGTGAAGTCGATGTTACTTTTCGACGCTCCTCTCTCGAAAGTATGAGTTCCGTTGTTGGCTGCAGTCCAGCTCAGCTTGTTGCGCCCCATATTGTAGATTTTGCGTTTACGTCTCCTATGACCAAGGAGCTCTTGGGACCTCTGGCGGCCTCTTCGAACACTCTGTCTATTATCTCCTTCAACCTATTGAGGGTAATATTCGGTGATATGTACACTCCATATATATTAATCCCATAGGAGGATATGTGTACGAAATCGTTCTCCAACTTCCACGTCTGGACAGCAAACCTTGATGGAGACGTTTCCCTTTTTGTCCAGGATCGACCCATATTTGGGGCTTATTCTTTTGTTCGGTTCTAAAATTTTCATAATATCTACCTTTCGCTTTTCTGCATCCGCCCAGGCAATATCGTGAGAAAGTCTAGCTCTTCCTAAATTCAATTGAAGGATCCTTAACATTTCACACGAACAGTTAATGATAAAATAATAAATTGAATAAGTTAATTAAAAAGGTCTATAAAAAGTGTAACTGTGAGGCGTATGAGCAGAGGGTATTCGCAACTATGTGTTTCGTTTAAGCTTATCGATTTCCGCTCTATACTTTGGACAGCGGAGGGTTCTCGCTCAATGTTGAGCTCCATCACTTATTGGACATTCGGGGTCGTTCGGACATTTGTCTGCTTCGTGGCCTTCCCTACCGCAATTTCTGCAAAGTTTTGTTCTGTCTGCTCCTGTGCAGGCCGCTGCTACGTGTCCAGTCTCCCAACATCGGTAACATGTCGGGCGACTAGTCTCAGTTTTGGCCTGCAGTAAGACAAATCAATTTTAATCTCCGACATATTTAGCATTGTTTCCGCGGTTTTCTCGCCCACTGATATGGTTGCAGACTTCATTCCTCCGAATTGTAAAGGTCGTAGGTTTCTTATGACGATTTGCTCATCTTTGTCATGCACGTATTTCCTTATTACCTTTTCAATTTCCTCTTCCGTGGTAGTTTCTTCCATACCTCTAAGGTGTATAATCCTCCTTGCCTCTTGACGCCCTACTGATCTAATTTTGTCGCCTCTTATTTTATCCTTAAGGATGGATGCTACTTCTTCAGCCTTTCCTTTCCTTCTGTCAATTGTGAGCCGAAGGTTTCCATTTCTGGTTTTCACAGCGTTCCTTATGGCCTCTCCTTCCTTCGTTCCTTCCATGCTCTCTTTAACACTTTTCAGTATGTCCGAGTAGGATCTCACGCTTGTGTCAATTATAACTGCGTCTCGCTGGCGGGTGTCCGTCGATCTAACATTTATTCTCCTTCTCGAGTTGTGCCACATTACTAAACCATCGAAACCCCAGAATGCACACTCCATAAGTTTTTTGGCTTTGTCTGCCGTCTTTTTTTCCAGGTAGGCGCAATGGATTCCTTTTCTTTTCATTTTTTCACACACTTTCCTTAGTTTTCTTCCTGTCTCGAAGAACTTAATTTCTTCTGTTATATCTGTGTTTGCACCTGCAAAGATGACGTGCTTCATTTGGCTGAACTCTTCTTCTCCTAGTTTTGTTGTTTCTCCCAGTTTCATTATTATGGTCTTTCCTTCTGTGAGTTTCCCTTCCTTATCGTGCCTTCTCGTTTTTTGAGAGGTTTCTGTAAGTCGCGTGATTAGTTTATGGTCTCTGTTAGCCTCGAGATCTGCTATAATGACAATATCCTCTTCGTCCGGTGTAGCCAGTATCGACTCATAATTATTTTGGAAGTTCTGATATTTTTCTATCAGTTCTCCTTCGATTATGTCATTCAGGTCCTTTTTCGATCTTATATTCTCTATCTGGTTACCCAGTGATATCTTTTTCATTTCGTCATCTATCGTTGCTTCGTCTTCCGTCGGTGTGCTTGAAACTTTAAATATTTTCAACTCGGTTGGGGAGTTGAAAGAGTTTCTCCTTTCTATTTGAGCCGCTTCAGTGTGAACAGACCTTCTCTCACTCACGTAGAGAGCTTTGACTTTTTTAGTCAAGTAATTCCTTTTCTCTACCGTCTCTTCGAGTTTCATTTTCAAGCTTCTCAATTCGTTGAAGTAGCCTACCTCTTTCACCTGTATATCATTTTCTATTTTTCGGCTATATCTAGCTATTTCTTCTGATAGGCAACTGAGTTTGTGCGTGGTTTCTTTTATAGGTAGATGTACATTTCTAGTTGCTTTACAGAACTTATCCAGTTCTTCTACCTTTATGACCAACTTCTTGGCCACTTCTCTCAACAGGTCTATTACTTCTCCGTCCCCTGTCACTTTTTTCGGTGAATTCTTCTTTTCCTTTTCCTCCTTCGTCCTTCTTCATCGCTACTCGTGGTTGATACCTTCCTTTCTGGTTTAGTCTATTCTAGATCTGGAACTTTCCATCTGTCCTTCGAGCTGTCTCTTTCCGACTGCGTTTCTTAGTTTGACCTACTTACTCCAGAGGTACTTGGTGGTGTCCTTTTAATCTTGGCACTCTTGGAGAAGATTGAGGTTTCTGGATCCTCCTCCATTGCCTCTCCCTCCCTAGATCTCCCCCCTTTACGTAGCATGGGAGTCGCGGTCAGTTCTACCTGAGTGAACTCATCCACTCCTTCCACCCTTCGTTCGTTTTCATTGAAGCCAGAAGCTGGTTCCGAATCTCCGGCCTGGCATCTTAGCGGATTGTTCTCGCAGTCGCTGGATTTCGGTCGAAGTTGGCCTGCAGCAGTACCTTCCCCTACCGGGCTGGGGTGTCCATCCCCTGCTCCGTAACTGTTTTTTCCTGTTTCGTTCATGTAGAGACACATCCCTGGTCCTCGGGCATGGGTCGTGACCCATGCCGGCAGGGAACAGAGTTCATTGCATCTACTACAAGCCCCCACACCACGTCAAGGTGCTGACTGAGTGAGGGGCTTACGGTCACCTAAAAACTGGTGAATTTAGCGGACCTTAGTTTGGCTTTGTTACTATCTCTGTTCATACATTGAATAAAAAGCATCCGTCTTTGTCAACTGTATTTGTTGACCGTGAGAACCGGTTGGAATGGTTGAGTGGTTCAGTGCGTTAATAGGATTTTTTAGAATTATGGTCCTTAAGTGCCGGTTAATTTTAGTGAACCGCTTCCTGCAGGGATTTCGGACCGGCCGATCAGAATTTTGGTTTCTTTGGATAACTTGCCGTCCATACTATAAACTAAATGATGAATTCTCGAGTTCAATTCCTTATATTAATCTGAGTGGCATCAGGACTATCGTTTCTCTCCTCCTTTTTTTCGTTGCCTTGAGGTAGAGAAAAGGCTCAATAGCTGAGACATCGGCACTGGCCAGTTCTTGAAAGTGCCAGCTTACTAAAAAACTCTGATCAGCTGCTTTGATGAAACCACAAGGACCCCAATTCCATCCAGGCAACTTGTTTCGGCCGCTGGGACACCAATTACTATGGAATTCTTCAGCATAAGATGTTTATTTAAGCTCACACCTGTCCTGGGATATTGAGATATGGCCAATGTGGGTTCATGCTTACCATTTACGGCCGTTTTCAATATCCGATCAAACCTTCGAAGCGGTCGGTAGCTAGACACTGAGCATTGAAACATTTCGTTAATATCATGCGCACTACTATGTATAAACCGTTTCGGTGGATAGATCGGATATTGAAAACGGCCGTTAGTCTCTCCAGTACACAGTCTCCATTGTAAAAAGAGACTGTTCACTGTTTGACTTCCTGTTCCTTATATCCCCACGACTTGGTTACAGAACTAATGTCGTAGATAGAACCTCAGAAGATCTTGGACGACTCTACTGCGCGCCTCGGTACAAATGTAGGTAGTGAGCCAACGCCCCTGGCTTATTCGAGAATAAAGCTATGAGAGTTCGGTACAGGCAGAGTATCTACTGATAATACACATTGGGTCATCCCATCCGCAGATTCAAGGTTTCCAATAATGTCCCATACCCTGTTCAAATGTAAGAGATAGCAAGGTAAACACTTCGGCGTATAAGAAGGAGGGCAATGGGTTGTCCGTCCAGAGTCGAATCTAGAATAATTCACACATTTCTTATAGTAGGGGAGCCCACAATGCTGAATTTGGGGTTACTCGAGCGACATAGAAACTTATTGGGTTGCAAAGCTTAGATGATGAAACGAAACAAATGTTATATAATATATACCTCTTCATCGATGAGGGGAACAGCTATAAGCTTTCAAAAATGTAAAAAAAAAAAATGTTAAGATAGCATACATGGCCTACGTACGTCTAACGACAAATATGGAGTTGGGCGTAGGTGAGGGTTGAGAAGAGATTATCTCAAGCGCGACAAATTTTTTAGGAGGATGTTAATTGGACCTAAAAAAGTCTCCCATTCAATATTCTGACGATTTGGATGTGACGCAAACACGCAGCGATGTTTTGAATTTGCCAAAAAAAATTGTCATTTTTTCATACTCGAGCGCGCCAGATTAAGATATGGTTCATCTCCATGTCCTAGATGTGGTGTATCTTAATCTGACGGATTTGCTTAATAGTACGAGAGCTAGTGAACCTTTTGAGTAACGGTTTGCCTGTAAGGCTAGAAATTTTTATAGCGATAATTCCTAGCATGCTGAGGACGGAAATCATCGCCTGGCACCCCTCACCCCTGCACGTCATCAAGATCTATATCTTTGAAAGTGTTAAAAAAATTAAAAAAATAAACTTGTTCCTGTAAGCTTGAAACTTTCATACGATTTTGTTCGTTCATTGTGAAGTTCAAAAAAAATTGACAGGCGATTTCGACGAGCACAAGTACCTGCCAGGCGACTCGAAAAGGGTGTAAAATACAAACAAAAATGAACTTTTTTATGTAAGGCTGAAATTTATAAATGTGTTCGTCTGAGGGAATGAAAAAATAAGTTTTATTATTAATCTTCATCATCACCTGATATGTTATCATTAATTTTTCATCATATAGTACAGTCGTTTCAAGCGTAGTACACTGTGTCTTAAATTGGTTGAGACTGCATTATATCTCAGCTATTATTGAAAATAGAGTCATGCGGTTTTCGAAACCCGTGTCACTTTTTTGTAAAACTTTTAAATCCACAAACAGAAATATTCCAGCTTCTTTTGTTTCTGGAATACAGTGCGAAAATGATAATGTTCACTTTTGAAGATGTTATTATTTTTCGGGCTCTGCATGAGAAAGAAAAAAAATTGGAACTTCTTAAAATGATATTTTTACGTAGAAGTCAGTGGCGTACCTAAACATTTTTTCAAAGCAATGTTTTTGAGATTGAATTGGAACGGAATGAAATTTTTCATATGGAACATCATGTTTATTTTAACGTCAAACTGTATCACGACCTATGCTTCAATAAATTTCAGTTGAAAAAAATATCCCACGCATTTAGTCAATATTCACAAGCATTTAATCATTACTTTTTCAAAAAGCCATGTGATCTAAACCCATTTATTTTATCCTTCGAACATAATTTCAAAATATCAACTGAAAAATGGTTTTTTGATGCATGTGTGGAAGAATTCATGTCTTACTTAAAAAAAAACAAACAGAAATACAGTAAGCGCTTGATGCCGGATTATCGGAAATGCCGGATTATCGAATTTGTACAGGAAAAAAAAGCTAACTTCATATGATTTTCACTACTATCCAACTTTCGCAAAATAAAACCGCTATTTTGTCAAGGGACGCTATGAAACAAGAGGAAACAAATACGTGACATCACTGTCGAGGTTAGGTCCGGACTGCCGAGCGGGAAAAACTACTCTCGGTGATCCGGCGTTCAGCTGTATAAAATGCCGGATTATAATCCCGCTCTAAAGAGCGGGTTACCTGGGTCCCAAAGTGCCGGACTACCGAGCGTACCGGATTGGCAAGCGCTGGATTATCGAGCGACGACTGTATACATTTTTCGGATGGTTGACGCTCAAATTTATTAAAGGTAAGGTTGTGATACATCGATGTATTCAGAAAAAAATGAGAAGTTTTGACTTTAATACATACGAGGTATTCCATTTGAAATATTTCAAGTTTGAGCTATATCTTAAAAACATTTATTAGATAAAAATTTTGAGCTACGCCACTGACTTCTACGTAAAAACATTATTATAAACATTTTCCTACTTTTTTTTTCTCATACAGGGCCCGAGAAATAATATCATCTTCAAAAAGTGAACATTTTCATTTTCGCACTGTATTTCAGAAACAAAAGAAGATGGAATATTTCTGTTTGTGGATTTGAGAGTTTTACAAAAAAGTTACACAGGGTCTCGAAAACCGCATGACCCTATTTTCGATAATAGCTGAGATATAATGCAGTCTCAACCAATTTAAGACACAGTGTACTACGCTTGAAACGACTGTACTATATGATGAAAAATTAATGATAGCATATCAGATGATGATGAAGATTAATAATAAAACTTATTTTTTCATTTCCTCAGACGAACACATACAGGGTGTACCAAGTTCGACGGCCTATTAGACGTTTCTGGAGAACTAGACTTATTTGAAATCTGAAAATTAGGATTATGATATTGTTTGACATTATCTACCGAGCTAAAATATTCTTGGAGCCTGACCACTTTCAGTTATACAGGGAGCGAAAAAAAATTTTTCAAAATTTTTTTTTTTCGGTTTTTTTTTTTGAATTTGATAGAGTATGCAATTCTGAATACATTCGTACTCAAATCGTTGCATTCGTCGAAATACTTTCAAAAATATCGAGAAAAACCTGAATAAAAAAAGAGAAAAGAGTATTCGGTATTATGTTTGTTATTCCTAATCTAGATATCTTAAGCATAAACCGTTTTCACATTTTTGAAGTCGAAGAATGTGGAAATTTTGTACATTTCTAGAATTTTGAAAAACTCATCACAGGGTGTTCCAAATATTGGGTCAAAAATTGGGATCAAGATTGGCCCATAACTTTCGTTTTTCAAATTAGAACCCTATTTTTTTATGATTGCGTTGGATTGTACAAAGATAAATGATGATAATGTTTTAAAATGTTCATGCTCCTAAAATTGATAATTCTTAAGTTATTTAGGATTTTCTGATTTTATGTCGTATGTAGCATCAAATTCATTAAATCTGTTTCATATCAACTATGACCTTGGTCATAGAAGATAAGTTATTTCAATAACTCACTAGTGACACACCTTTTTGTTCAATTCATTCATCATTGTTGTTATGGAACAGATTTTATTAATTTGACGCAATGTACGACATGAATATACGACAGAAAATACTAAATAACTCAAGAATTATTAATTTTAAAAGTATCAACATGATAGAACATTATCATCATCTTTCTTCGCAGAATCCAACGCAATCATAAAAAAATAGGGTTCTAATTTGAAAAACGAAAGTTATGGGCCAATCTTGATCCCAATTTTTGACCGAACATTTAGAACACCCTGTGACGAGTTTTTCAAAATTCTAAATATGTAAAATATTTCCACTGTCTTCGACTACAAAAACGTGAAAACGGTTTGTGGTCAAGATATCTAGATTAGAAATAGCAAACATTATACCGAATACTCTTATCTACCTTTTTTTGTTCAGTTTTTTTTTTATATTTCGGAAAGTATTTTGACGAATGCAACGATTTCAGTAGGGATGTTTTCAAGTGTGTGTCATTAGTGGAATAATTCATCTTCTATGACCAAGGTCATAGTTGATATGAAACAGAAATGAATTTGACGCTACGTACCACATAAAATCAGAAAATCCTAAATAACTCAAAAATTATCAATTTTAGGAGCATTAACATGTTAAAACACTATCATCATTTTTCTTCATACAATCCAACGCAATCATAAAAAAATAGGGTTCTAATTTGAAAAACGAAAGTTATGGGCCAATCTTGATCCCAATTTTTGACAAAACATTTGGAACACCCTGAGTTGTGTTTTTCAAAATTTTAAAAATGTACAATATTTCCACAGTCTTTGACTTCAAAAATGTGAAAACGGTTTGTGCTTAAGATATGTTGATTAGGAATAACAAACATAATACCGAATACCCTTTTCTCTCTTTTTCTTCAGATTTTTCTCGATATTTTTGAAAGTTTTTCGACGAATGCAACGATTTGAGTACGAATGTATTCAGAATTGCATACTCTATCAAATTCAAAAAAAAAAAACAGAAAAATAAAATTTTGAAAATTTTTTTTTCGCTCCCTGTATAACTGAAAGTGGTCAGGCTCCAAGAATATTTTAGCTCGGTAGATAATGTCAAACAATATCAAAATCCCAATTTTCAGATTTCAAATAAGTCTAGTTCTCCAGAAACGCCTAATAGGCCGTCGGACTTGGTACACCCTGTATATAAATTTCAGCCTTACATAAAAAAGTTCATTTTTGTTCGTATTTTACACCCTTTTCGAGTCGCCTGGCAGGTAATTGTGCTCGTCGAAATCGCCTGTCACTTTTTTTTTTGAACTTCGCAATGAACGAACAAAATCGTATGAAAGTTTCAAGCTTACAGAAACAAGTTTATTTTTTTAATTTTTTTAACACTTTCAAAGATATAGATCTTGATGACGTGCAGGGGTGAGTTGTGCCAGGCGATGATTTCCGTTCTCAGCATGCTAGGAACTATCGCTATAAAAATTTCTAGCCTTACAGACAAACCCTTAGTCAAAAGGTTCACTAGCTCTTGGACTATAATATGACGAATTAAAATCATTAGATTTTGACTTTTTTGAAATGTAAGACATTTTCAGGTCTTCTATGGTCTCCCCAACTATTGCCATGAATAACACCTAAATTGTCCTCTTTCACGAAGAATTTTCTAGAAGAGTCAACTCAACACCATGTTCATTGGCTAATTTCGAAACGTAATTACTCTTTTCCTTCAATATTCAAATACAATTTTCTTGATTTTTGGCTCTATGATTGTGAGGGGTTTTCATACCCTCAACCCAGAATTTTTGGAGACCGCTGCAAGACTCTAATGAAATGAAATCATCTCCTAACAATAAAACAAACATCTTGAAACACAAGAAAAAAACGGAATATGATGCGGAACCAAAAATTACCAGATATTACGAAAATTGTCAAAATGGCATCATGCAGATGCACACGACGAATTTCTGTTACTTCGGCTTGAGCAAATCGTCAGATTATATGCTTTTCGGATTCCTAGAATTAATTCCTTCGAAATGAAAAAAAAAAATAGTCACGCTCGAGAATGTCCAGACGTCGGTTTTTTTTGAACCTGGCAGCCCTTCCCTGTCTTTTCGTCACTCTCAAATTGTAGATTAGTTATATATACACTTTTCAGCATGTAATTAACCCACCCTATCTTAATCTGGCGCGATCGAGAATGTCCGATGATCAATTTTTGTTTTACTTATCTGATCCTTTATTCTGGACGGGCGGCCATATATATGGCTCTCATATTTAGTGGTACAAGGAATCCCCCATATATTAATCTGCCGCGCCTGAGTATATCCCGAAATTCTCGATTGGCTCCCCTACTATACAGTTTCAACTTGATGCTATTCTCCGAATAAAATAGACACAACACCGTTACGTAAAATATTTGAATTTTTGACTAGTTGGCCGATAAAATGGGAAACTTAAAACTAACACTTGCGGATTCAAATGGTTCTATCATTACTTTTCCGTACTATCATTGAGTATTAATATAACTAGAGCGGCAACCCAGTTCAAGGAATTGAAGCTACTTTCAGATGAAGTTCCTTCTTTGCTTCATAGAGGCGCTTGTGTGTTTCAAGGAAAGCGAATTTCAGCCCCTAACATCTGGTGGTGGGTAGATGAACTATTAGGTTCGATTTCATACCCGAGCTGAACTTCAAGCTGTTGGTAATCAGGACCGTCATAGGATATTCAGTATACTATCGCAATAAAGGTCGTCTAATAGTCGTGAGAAGATTTTACCTAATCTATTTCAATTCAAATTCTCGATATATCCATTGAGTATTAATATATTATATATTTATACTCTGTTGTCAAAATAAATTAGGATATGTGAAACTGAATCTAAAGCGAGGAACTCAAGAAATTTGTTATGTGACCTCACTCGATATTTGGTTGATCAAATCAATCGGAATATCGAAATATTCAAATTTAATATGAAGGACTAGGACTCAAACAAAAATAAAAATCCTGTCGAAGAAAAGAATAAGGTATATATCACAATAGGTATATCACATTCAATTTAGGTAACGTTGAGTAGCATATTTTCTGTAGTAATGTAGAATGTTAATCTTTATCCGGTGCTATATGAATAATGACATTTTCGGTAAATTTAGGAGGAGTTTGGATTCCTTCGAATATAAAAATACATAACTTCATCAAGGATTGAAACAACTCAAACTTCTACAAAATTAGCGATCTTCTCACATCGCACCGTTCTTTAATAAATCCGTTGAATGCAGAACTTTCAAACTAAAACTGCTCTGTTTAGAGCAGAATATTTCTTTTGAATTTTTCCAAAAATTACTATTTTTTTTCATTACAGTGTTAAGCTTGGTGAAAATTCAAAAAAATTTCATCTTGTATAATGAGCTTCTTGGACTCACTTTTATCTATATTTAAAAAAAAAATTAGATTGAACTTCCGTGATTGTATGAGTTTTATACATTTTGCAACATATTTCTGAAAAATTCTTGAGGGTTGTGCCATCAACAATTTTTCTTTCATTTCCTTTATTTTCAAAATTCCAAATGACAGATATTTCGATGAAATTTTATATTCTGATTACCCAGTAACATCCGATTAAAAAAATCAGGTGTAAAATCACAAGAGAAATAAATATAAGTGCAGTTTTCGGGCAGATTTAAAAGAAAATGCTGCTCAACGAAAGCTGTCTTCATTCTTGAACTCGCATAGTATAGCATTGGGTAAGGGTGCTGGCATTTCGCCCTGCTGTTCATAAACATATACATCATAAAAGGGAATAATAAAACCCTCGGTAAAACCACAAGCTCTCTTGGAGCGTCTTCGGCTATCCGAACGTGATGAAGTTAGCAACTGACGCCATTACATAAATGCACCTCTCATTAGTCAATATCAAATATCAACACCACGAGAATGCGAGAAGCCATAATGTTTACTAGAATTTTCCGCTCTATAACTTTTGTTTGAAACTTTTTTCGATAAACCTTCTAGTTTCCGAGAAAACGTAACTTTTTCGAAATTTTCACGAAATTTCCAAGGTTCCTGAAAATTTGGGAACCTGCATTTTTGACTATGAGTTCCTACTCTAGTGACCATCATTATATCAAAAATGCAGCTCTTTCCGCAAAAAAAGTGATTTCAGACCTTCGTCGACTAAAATTCGGAACCCGAATACTAAATACCTCGGCAAAACGTTTGTCATAAAATTGCTGGTTCGCTTTCCCTTGTTGATGTATTTCATTGCCTGCCTGCCTTCAAGTTTCGTCGAGTCAAAAGAGGTAATATTTGTCGGATTTTAAGAAAGCACTCAACAAGATGTTGAACAAATTACCTGAAATATTCTATTTCGATTTATAAAAGTAGGCGAATCGCAACATTCCTCAATATTATAAAAAACGGAATTTTAATAGTCGAAAAATACATGTAGGGTCGGTTTCAAAAAACTTTGACTGTGCGATTGAAAAAACCAAGTAACGCACTTGAAAAACAGGTAGAATTTGTGTTCCAATATTCTCCTTATCGCAAAGTTGACTTTATTGGGTCATAAAGTAATGAAATTATTCACTCTTCTGCAAGTTTTCTTCTTCATCAAGTCTAAACCTACGAGAATCTCGAGAGGGAATAGTCTGGAAATAGCTGCCTTCCCATCTATTACAATTTTGAACTGGTATGTTTTTGAGAATTTCACTAGTGTTCATTATATTCAGTTGAAAACTTTTCCTTTTGTCATGTGTCTTCACAATATTATATTCAAATAATCCAAAATCCAATCAACCGACGAAAAAGCGGTGAAGACAGTACAAGATATGAGGGCCCGCAGAATTACAACCTATTACCGCCGGGGCTGGCGCCTCAACCACGAAAATACAATGAACATTTCATCCACATCAATTTCATTCAAGATGGAAACAAAGAAATGATCTTTTACTTTCAAATAATAGTATATTCTAAAAAAGGTTGCTGAATGAACCTATTCCAACACGAATGTGAAATTAAAAAAATTCAATGTTCCCAGCTGCAACTCGGATTTTTGCTCATAAATTTCTGACCATTGTCACAATTCTACTGATATTTTATCCTAACTCAGATATTATTACTGTGAGAAGGTATACAAAGTGGCCAAACAATCCAGTGGGTGGTTTCAAAATTACTGAGTGTTCAAGATAGATGCGGAGTCAGAGTCCGCTGGCCAGCCGCGAAAGGTTGAGGGTTTGTGGTTTGCAAAATTATCCATAAATATTTTTCATCATGGTAATTACGTGTTGTGTAGAATTGAAACTTTTAAAATACATTCATACAGAGAGTTTGTCAGAAACAGTGAACTAAACGAGTATAAGATTTCGTATTCTAAAAATTGAAACCTGAAAGAAAAAAAAAATCAATTTGTCTATTTCAGTATTACCGGTCACTGGCTTCACTTGAATTATTCGTAGTAGTTAAATCCACGTGAACGAATGTGGGAATTTCACTCGCAAAAACTAATAGTTTGAGGAAGCAAAAACAATTAATGTAACTCAAAGTCTCTGTTCAAAAACGAGGCCTTCTTGAGTATAAGTTCTCATGAGGTTTTCAAACTTCTATTTTCACATATAGAATATGTCTATCATTGATTGATCAATCACGAACAAGAATGAAAGCAATTTACTTTGTGAAAATTGATAATTTTTTTCGGATATATTAATTTAAACTTCAAATGGTATTACTTTAAAAATTAAATAAGTCTCAATTCCTTGATTTGTTTGGTACTTCTGATAAGCAATAGGGATAGTTTCTTGGTTTACTAGGTCCTGACAAACTCCTCTGCGTCCGTTCTTCGGCGTTCGTAACGAACCGCAACAAATCCGACCCTGCTTTTGTATCGTAGTACCCGAGGGTAGTAAATATTACTACAGATTGCTGTAAAGGAATAGCTACCAAAATGGGCATGACTGAGCAGCCAGATTGTAGTTCCTATTTCAGATTACCGCCACTTGACGGGCAAAAAATTCGGCTTCAAATTGTATAAGGACGTTACGCCTCTAGTTATATTTATACTCAATGGTACTATCGACATTTCGTCGCGAGTACGATTTTGGCAGTCTGAGATGACTGAGATTTATGACCGTTCGACCAATAAAAGAGTTGTCTATGCGCAAACTACAAAATTTTGGTTGTTTACCTCGCTTCTTTTTGTGTTTGAACGGACTATAGTACTCTCGATGGAGTCCTAACATGCAGCTTGGGTTCGGCCTCTGGACTGTTCCATGTCTAGAGTAGCGCAGAATACAACTTCGTATTCCGGTGATAATAGATTTCGTCAGTTATTATTCTACATTCATCAAATCTCATCAAAAATTGACAAAAAAAAATACTACGTCACTGACAGCTAATAGGATGCTGTTTCATGTGAAAACGATGAAGTATGCACAGAAATCTTGCTTCTTTCTCTTTTGTGTTCGCCGTTATTGTTTCATTTCTTCTATTTGGCTGTCTGATCTACTTAGTATATTACTATCGTCAGAATGACAATTCTCGTAATATGTCTGAGTTTTTGCTCCTGAAAAATATTCTGTTTTCTTGTGTTATAACATGTTTGGTTTATCTATGGGAGATGATTGCCTTTCATTGGGGTCCCGTAGCGGTCTTCAAACATCTGAAGTACCGAAAAATCATCACCTGGACGGTCGTATCTGGTTTGAAAAAACCCTCACGACCAGAGAGCAACAATTTGTGGATTTTGAATTTGAATATCGAAGGAATTTCGAAAGGAAAGTGTGATTACGTCTCCAAATTAGCTGATGAACATGGTATCAAAGAGATTCTTCTGCAAGAAACCCACACGGCAACAGAAAAAAAAATCCTCGTGAAAGAGGATAGTTGAAAGGTTATGTATTAATTGATTTTTTACAAGTTTAGCATGTTATGTTGAAAAATTATCAGTTTCGTAACATTCAACAGATTCGGAAAGGGGAAATTGATGGAGTGTTTTTTTCATTTCTTTCAAATTTTGTGACATTTCTGTCATAAATATTTATAAACCTCCGAACATTATTTGGCCAAGAAATCCTAATTTTGATGTTTTTTAAAGTAGCAAATGCATTGCCAAAATGCATTCGATTTATTCTGAATAATCGGTTTCTTTTCTGCTTTTGTCTTTTTTCATTTCAGATTAAGAATTACGAGTCGTTTTGGGAAGAATCTGTGTATCCGAACCCATCGACGGATAACATGAAGATGATCACACTGATGTCTTTCAAGATTTTCCTGATATTTGATATTTTATGTTATTTTGTTTACGGGGAGGCAGGTTTTTTCGGCTGAGGTTTTTTCCCCTGGCTGTATAGTATCGTATGATACTAGTGTTGATAGTATCGTATGATTCTATAGTATCATACAAAGAATGTTATGATACCCCGTTTTTTTTTACCTCAGCTTAGGTACTTTTTGTTTCGACATTTAATGTTTTATTTTAGCTCTCTTTTTCATAAGAATATATATATATATATATATATATATATATATATATTACTATCGTATACTCAACTGCTTATTAGTACTCGCCTGTTTAAAACTTACCTGTTGTATATGTATATAACAGGTACGTAAAGTTAGTGTAAATCTCTTGAAAATTGTAGGATACCTGTTACGGCTTAATATTTGGAGTCGCTAAATTAATATTTAAATCGGAAAAATAAATAAAATTGAATTTCATTATGAGGGGAAATGCGATAGATGCGGAGATAGCGGGTAAGAAATAAACAAGATGACGATACATTCGGAAAATATGTATGGGTTCATGTCGGAATTAAAACACATGGGGAAACAGGGGAAATTGTGGCCCCCTAAGCTTTATTAGATTTTTTCTTGTTGTTTTTTCATCAATACTTTTGAAAATTGGAGAATGATTGGAATAGACCATTTGAAACTGAAATATTTATTGAAAAATGAATGAAAAATAAAAAAAATGTTTTACAGCAAAAAAACAGAAATCCTATGTGGCTACCATTACCCCATATAGTTGGGGTAATGGTGACAGTTGACCACCATTACCTCAACAAATAATAACAGTTATTTAGTTACAGTAATCACAGATATATATGTTTTGTTCAGTATCGGTACATGCTTTGTGAGCCCAATATTCACACGAATTACACCTCAGCCATAACTCCCCATTTTTGCCGAATTCCCCGCACACTGAACATATGTCAGTTCTGTTCGCATCTTCGTCGAATTCGTCATCATTGTCATCATCTTCTGAACTTATTTCCCGGTAGGTTTTCTTATTCTTTCCTCTTGATAACTTCACTCTCTTT
Organism: Hippodamia convergens; assembly: GCA_038502775.1. Lineage (NCBI taxonomy): Eukaryota > Metazoa > Arthropoda > Insecta > Coleoptera > Coccinellidae > Hippodamia > Hippodamia convergens. Next base: position 125,013 of record JAVSIQ010000831.1, on the reverse strand, counting down.
TCAGTTTCTTCGTTTTTTTGGCGATCGTTGGGAAACACCTTTCTTTTATAACCCTGCTGCATATTCGGCGTCCTCTGTTTTGTCCGAGATATCAATTTTTTATTTGCTTTTTCTTGGAGAACTTCTTTATTTGGGGTGGACGTGATTATTTGAGAATGCTGCTTTGCGGCCATCCTCTTACTGTCACCAGTCTTAGGTTTTGATGGTCCTGGTATTGGTAAAATTTCGAGGAATGACTTTCCAACGCATGAATTTTGTGATTCTGAAGGCTCCATTGTTTCAGAATGTGATTTGCATGGAAGTTGACCTTGCTGAGGGGATGGCGTGTTGCTCCTTTTGGGAGTTTCTTGACGTTCATGAGTAACAGGAACGTTGTGAATAGGACCAGTAGAATCGTTCATACTGTTGAGAGTTGTCTGAAGTTGAGCTGGCTCGAAGTCTTCCTCAGTGAATATATCTGGATTATAGGGACAGATCCCTGTTGCTCTAAATCCATTCAGAGCTTTTTCTGGAGTAGCTACTCTAATGAATGCCAAGTTGAAAATTTCCGCAATTTCAAATGGAGTTATTTTTTCATGAGGATGATTCCTTAAATATTTGCTGCATTCTGAATTGAATGCTGTCTTTAGCGGGCCATAAAATGCGACATCGAGTGGCTGCATTTTGTGTGAGGTGTGTGGAGGAATCGACAGAAGAATAATACCGCTAGCCCTGCAAAACTCATAAGCTTGAAGAGTGGAGTGGGTTGAATGATTATCCAGTATAAGGAGCACCGGATCCTCCTGACTCGCTTTCACGAAAGTTTTGAAATGTTTCAAATATTGTAGGAATAGTTCTTCTGTGATCCACCCTTTATCAGAACAAGTATAGAGGGCTCCTGCTGGTCCTCCTTTTTGGAGCTGAAGATTCATCCTCTTTCGCGGATAAATGAACATTGGTGGCACATAAATTCCGGTTGCGCTATAAGCACACACCACCGTTATATTTCGACCTCTTTCCCAGCTTGTGGCAAATCCAACCTGTTTTAACCCCTTCTGGGCAAAAATTTTCGCTGGCTTCTGAACTGTGGAGATTCCTGTCTCATCGGTGTTAAATATTCTATGAGCCTCAAAATTATACTTGGTTAGCAATTTTTCTAGGTTTGCGAAAAATATGGAAACTTCCTGCTTATTGAAAGCTGTTATTCTATTAATCGATGTTGCTTCTGGCTTACGGAGTGCGATTGACGAATTTCTTTTCATGAATCCACACAGCCAGTCATCACCAGCAGTTTTCGAATTTTTGTTGAAAGGACATGACAGGTTGTTTCTAACAGCATATTCATAAGCACATTTTTTAATTTCCTTCCGGGAAATTCCGTAAAAGAGTTTCGAGAGATGGATGACATGTGCTAACAAATTCTCCTCATGCTTTGAAAATACAGGTTTTCGTCCTAATGAAGGTCCCTCATTACTATTTTGCTTCATTCTTTTTTGAAGAGTACTTCTCGGAATGTTGAAAGCTCTGGATACCTCCCTAAAACTTCTACCGTTTTTCACTGCTACGATGGCTTCCTTTAGCTGTTCACTATTCCAAGATCCTTTTTCAGTTAGCCTGCGATAAGTCCTCGGCATCTGAAAAACATGCTAACGTTACCTTCAACATGATTAGATAGCTTACCTAATGACTTTTCGGTTATCCAATAAAGATAACATCATTTCATCGCTGATGGGGTAATTGTGGCCGGCTTCCATTACCCCAGAGTTATCGGCCACGATTACCCCAAAAATATACTTGTTATAATAACGATTGCAAAAAATACTAAGATTAAATAAATCGGTACTTACCATTGTTTTCTCCTAAGTTAATGGATAAACAAAGAATTCACAACACAAAATTTTGGTCAATCATAAACGATGAACTGGAATTCGAACTTGTCAGAACAGATATGCCTTATATTCTACGGCACTTAACCTGAAAACTGAGGATAGCGGCTTCCATCGGGGGAATCCCCAGCCTGTCTTTGGATATCTAGTTGTCCTACTCAATAAGAGATGGCGGAACTATACCATATTGTGAAATGATAATTATATCGTATATATTTGTGGTGTCTCTTATTACCCCGGCGGCCACCATTCCCCTGGTTTCCCTGGATAGGTATTTTTCAGTTAAGATTAATGCGTAGGCAAATAAAGAAAGGTTATTCGTATTATATTTATTGTCATATTGAATTCTGCAAATTGTAATCCAAGATTTTGGGCTTTAACATTCACCTGCGAGGTGCTAATCAATAAAAAAATGAGAAAAAAGGAGGAGGAAAGAAAAAAATACTGAATAAAAAAATATATAAAACACAATGTTCAAAATCAATTTGTTTTAAGTCGGTGTCAGTGAAAACTAACTATGCAAACATCAATCATGCAGTAAATAATCCATAACTACTTTGGACATTGGACAGGATCTCCAAACCATTGTTCCACAATTGATCTGGTGGATATTAAGTGGCTCATTAAGATTCAAAAGCCCAAAGCTTTATCTGGTAGTCCTGATCGGGTTGAAGCAATTCTTCATTTAGTATTATTGTATACTGATCGCACACAAAGTCCTACTAAAAATGCAACTATCAGTCAATTGGTTTGTTTTTATTTAGAACAATCAATGTTCTAAGATATATCTAAAATACGGTGAAACTACTTAGTTTTTAACCTGAAACAAACAAACCAATTTGTAGAAATTATTTGCAATACATTAGTTTTTTCTAGCTGTTCTTTTTTCTGTTTCACTCGGTGTAGTATATTTTTCCCTGTTTGAAATTCGACCGATTTTTTCCGGCTTATATGGATGCCGTTTTGTCGTATATGTCTAAGATATCACTTTTCAATTGAAGCGATTCGAATTGGCTCTCCTGAAATTTTTATGGGGTTTTCGGAGTGTTACATAACGTTTTAATTCACTACTTTTTTTCATGGTTTATGTAAAAAATTCACCAATGGATATTTTATTTCAGGATGCAGAAGCAGATGCTGGTCGGATTGGAGTATTGATAGTATTTGCAGGAATGTTGGGATCGGTGCTGTGCGGAATAATACTCGACAAATACCACAGATTCAAGTAAGTGTACAACGGATGTAGAATTCTTTGACCTTCGAAAATATTCCGGTTCACAATACCTTAGGGGGCTAAAATTTCAATCAAATTGTAGTTTCTTCATCAGGAAAATCATCGAAGAATTTCGATTTCTACTTTCATTCCAAATTTTTGCATGATATGCATTGAGTTTGAGTTAAATATATTTCTTGTTTCGATTTCAACTCTTGAATTCTTTGCATGGCTTCACAACTTCAATTATTTTTTTCCGTTCGCTTGAATGTCAGCCATAGTGAAAGTATTTGAATTTTCAAAATTCATTAATAAATCTCCTTTGTTTGCAGAGAAACAACTGTAGCAGTTTATGCAATGTCCCTGGTTTCGATGGTGATCTATACTTTCGCATTGGATAAAGGAATGGTCCATGTCTACGTGGTTTCTGCTCTATTGGGGTAAAAATTCACACATTTCTGGTTGTTCCAGTGTTACTCCTCGGACGCAAATACTATGAAAACAGATCCAGATATTTCTATAGGTCGCAAAAAGATCGAACAATTTTGTATAAATCAGTGGGTGTTGGGGATGATATTAATTTCATTTTTAAAAGGAATACGTGATTAGCATAGTGTTGATGCTGAATTGGGTATTTACGCAAATGATAATTTCATCGAATGGGATTAAAATCGAGATATATATTGTGCAGTGTTAAAAACTATGGAAAATGCATATAAAGGATATATCTGAATAACGCCGACAAAATGTAAGGGATGACTCTCTGATGCAAATTAAGGTGGACATTTGGTATTATTTTTTTAAACCTACCCCCGGAAAAATTACACTCCTCTGAAGATTAACAAAAGAAATTTCTTTTGTATATTAAATTAGAGCCACAGAACTTGGTGAATATTATTTGTCAATAATACTACACATTATGAAATTTTGGTTAGAAGAAGATGAAATAGTCAACCCCCAATATATTTTTTCTCACAATTTTTTTTTATGTGAATTCTTGAAAACACATGGCTGAATTCACTTGTTATTTTTAAACTTCTTTTTGAAAATTCAGGAATTCTATAAAAAAATGTTGGCAGAAAAAGGTTAAGTATGCTTAGTAGAAATCGAAATAGTTCAATTCCTACTAAGCATACTTCCGGATAGAAAAGCTTTTCAAATGAGTAGATTTATTGACAAATAATATTCAACAAGTTTCGTATTCGTATCATTACCATAATATAGGTACAGGAAAAATAAAAAAGGGAAAAAATTTTTTTTTGTTCATCTTCGGAGGGGTGTAACTGTTCCGGGGGGAGGTTTTGCGACCAATTTTATAGCAAATACTCACCTTGATTTTGATCACAGAATCAACCCCCACATTTTTTCGGGGTGATTCAGATATACCCTGTAGGTATAATCGTATAAAAAGAATGTCCACAATTCATTCGTTCTTCGTGGTATAAACATAATATGATATTTTCAAGAATAGGATAACATATGGAAAAAAACAACTCTATCAATCTATCTCCTATCAATCTTTATTTCCAGAAGAAGAAATATTAATATTTCTTTTATTATGCTAGTTTTTCAAAGAAAATCAAAAGTTTGTGAAATTTAGTTTTGGAGTATTCTCATCGCAAAAAACTATTTTCTGATAAAAATTTTATGATAGCAGACCTTTCGACTGAATGAATCTTATTATTAGAAATATCGCGAATAATTGTATAATCGTATGAGCTCACGTTTCACACATATTTCACATACTTCAAATTATTGGTTTTTACTATATTAACATCCACACACTCCAGGTTGTCAATAAGCCTTAAAAAATCCTGACCTCAATTTATGTCGATATTTCATTTATTTCCAATCGAACATGAAAACAAAAAAAAAACTACATATATTCAATTTTAGGGTTATTGCTATCGCCACAAAAGTCAGACACCGTTTGGGCTTATGCATAGGTAAAATCATTCATAATTAATGAATGAGAGACTGACACTAACATCGTAGAATGTTTTTTTCATAGTCATGACGAAATATTTCTTGCATACCGTTTCGATACTTCACAGACAAAAAACTTCAATACTTAAATAATCTAATTATTTTCATAGCTTAAAAGTTTCGCAAAAAATCTTTCTTGAAATTTTCGATGCACTAAGTACTCTTTTTTTAGATTCTTCATGACGGGACTTCTACCAGTAGGTTTCGAGTTGGCAGCTGAGCTCACCTATCCTGAACCTGAAGGGACATCAGCGGGACTTCTGAATGCAGCTTCACAGGTCTTCGGTACCGCCTTCACGAGTCTTTATTCCTTTATTTTCCATAATTTCAATGATACCTGGGCTAACGCAATAATGTCTGTGATGCTCCTAATCGGCACTGTTCTGACGATCTGCATAACGTCAGATTTGAGGCGACAAGCCGCACAAGTCAACAAATCTTGAGTCAATTAAATGGTACAAATTACAAATGAAGAACAAACAGCAATTCCGACAATAATTAGGAAAACGATTAAATGTAAATTTCAGATGTTTCTTAGGATGTTTATATTTTTCGAGAGAATTCAAACGGTGGTGATAGATAGATATTTGAGTTGGCAGTACGCCAACCCGATTGTCTGATGTTATAACAACAGTATTCCGAAGAATTAGAAATAACCTAGCGCTTTAGTAAATATCATATTTATTCAGAGTTAGATGATGAAATAGTTATTTTTGACTGATATTTTATTCTTCTATCTTATACGTAGTTGCTATTGGTGCCACTATTCGGTGATTCAATGAGAATAATATATAATACCAATGATTTTCTGAATATATTTATTGAAATCTGCGTTTTCATTCTCAAAATGAGATCAGGTAGAGATGCTCAGACGAAAGTATTATTATATATGTGAAACCATATGGGTCTAAGTCTAAGAGTAAATGAAGCCATATCGATTTCAATATCACAATTTATTATATAGATATGAATGTACACATCTAAATTTTCTGTAAATTGATATTATTTTATTATCTACGATGACAATAATTAGAGGTGATAATTTTACTGTTGCATCAACATACGAATTATTTTTTATACAAACTTGTTGAGATTCTAAAATTTCGAATGATTTTCTAAAAGTGATGTCTGAAATCATAGTGATAGTATTTTTAAGAATTTTGATTTGTTCCTCTTTCGATAGATGTAGCTGAACTATTGAATTTGTTATTATGTAGTAGTTACCTATTTATGGATTTATAGTATTGTTGTTCATAAGAAGCTGGTCTTCTTGTTTTAAAAATTCGATTTAGGGCTGATTTATTCACCTACCGGTAAACTGTTTGTAGTGTTACGAAAAGGAAAGTCGTTGTAAAACGCATATTCACCTCCCAGTAGATCGAAGTCGGCTGTAAATCTTGGTTACCGAGCAGGTGAATTTACAGACCACTCCAACCTGTCAGTAAACGTCTACCGAAGGGATCCTACCTCATAGTTTTGTTTGTAAACTTTGACTTCGGAGGTTTCGTACGGCAGTCGGCAGTATCTCTTGAGTAGCTACCGAAAGGATAAATGAGCATGAGTTAACCTAAAATCATTAACAGGTTATCTGTAAATTAGACGGGCAAGTAGTTAATGCATACTTTACAGGGAAGGTGAATGAATTGGCCCTTAGTGTTGTCGAAAAATGTGAATATTTTAGAATCGATGTCTCAATGTACGAAACTTGAATTATTTATGCGAAATTTTTATGTTATTGAAATTGTGACCAAATAAATGGGTTACCAGTGAAATAAAGTTTCAAATAATTTTATTTTCCACAAAAAAAACGTGAAGCTTAACACCTTCAGCAGTTCATGATATTCCTGAATTTGGGCTAGTTGCTGATAATAGAGCTAATGGTTACAAATGCACAAAAATAATTATCCGTTAGTTTACAAGGACTCTTAGCCCGCACTCCATCAGGGACGGCCGAATCCAAATTTTGGAGGAGGCGGGGATGAGAAACAGTGTAAAAAATGAATAGGTTCCTGGTGCGGCCGCAGATTCATCCAAACACTTGGTAACAATATTGGGATAAATACCACTCATTGCCCGCTAATATAAGGCGTAAAAACACTGAATATATGTTAATTTATACAATTGGCGTTATTGCATGTTATCCTAACTATGTTCTCTGCATGTTGCCTTGTTTCTGCAGGTTTAATTTCTCCATATTGCAGAACGCTCTTGGTAATATGTATTTCAACCCCATCCATATTGATAATTTGCCAATTTCGTTTAGCATGACATCGAACATTACACCATTACAAAATATTCAGCATGGCTTGCCATTTGCAAGCAATTGAAAACGACCAATCCACCATGATCTCTGAGCTAACGAAACGTAGGGAGACGCTTGAGTGTCACTAGGATATTCTCGACTCTCATGAAAACGCCATTGCCGACTTTGAGAATAGAATCGAAATTGTTGAGAACTTCCACTCTGACCTAACTTTCTGGCCTCTTTGACGTAGTGGAGAAGCTAGCGGAGACCCAGTTTACAAATAATATTATATACTGCTCCACAAGAGGTAGGGATATCGTATTCAATCGTTTTGAAAAGTATGTAATCTTCGAGAAAATCGCTGTAAAATCATTTAAAACTCAATAACAACTTGAATCGATCCGATAAAAATCAGAATGAGGCATTTCGTCAATCTGGGGGTCTATTCTCAAATGTCGAACAAAAATGTCTATTTCGTCATTTGTCGATGAAAATTGTCGAACAACTTCAAATTGTGGTATTCTCGATTGATTTCGACTAATGAGTCGCATGAGAGAAATATTGTCGAATCGCTTGGGGCGGCAACACCGAAATAACGTTAGTTAAAAGTTCCGCTCTTTAGATTAACGCATATTTATTTGAATAAGTATTTTCAAATATAAAGAGAAGTAATGACAATAGAAAAAACCAAAATGAATTATTGCACTCAATCACAGAAAGACACCCTTATAAGTCTTATGAAGGAGAAAGAAAATGAGCCACTTCTATCGGGCACATTTTCTCAACATTCCACGTTTCAAGATGCGAAATCTAAGTAATAGCTTCGATTTTGAATTCGGCCCCAGGAGCATCCAAAGATTGGAAGCAGTGGAAAAAGGTAATGAACAACCTTTCGAAGCTTGATAGATTAGTAATTTTTTTTTGCAGACTTGGCAAGATCTAAGATCTAAAACGAAAATGTCAGAACAAATGAAACATGCAAGACGTACTGGCGGTGGCCCTCCTCTTCCAACTCAACTCAATATAACCCTCTGAAACGAAAATGAACCGTAGACAGCTGTTTCGGGCTTTCGGCCCTCATCAGTACGGTGAAAAGTTGGAAATTGAAATCACATAACGAAGTCAACACAAGGGAGCCAGCCCTGGAATGCAGGGTCTTCCAACCGAAATCGCAAATGTGCGGCTGACTCCCTTGTGTTGACTCCGTTATGTGATTTCAATTTCCAACTATATTATCATTTTCTGGTTTTAATTTCTGCGATCCCACTTCCTACAAAGATGTTAATACTGACCATATTTTATTGAGGATGAAAGTCTTGAAAAAAGGCATTTTGGGTAGTGAACATCAAATTTAATATATTGAAATTAAAATAATATACAGTTGATATTGGACCAGGATGAAGAGTTAGAAGAAGTAGATTTTAGCTTTCTTCCATGAATCATCTATAGTAATTTATAAGCCTTCTTTGTGGCCTCATACCATCTGTCAGTAATGGATTTCTTTGGGAATTCAGGTTTTCATTCTGGTGATTACATGGAAGAAGGCCAAAATCTTCTTCTTCTAACTCTTCATCCTGATCTAATATGAACTGTACATTATTTTGTATGCACATATTATGAAGCACTATACAGGCGTTTATGATCAAAGATGATTTAGTTGGTGAATAATGCAATGTCCTGTGTTTCAGTAGGCACCTAAACCTCACTTTTAGTAATCCATTACACCTTTCAATGATGCACCTTGCTTTTTTTTGAGCTTCATTAAATCGCTATCAATAAAGCTGCCATTTCTCACTCATGAAATCAATGAAAAGAATCTGTCAAATCGTCGAATGCTTTAGATCATTCTACAATTTGTCGATTGAAAATTTTCGAATGCGACATTTGAGAATAACAGATTGCGTTTTTCGTTCGACAAAATAAAAATTTAGCATACGACAGAAAATGTCACCGTTTGAGAATAGACCCCTTGGTCGCGATTTTTCTGGAGTTTGGTTCTTTGCATATGCTTCATGAATGTTCTTATTTTGAAGTGTAGTCAGTTTATCAACGGCTTCGATTTGAAACGAGTTTTCCGAAAATGTCAAGACGTAAATCAACAAACGCTGAGGCTAAAAAGGCTATCGGAATGCTACAGGGTGGCCTGACTCAGGTTGTTGTAGAATGTAGAGGAAAGGCTCCAAGTCAGCCAAATTGTGATATCTCGACTTCGGAATAGGTTCAAGGAGACAGGTTCCGTGGCTTGGAAAGACCAAGGTGGGCGACGAAAAACAACACCTGCTCAGGATCGTTTCATCACCATTTTGTCGAGAAGAAAGTCTATACTACGTGTAGAATGCTACGGAATACTCTTCAAAATACATATGGGGTCCAAGTTTCCATCGAAACCATCAGACGACGTTTGAGAGAGGTGAATCTGGGTTCAAGACGTCCATTAAGAGGAGTTCCATTAACACGTCAAAGACTGGAATGGGTAAGGCAATATATCAATCGGAACGATCAATGGCGTAGTGTCCTTTTCACTGATGAATCCATATATGGACTATATGGACGATTTTCAGATTCACGAATAATAAGGGTTTGGACAATCCCACGGATACATCGTAATCGTCGCTATGTCCAAGAAGTCCATCCATTCCGAGGGGGTAGTGTTATGGTAGGGGCCGGAATATGTCTCAACGGGCGCACAGATCTACACATTTGTCCTGGGAATATGACCGCCTTACATTATAGGGAGCATGTCATTGACAATGTTTTACCAAATGTTCACGCTGCTCTGGTGAAACTTCTCAATTTCTAGACAATAACGCTAGACCGCACCATGCAGCCATAGTTGACAATGCGCGCGAGGAGCTTGGTATTCCACATTCACCAATACCTCCGCACTCACCAGATTTAAATTGCATAGAATATGCATGGGTTACGCTCCAAAGAAGATTAGATAATCATCAACCTACCCCAGAATCCTTGAATGATCTGAGAGAGCTTCTGCCCTGTTCATGGAACTAAATTCCTCAAGAAATGTGACATGTTCTTTCGAGCATTTAGGCCGTCGTCGTAGATTAGTTCTCGACGTTTCGCCAGTTCGAGTGTCTGGCATCTTCAGGAGTTATATTTCAGGAGGCCTAAATGCTCGAAAGAACATGTTACATTGAACGATGGCCGCGAAAGCCTCAACCAATTCCTCAAGAAATGTTCAACAATCTCGTGTGTAGTATTCAAAGAAGATGTCATGCTGTTATTGATGCCCGTGGAGGCCATACATTGTATTGATAGTCTTAAAATGTTTGAATTCTTTGGAAATAAAATTTCCCAAAAGTCCCCTGGGCTGGAGTGACCGCATAACATTTGGCAACGCTGTGAAGGGCTGAAATCTTGCTCCAATGTGAATATCGCGGTCCCTATCGAACTTACGACCAAAATACATCAGAGCAAATAGAAAGATGATGGAATTTCCTAGAAAAAAGGTTTTGAGTTGTTTTTGATATAACCAACGGTTTCGTCACAATCTTGCCTCAATTTGAACGTATGTGATCTTCTGGATATTTGAGGTACTCTATTGCACACCACTTTCGGGGATGACTACAAGGCGCTTTTTTCTCGAAGTGATATCCCCTAATAGACCTAATCCAGGACTTCTTTGTTTTTTCGAATGCTCATTTCCTTCTCCTTCTTCTATGAATATATATTTTCTTCGATGATATCCGTTGAGTCAATCTCAGAGTTTTGGATTCCTGAATTGGTCACATTTTATTTTTTTGAGGAATCTTCAAATGGTTCGGCATTCAGGCAGGATTTTCCATGGCACTTGCCACAATCCGGTGAGCAACGAAGTCCCAAACTCCGACGTCCACACATTGGTCCTCAACCTTTCGTACAGTTGTAAAATATCATTTTTGAAAGACGATCAGGAGCAGGAAGTTGGGATGTCATTTTTTGTTATAATATATTGTCTTTTAACATCCATCCGACTCCTCATTCGACTCAAATTGTTACCAATCCATTGTTGTACTTGACAGTACACTGTGAACAGATGTTCACAGATGTTATTATGCTGCGTCAAGAGTTGGAGGTAAAAGATTCAGTCTCACTGGTCTGCTTCTGCTAATCAAGAAAGAATACCGGTCATTCTGCCTGAAGGTTATGTGTAGTATTATTTTTGTTGAAGATTCCAGCTGCCTTTTTCAAGCCCTGCCATTCCTTAGCCATTTTCAAAGCTGCGGTTTTTTCTTTATTGAACAGAGCAGATGTTGTGTCGTTTGGTGTATAGGAACTAGTTTCGCAAATTTCAGTTCGTATGTCCTGGCGCAAAATTTCTGCAGAAGTACCGATAATTCTGCCTCAGAATCTTTCCTATTGTACCAAGCTTGATTCAAGATATCCTGTTTTCCTTTGAGGTGATAACAATACGATCTCCATACTTCTCTTCGAGTTTTCTCTTAATTGTCTTGTCATCAGGTATGTATTCTATCAGTACTGCTTTCAATCCAGTCAATTCAAACTGAGAGTCTTCATGATTTTCAATGAAAGAAAAAAATGTCCTTCATTGCGTTGAGAACATTTTCATACGCAGGATGACCAACCTTCATTTTCTCTAAGACTGGCAAGTTAAATTTGTTGAAACAAATTTGATTATATTTAGCTCCAGCTGCAACTATATCCTATATCTGTGTCAAACGTTACCCGGTTTTCAACAGATTTTGTCCAATCATCTCCTGCAAGTGCTATAACATTTTCTTTGAAAATGAGGGTTGAAACAAATTATTTAACGCTTGTCCTTTTTTGCTATTTTCTCTTTCTCTTCGTCAGCCTCGTTGCCGCATCAATAAAAACCGGAATTCTTATTTGATCAGAGCTATGAGCAGAAGCAGACCAGTGAGATTGAATCTTTTACCCCCAACCCTTGACGCAGCACAACAACATCTGTTTCGGGTGTACTATCAAGTACAACAATGGCTAGGTAACAATTTGAATCCTGAGGAGTGGGGATGCATGTTAAAAGACAATATATTGTAACCAAAAATGACATCCCAACTTCCTGCGCCTGATTGTCTTTCAAAAATGATATTTTGCATCTGTACTAATAGTCTAAGAGCCAGCGTTCGGCAGACTTACGGTATTTTAGCAAACTTCATATGAATGTCAGGTATACTATGACACCTACCATAGGTGAAATGGGGATTCGCTATGCTCGGCGATGGTTCCTTGGAGCGTGGCCGGAAGTCGAAAAACGAGAAAATTGGGTTTTTCAACGTGATAGTAGCATGTCTGCCTTTTTGATATATTGTACTAAACACTTTCCTATATCAAACAATTCAATGGCAGACATTTATTCCGGTTTCAAGTGTAATTTCTAGGTTCATAAAAATCGAGAATTTCATAAAAAATAACGTTATTTCAGCAAGGCTGAAAGTTATGTATGTTATTCATATGATTATCAAATACACATATATGACGAGGCAGACAGATAGGTCGGTTCTAACGTGCAGGCAGACCACATAATACTTTCGGTGTCGTGCTGATGAGAACGTACGATTATTTCTGTTTTACTCCTCATTTCATTATGAACTATTGTTTGGGCAATGCTGCAATTTACACATGATATTCATACTATAATAATGTATATATATTGAAATAAAAAAGACAGATATATCGGTTCTAACATATAGGCAGAACACATAATACATTCGCTGTCGTGTTAATGAAATTGTTAGATTTTTACTATTTTACTCTCCATTTCATTATCAACTACTAATTCAGCAGGTCTGCAATTCACAAATGCTATTCAAACTATCATAGACTATGCACAATATAAAAAAAAGACAGGTATATCGATTCCAACATGTAGGCAGACAAAATTTCATTCGTGGTCGTGTAAATGAAAGTGTGAGATTTTTACTTTTGTACTCTACATTTCAATGAGAACCAATGTTTTAGCAATGCTGTTATTCACACATGGTATTCATATTATCATCAGGTATACATAATAAAACAAAACAAACAGATATATCGGTTCTTACATGCAGGCAGACAACAAAATTCATTCGCTTTCGTGTTAATGAAAGTGTAAGATTTTTACTTCTTTTCTCTTCATTTGACTGGGAAAAACTGTTTCAGCAGGTCTGCAATTCACACATGGTATTCATATTGTCATGATCTATACACAATAAAACGAAACAGACAGATATATCGGTTCTAACATGCAGGCAGACAGAAAAGTTCATTCGCTGTCGTGATGATGAAAGTGTGAGATTTTTACTTATACTATTTTACTCCACATTTCAAAGAGAACCAGTGCCTTAGCAATGCTGTAATTCACACATGGTATTCATATTATTATTATGTATACATAATGAAACAAAACAGACAGATATATCGGTTCAGACATGCAGGCAGACAACAAAATACATTCGCTGTCGTGATAATTAAAAATGTGAGAATTTTACTCTCACTTTTTTACTCCACATTTCAATGAGAACCAGTGTTTTTTTGCAATGCTGTAATTCACACATGGTATTCATACTATCATAGTTTAAACACAACAAAAGAAAACAGACAGATATATCGGTTCTAACATGCAGGCAGACAACAAAATACATTCGCTGTCGTGTTGATGAAAGTGTAAGATTTTTACTTTTTTACTCTTCATTTCACTGGGAAACACTGTTTCAGCAGGTCTGCAATTCACACATGGTATTCATATTTTCATTGTCTATACACAATAAAAGAAAACAAATAGATATATCGGTTCTAACATGTGGGCAGACAAAAAAATTCATTCGCTGTCATGTTTATGAAAGTGTAAGATTTTTACTTCATCACTCCACATTTTAATAAAAACCAGTGATTTAGCAATGCTGTTATTCACAATAATATATCTGTCTGTTTTGTTTTATTGTGTATAGATCATGAAAATATGAATACCATGTGTAAATTGCAGACTTGCTGAAACAGTAGTTCCCAGTGAAATAAAGAGTAAAAAAGTAAAAATCTTACACTTTCATTATCACGACAGCGAATGTATTTTGTTGTCTGCCTGCATGTTAGAACCGATATATCTGTCAGTTTTGTTTTATTATGTATACATAATGATAATATGAATACCATATGTGAATTACAGCATTACAGCATTGCTAAAAAACTAGTTCTCATTGAAATGTGGAGAAAAAAAGTAAAAGTAAAATTCTCACACTTTCATTATCACGACAGCGAATATATTTTGTTGTCTGCCTACATGTTACAACCGATATATCTGTCTATTTTGTTTTATTGTGCCTGCATAATGATAATATGAATACCATGTGTGAATTACACCATTGCTAAAACACTGGTTCTCTTTTAAATGTGGAGTAAAAAAGTAAAAGTAAATATCTCACACTTTCATGATCACGACAGCGAATGAACTTTTTTGTCTGCCTGTATGTTAGAACCGATATATCTGTCTGTTTTGTTTTATTGTGTATAGATCATGACAATATGAATACCATGTGTGAATTGCAGACCTGCTGAAACAGTATTTCCGAGTGAAATGAAGAGTAAAATAGTAAAAATCTTACACTTTCATTAACACGACAGCGAATGAATTATTTTGTCTGTTCACTTGTTAGAACCGATATATCTATCTGTTTTCTATTTTTGTGTATAGACTATGAAAGCATGAATACCATGTATGAATTGCAGACCTGCTGAAACATTGTTTCCCAGTGAAATGAAGAGTAAAAAAGTAAATGTAAAAATCTCACACTTTCATTAACAAGACAGCGAATGTATTTTGTTGTCTGCCTACATGTTAGAACCGATATATCTGTCTGTTTTGTTTCGTTGTGTATAGAATATGATGATATGAATACCCAGTTTAAATTGCAGACCTGCTGAAGCAGTATTTTCCAGTGAAATGAAGAGTAAAAAAGTAAAAATCTTACACTTTCATCAACACGACAGCGAATGTATTTTGTTGTCTGCCTACATGTTAGAACCGATATATCTGTTTGTTTTGTTTTATTATGTATACATAATGATAATATGAATACCATTTGTGAATTACAGCATTGCTAAAAAACTGTTTCTCATTGAAATGTGGAGAAAAAAAGTAAAAGTGAAAATCTCACACTTTCATTATCACGACAGCGAATATATTTTGTTGTCTGCCTGCATGTTAGAACCGATATATCTGTCTGTTTTGTTTTATTGTGTATAGATCATGATAATATGAATACCATGTGTCAATTGCAGACCTGCTGAAACAGTAGTTCCCCGTGAAATGAAGAGTACCAAAGTGAAAATCTTACAATTTTATTAACACGACAGCGAATGAATTTTTTTGTCTGCCTACATGTTAGAACCGATATATCTATCTGTTTTCTATTATTGTGTATAGACTATGGAAGTATGAATACCATGTGTGAATTGCAGACCTGCTGAACCAGTTTTTTCCAGTCAAATGAAGAGAAAAGAAGTAAAAATCTCACACTTTCATTAACACGACAGCGAATGTATTTTGTTGTCTGCCTGCATGTTAGAACCGATATATCTGTTTGTTTTGTTTCATTATGTATACATAATGATAATATGAATACCATGTGTTAATTTCAACATTGCTAAAACATTGGTTCTCATTGAAATGTGGAGTAAAAAAGTAAAAATCTCACACTTGCATTTACACGACCACGAATGAATTTTTTTGTCTGCCTACATGTTGGAACCGATATATTTGTCTTTTTTTATATTTTGCATAGTCTATGATAGTTTGAATAGCATTTGTGAATTGCAGACCTGCTGTTGTCAATGAAATGGAGAGTAAAATAGTAAAAATCTAACAATATCATTAACACGACAGCGAATGTATTATGTGGTCTGCCTATATGTTAGAACCGATATATCTGTCTGTTTATTTCAATATGTATACATTATCATAGTATGAATACCATGTGTAAATTGTAGCATTGCTCAACTAATAGTTCATAATGAAATGAGGAGTAAAACAGAAAGAATCGTATGTTCCCATCAGCACGACACCTAAAGTATTATGTGGTCTGCCTGCACGTTAGAACCGACCTATCTGTCTGCCTCGTCATATATATGTATTTGATAATCATATGAATAACATACATAACTTTCAGCCTTGCTAAAATAACGTTATTTTTTATAAAATTTTCGATTTTCATGAACCTAGAAATTACACTTGGAACCGGAATAAATGTCTGCCATTGAATTGTTTGATATAGGAAAGTGTTGAGTACAATATAACAAAATGGCAGACATGCTACTATCACGTTGAAAAACCCAATTTTCTCGTTTTTCGACTTCCGGCCACGCTCCAAGGAACCATCGCCGAGCATAGCGAATCCCCATTTCACCTATGGTAGGTGTCATAGTATACCTGACATTCATATGAAGTTTGCTAAAATACCGTAAGTCTGCCGAACGCTGGCTCTCAGTCTATAAAGGTTGTGGACCAATGTGTGGCCGTCGGAGTTTGGGACTTCGTTGCTCACCGGTTTGTGGCAATTGCCATGAAAAATCCTGCCTGAAGGCCGAACCATTTGAAGATTCCTCAGAAAAATTAAATGTGACCAATGCAAACACTGAGATTGACTCCACGTGAAAATATACATGCATTCATAGAAGGAGAAGAAAATTAGCGTTCGAACACTTTTCCAAAACCAAAAAAGTCGTGGATTAGGCCTATTAGGGGATACCACTTTGAGAAAAACGAGCTCTGTAGTCATCCTCAAAGGTGGTGTGGAATAGAGTACCTCCATTATCCATAATATCACATACGTTCAAATTGAAGGCAAGATTGTGACGAAACCATTGGTTATATCAAAAAATGACCTGAGACCTTTTTTCTAGGAAATTTTATCAGCTTTGTTTTTGCTTCAATGTATTTTTGTCGTAAGTTCGATAGGGACTGAGATATTCACGAAAATTCACATTGGGGCAGGATTTTAGCCCTTTACAGCGTTGCCAAATGTTATGCGGTCACTCCCGCCTAGGGGACTTTTGGGATATCATTTGGGACACCGAGACCTACCCGAAAACCCTTAATTTGCTTTTGTATGAATTGGTCCGAAGCAAAAGTCTAATTTCAGTGGACTAGAACGGCCACGAACTGTGTCTGAGTAACTACCATTCGATATTCTTGACTTTTAGCGCTTCGAAGGTTTGTGAGAGTTTGATAGTGAGTGAGCTGACCAAGTTTTTAATGGAAAATATTATCCTTCCCGACACCCAACATGGATTTTTACCTGTTCGATCCGTCATCAACAACTTGCTACAGAGTATTAATGAATGGACCAGCGCCTATGACCAAGGCATTCCCACCGACATTATATATCTCGATTTTTCGAAGGCTTCAGATTCACGTTTCTCATGGACGCCTAATCAACAAGCTAGAGCACTTTAGCATCAGGGGGATATCCTGCAGTTGATAGGTGCTTTTCTGCGGAATAGAAGTTTTTCTGTGAGAGTATAGAACTCTTCTTCTCTACCTAGACCTGTGACTTGCGAGGGACAGTGTTGTGTCCCCTCCTCTTCCTGATATTTCTGCCAATTTTCCTCGTGGTTTGAGATCTACCTGCTTGCAGTTTGCAGACGACACCAAGCTCTTTAATAACCCCTTCACAGATTCTGAATTACTTTAATCAGATCTGGAGGATCTTTCCAGCTAGTCCAAGGATTGGTTGATTCCACTAAACCTCGAAAAATGCGTGGTCCTGCACATTTGCAAGCAGAATAGCCGCAATTACTTTATAGATGGACATCAGCTTGCTACAACGAAGTCACATGAACTCCTAGGATGATCCATCTCATCCGATCTGAGCTGGTCCAATTATGTTATAGTAAAAGATCTGAACTTAGCTGATAATAGAATGAAGCCTATTTCATAATAAATTTCACATGATAGAAAATATATTGAAAATAGGTTACCTTAAAAAAGCTTGGACAGAATATCTTTAATTATTTCTTCGAGAATGATTTTACATGACATTATTCAACATCATGATAATAAGAAAATTTTCACTGGACTGATAGTATGTAACATATAGAATATTCAGACATAGGGTTGCCTATTATTTACCTGGACGAAGTACTGGGTTGCCAGGTTTAAACAGGTATGTCGAAATCAGTTACTTTCACTTGTGGCAAAGGTAAGAGAAAAAAATTCATTGTTGTCTCTGAAGTCATATCAGCATGAGCGATGTTTTATTGTTAACACGTTTATATAGAGTTGCCTGGAGAAAAATTGGTCCTAATAATTAAAAAAAAGGTGGTGACAACTATTTGATGTTTCATTTCCACATATTTCCATGAATAACCAAAATAAAATAAAAATTCCCATCACTCCCATGATCCAAGAACTCCGTAATTATTTGAACACCCTATTTTTTATTTCTAGACACAATCCGGATTATGAAGGTCATTACAGAAACATAAAGTCTCGGTATGATAGGGAGTTACAGAAAATGAATCAGGACTACTTCAGAAAAATGATTTTGGCTAGTTATAATAAGTGAAAAACTTCTTGGAATATACTGCGCAGGCTAACTGGTAAAGATGGGACCAAAAGTCATGTCCTGAATCATGTTGGCGACCCAGTAGTCTTTGCGAATAACTTTATTCACTACTTAGCCAGCATGTAGTCGGATTTAGATAATTCAGATATATCAGTTGGAATATATTCTGATACTCATCGTAATAATAAATCTTTTTATTATTTTCCCGTGGATGAAAGGGACTTAATGAATGTGGTCGATAAAATGAAGAGTAAAAACGCCTGTGGTTATGATAATATACCTATTACAGTGATTAAAAAATCTATACATATAATTGCTGAACCTCTGTCACACATTATCAATCGGGCTTTTACGGAGGGTTCATTTCCATCGTCTCTCAAATAAGCTGTGATCAAACGTCTTCATAAAAAAGGATCATATAATGATGTCCACAATTATCGTCGTATCAGCTTGTTGACTGCATTTTCAATGATATTCGAAAAAGTCTTATTTAATCGTTTATTGAACTTCTTTCATAAATTCGATATATTGTCGGAAAACCAACATGGATACTTGCGGGGCGAAAGCACCATCACGGCTCTCTATGAGTCAACATCGGGTATTGAAGCACTTGAAGAAGGAGAAGTGCCCATCGGACTCTTTCTGAACCTTTCTAAGGCTTTCGATTGTGTAAATCATCAAAGGCTTTTCTGAACAAATCAGAGAATTATGGTATTCGTGAATGTCAACCTAAATTGCTGCGTAGTTACCTGTGCAATAGAAAGCAAAGAGTTTCTATCAACACTGGCGATAAAGTTCACAGGTCTAAAGACGAGGTTATTAATATAGGTGTACCACAGGGGAGTATTTTAGGACCCCTCCTTTTTCTCCTATTTATAAATGATATACCTTCAGGTATATCTCTTTCAACCCAAATATGTGCCAATGTGCTCTGGTTTGTAGACGACGCAAGTGCCCTTGTTAAAAATAAGGACCTTTAATCTAATAAATATTTAGTGTGATCAAAATGCGCTCCTTCTGAATGTTGAAAAAAATGAATGTATCATGTTCAGGACTAAAAAATCTAGGGAGAAGTTTCCTGACATGGTTGATTTTCACAATACCACAGTTGGAATAACTCAGTACACTAAATTCTTGGGAATTCATATAGACAGTCCATTGAATTGGTGCGAACATATTCATCAGCTAAGTGAAAAACTTAATAGAGACTAATCTAACTATTTTGCAAGTTTTGATTCAATACTTAGATACGGAAACGTAATTTGGAGTAGTAGTTCTGAGGACAGTAGATTGTTTGTCAGCTTTGGGGTCATTGATGGGTTTAAAATATAAAGAAACGTGTAGAGGGCATTTCAGACAGAACAGATTTCTTACTTTTTTTGGATTATTCGTTTCAGAAAGCATTCTCTTCGTGAAAAAAAAATCTTCATTACTCAGAGGAAATGAAAAATAACAATAAGACAAGACGTTCTGTTCCATTTCATGTACCGGTACATACAATGACCCAAACTGAACAGAACACCAGGTATATGTGTATTAAGTTGTATAATAGTCTACCCAAGAATATATTAGACAAAAGTAGCTAGAAGCAATTAAAAAAAAGCTATCCAGTTTAATCATTTTCATCGAACCCTACTCGATTTCAGAATTTTTGAATTATTTCTGTATGAATTCTGAAAGCTAATATATTTATTATTATTTCTTGACGTTTTCTCATTTCGTTGTATGTCTGTATCAAGGATTCTGAGAATATAGATAATGTTTTTGTTATTTCGGAAGGTTCTCAGTTACAAAAAAGAACAGTTGAAATACTGTCAAAAATCGTTAATCACTTATTTTAAAAAAAATTATCAGGTTCCAGTTCAATTAAGTATTCATGAATGTATTTTCTGAATTTTTTGAAATTTTCCCCCATCTGAATCTTAGCTGGTAACGCGTTGAAGAATCTTAAGCATCTATATTCTACTTTATCTTCTGTGCTTTTCAAGCGATGTTTGGGATAGGTGTAATTTTCGTTTCTCATATTATAGTTGTTTATTTTCGTTCAGATGTTGATCAAATTGGTCCTTGTTCGTGGAAAATTATATAAAAGGCATTTCTGTATATATATATCGCATATATCGTTAGTAATTTGTTATTTCTGAAGATATCTCGGCAGGACTGTATTCTGCTCAATCCAAATGAGATTCGAAAGGCTTTTTCCTTATAGCACAAACAACGACGTGTTATCTCCTGATCCATAGAATATAATTATTCCGAATCTTAGTCTTGCTTCTATTGTAGCATGGTATATTATGCTTAGATTGCGTATTGGCAGATGATTGAAAGAAGAGGCGGTAATACGGACTATTGAATTCAGATTCAGTTGTGAAATAACTAAAATCAATCAAAAATAAATAATCAATGAATTTAGATTTTTTCTCATTATTCCTATTCGGGGCCTATTGCAGATTGCACCAAACAACTTTGCCGCTTTTCAGTTAGCACTTTTCAATTCTGAATGAGTTTTGTGCAATGATAATCGTTCGGAAAGTGAATATTGCGAAGTGAAAACTTGCAAAAGTACCTTTTCAAACTACCTTACAACTTTTCACTTTTGAAATGTTCAATTATGAATGCTTTTCGTACAATATAATTCATTCGGAAAGTGAAAATTTGCGAAGTAGTTTGCTTCAATAGGCCCCTGGATAAAAAAAGAGTGCCTGTGAAATGAAGCTTGAAGCTCGATCAATTCGATTTGAAGTGACATTTCCACTTCCACTTGGAAAGGGATATGCATATTTGGAATTGAAATTTATTCGGCAATCTGTCATTGTAATCTACCTAATCAAATAGTATTGAGTTAATGAATAATAAATCGGAAATCCATACTTGAAGAAATTTTCAATTCAACCTAGATTATATTTGAAAAATTAGAATGAATATTTGGAATTGAAAGCTCAAAAAACAATGAAGATTTCTTCGAAAATATCTTCGCCCCTCGTATAGTGTATTTCATTGGCCTTAGCGCAAGTAATTCCTCTGTAAGTTTGAGATTTTGATCGACTGCTCGAATAAAGATTGCTAACTGATATTAATGATATCAGTACTTTCATCCAATGCTATGGAAAAAGCAACAGATGTTTCCATTCCATTTCCAAGAGCAACTTTTATTTTTTCAGCTTTTGTGCATGCAGCGAATGAAAACTAGTTAATTTGTTGATGTGGTATCTTTGTAGAGCAAATTTGGGGTTGCGTCGTGTGGGAAAAAATTCATTGGCGGGCCAAGAGTTACCTATTCGCTCATTCGCGGGCCGCATGTGGCCCGCGGGCCATAGGTTGCCCATG
Source organism: Hippodamia convergens (assembly GCA_038502775.1). NCBI lineage: Eukaryota > Metazoa > Arthropoda > Insecta > Coleoptera > Coccinellidae > Hippodamia > Hippodamia convergens. The sequence continues at coordinate 102,861 of JAVSIQ010000831.1, read as the reverse complement.
CCTGCTTTAGAGTATGTGTTCGAAATGCTCTCCATTTTTAAGAATACACAAGTCTACCTTTTCTTCTAAAAAATTCATTAATCTTCAGAACAGTTGAGAGTCAGCTATGAGTTCATCAAAGAGATGGTGAATTCTGTCTTTCATTTCTTGAATTTTTTTTATAAATCTAATTTCGAAAATGATATGTCCAATACTTCCTGGTACCATCGGTGTAACTAGCGCCCTCTATTAGAGTAAAACATAGCTGATTCCAAAATATCATTTTCGAATACAAACCAAATAAGTCGAATAGGTGTCAAAAAACTAATCAGAAAAACGGTTATAGAAAAATTAAGGGGGGCACAACAAATTTTTTTTCCAAGGAGGGGGGCGCAGGTACAAAAAGTTTGGAAAGCACTGCATTAAAGTATTTAATATTGCCTACCCTACGTAATAGCAAAGGCAATCGTGAATACTCAAATCAGTATAAAATAATAAATTGGAAGATTGGCAAATGTGGGTGATTCATTATAAAAGAGGAGAGAGAAAAGAGTTCCTTTGGTCCGACAATCTTTATTTTTTGTTAACGTATATGTCGTCAATTTGTTTTGGAATAAGAAGTTAATTACAACAACTATTTCTATATTTTAACATTGTAGCTTGTATCTTTAGAAGACTTGAAAATGAAACTGGTTTGAAATGTCTGAAAACTAGTAATCAAAAAATTAAGATTTTGGGACCAGAGAACCTATAGAACGTATGAAATATTGCGTACAGTTTTGGCCTAACTTATTTTCTTATGGTTCTTTTGGTATTTCCTTATGGTGGTAAACGTAGGTACCTAAATCTTCTAAATTCACACCAAAATTACCGAATTAAGTTTTAGTTCAGAATATGGAGAAAAAATCATATATGGTCAGACGTCTTACTCTTATTAACAAGGTTGGTGTAAATAATTTTTTTTTCATGTTTAGCCCTTGTCAGTTTAAAAGAAAAGTCAATGACGTCTTAATTGATTGGTGTTCATACTCCTTTTGGTGATTGCCATTATGTATTCTATGTATGATGTATACTTTCATTTGTGAACGAAGATGATCTCGTAAAAACGTTCCATGACCTTGTTATAGCCACTAAATAAATGAATATTTAATTTTTCTTTCCTGATTGCTGAAAAGACTTCAGTGAATAGAATACTCTTGTATATTCAAAATATCGGATATGATCAAGATATTCACTTTGAAAGAAATTTATCCATGGTTTATTTTACGCCGAAGCTTTCGACGACCCTGATCTTAGAAGGGGTGGAAATAGGCATTTTATTTCCATAACATACTTTGTTTATTTTTTGAGAAACCTAGGAGTGCCAAGACTTGACGATGTGTGGAGCGGTCGATATAATATCATGCAAAAACATTTATCTTATTTGAATACTGATTTTCTTGGTTGTTGGTTTGTCCGTTAGGGAGTCTCGATTTTTGGCTTCGCCAATATTTGGTAATCGGGAGTACGTTAATGGGCCATATTGACTATTTTTACCGCCTTATTGACCCACTTCGTCCGCGTGCTCTCCCACACCGCCCAGCCGCCGGCCGGCGGGCGAACAAGAACTTGAGCCGCCGAGTTTAAATATACCCAGGCGGCGGGCTTCCCACTCGCGAACGCACTGCGCCGGACCGTGGACTGTTGCGCATCGCCCGATTTCATTTTTCAGCGTATTTCGAATTGTCCGCAAGCCGATTCAGAAGTCACCATTTGACCAGCATCTCGTATTTTGCCCATTATCGTTGTAAATAAACGCGTCTGCCGCCGCACGCTCCGAACAGTGCAACAGTGGTACCCTTGTCTGACTGACGGTGGTGGGTTCGTAAGAAATCAGTGCGCAAAATGGCAACCCTGCTGACGGTTAAACTGACGAAGGGTGATTCGCCCAATTGGGGCTTCAGGCTTCAAGGAGGAAAAGACTTCGGCACCCCTTTGGTCATTCAAAAAGTGAGTAGGATCACTTTGTAGTGCAATACTGCTTTTAAATCATTTTGGGATTTCAATGTTCGAATTGAGATTTCTTCATGGAACTCTAGGATGAGCCTAGATTCCCTTCCTATAGGACTTTAACCAATTCAAAATAAAACAGTGACTACTTTCTACAAATAAAAATATTCCCACTATTTCACGGTGTTCAACTAACATGATATTTCACCGATGCATTGATCCAAATGCACCAAATAGTATATTCTAAAACAAGTTGTAGAATGAGCTCCTATTCCAACACGAATGCGAAATTCGAAAATTCGAATTTCGAAAGCATGACTGTTGGAATTGCCTTCTTCAACGAGTGTTAGACGATATTTTCTCTATTTCAGTCAAGTTTTGTAAAATACTCTCGAAATTCAAATGAAAATTCAGATAAGTGACTTTTGTATTGTTTCTTAGCAGTTGGCGTGATTCACGAAATTTGACAAATTACGGAAATTGAATTGATTTCACTTGAAAATTTAGAGGATCTGAGGTCAGTACTGACCAGCACAAAACGAAAAATATAACTGAAAACAATGCTGTAATGAGTTCCATCAAAGCACTTCTCTCAGTGCTGTAATGAGCTCATTACGATACTGAAATAGAGAAAAGAGTTTTGTTGAAAAAACCATAATTGGAAATCTACAAAAATTGGCATAAATAAAGTTTCTCGAATCAAGCAAAAATTTTCGTTGTGGATGTACCTTTCTTTGAGAAATTAACAAAACTTCTTCTTCTCATATTCCGTATGAAGACAAACTAAGGGACTGAAGAAAAATTGAAATGGTCTATTGAAGAAGTATGTGGCTGTATTATTATCGGTTTACCTTCAATATTACTTATGAATGAACTATATATGAGACTTCTTTCCGAATGAAACAGGCAATTTCGAAAAGTTAATTTCTCTATTTCTGTATCGTAATGAGTTAGTTCATTACAGTACTAAAAGTAGTGCTGTAATAAACTCATTACAGTATTGTTTTCAGTTATATTTTTCGTTTTGTTGTTATCAGTACTGAGCTCCGATCTTATCAATTTTCAAATCAAATCCGTAATCTGTCAAACTACGTAGATAACTCCAACGGACAAGACACAATAAAAAAGTCACTAGGATGGACTGAAATAGAGAAAATATCGCCTAATACTCGTTGCAGAAGGCAATACCAACACTCATGCTTTCGAAAACTCGCTCCTTCGCCGCTCGTTTTCGAATTTCGCATTCGTGTTGGAATAGGAGCCAATTCTGCAACTGCTTTAAGAATACACTATTGCACCTAGCAATGGTTGGAAATATCAGTGAAAAACATCATCATGATTGACAAATAATATAGTCCACTTTCAATGAGAAGCAAAAAAATTAGCAAACATCAGCACATATCAATTTTGGTCATCGCGCCGAACATCAATGATACCTGATACAAAAAACATCTTTCAACAGTTGAAAAAACCTTCTATAATATCGTGATTGTTCTCGTAAGAAATAGTATTTTCATTTCCTAATTATTTGAGCTCATCTCGAACGCAACTCGAATTGGTGGACACCAATTTCCTTCAAATGGTGAATCTCATAACAATATAATTGCCACAGCAATATAAATGGCACAAAAGTGTTCGGTCATAACAGTGAACTGATTCGGTTTTTTATAGGGAATTATAACTTCCATGTTATGAATCGGTTCATGTCGATTTCAACCGATTAATGCTTTGTTCTTTGCGAGTTTGATGTTTCACTTATACAAACTTTACAGTATAAAATCATAAGATTAAAATGTAGAAAATGATTCAGTTGATAGTTGATGATAAATAATAATAGAATTTCAATTGTATCAAAAAAGCTTATATTAGTTACCAACATCGTATGGAATTCAAGTTGAACAGAAATAAATATTTTCACTTTAACGAAAAATCGACTCTGACATTAATCAAGCATTCAATACTGATTGTAATTTCAACAATATGCCATTTTTTCAATGATCGATGTGTTAAAATAATGTGTTGAAAAAATTGAAACGAAATCTTATTGTAAATGTACGAAAGATATACCTCACGAGTTGGCTATGAATATGGGTGGATCAGCTAAAATCCACAACGATTCATTGTGAAGTATTCTCGGAAATATCTTGAAAACACTTGGCGGATTCTAAGTTTCTGTGCTCAAATTTAAATATTCCGAGAAAAGATCTAATTTATGATAATAAATCGTTTGATTTATCAATGAACTGGGATAGAAAACCCTTAAAAAAGACCTCCTAATTATATTTTAATATCTGAAATCAGTAGAGCCTAAAACATTGAATTAAATTAATTTGCGCACTAAGTTGGTAAGTCAATAGATATTACCAATCCACTCGCCAATTCTTTTTTTTTTTACATGATTGTATTGATAGATCAAAAAAGTGAACAATTCAATAGTTTAGGTAGATACACGGTATTTTATTCAGTGATTGAGATCTCATTCAGGTTTTGACAACTTCTTTCTTATTCTTTGGAAGTTGTTAGTTCATCCATAGAAGGAAGGATTATTTGTATTGTTTTTGTTGGCCCACAAATTTACTATGAAAACTGAATGATTTATGTCGTAACCATTTCCCTGCTGAATCGACGATAATAGAGAGTTATCTAAACGCAAATAGAGGTCTAACTTAAGTAAAGTTTTCCCTATTTTGACATTAGTTAGTTAGTTAGTTTGAGTTATCGAAACACAAATACAGGCCTGACTTTATTAAAGGATTCTGTAATAAAAGATCCCTTAACGTTGGTCGAATATTTGAGCTATCGCAACGATTTGTATCTTGACAACTTCATTATGACATTTCCTTTATTTTGACAGTTGTGAGATGCTGTTTAACCTAGAAGATTGCGAGAACTGTCAAAATAAGGGATCTTTTATTTAAATACGGCTGTCCTTTATTTAAGTTAAGTAGAGGAGGCCCGTATTTTATTACAGGCCGCCTTAAAATCTTTTGCGAATGCGCATGAGTAAATAGAGAGTTATCGAAACACAAATACAGGCCTGACTTTATTAAAGGATCCTGTAAAAAAAGATCCCTTAACGTTGGTCGAATATTTGAGCTATCGCAACGATTTGTATCTTGACAACTTTATTATGACATTTCCTTTATTTTGACAGTTGTGAGAAGCTGTTTAACCTAGAAGATTGCGAGAACTGTCAAAATAAGGGATCTTTTATTTAAATACGGCTGTCCTTTATTTAAGTTAAGTACAGGAGGCCCGTATTTTATTACAGGCTGCCTTAAAATTTTGCGAATGCGCATGAGTAAATGTCAAAATAAGGGAAACTTTATTTAAGTTAGGCCTCTATTTGCGTTTCGATAACTCTCTAATGTCAAAATAAGGGAAACTTTATTTAAGTTAGGCCTCTATTTGCGTTTCGATAACTCTCTATTTGCTCATGCGCATTCGCTAAAGATTTTAAGGTGGCCTTCAGTTGTTAACTTAACCCTTAAATGCACTATGTTGCCATTTGGCAACATACCAATTTTCAGCTTGTACCTTCAATACAGAAAACTATTTATTCGTTTTTTCGCTATGTTGTCGTATGGCAACGCAGTGCTGGCCTGTAATTATAGCCGCGGCTTGTCTCTAGTGTTCTGCGACTTAAAAATCGCGAAAACTGTGAAGACATTCACGCATGCGTTGAAGTTTTAGTGATTCGTGAATTATTTGAAAGTGCGAAAAATGTGGTGTTGCTCTTTGCCTGAGTAAAAACAATAATTGTTTCAAAAATTTCCATAACCACTGATCCCTATGTTTTCATGTTCATGTTTTATTCAAACCAAATTTGTGCAATGTAGTCATATGGCAGCAAACCAAACTTCTTCACATAGTAAATGAAATTTTATAGTTGGAATTTTTTTATTATTTTCCTGTTATTTCCCACTGATTCACGAGGAGAATGAGCTATTCGGAACTCAAAAATAAAAAATCGTGCATTTAAGGGTTAAATAAAGGACAACCGTATTTAAATAAAAGATCCCTTATTTTGACAATTCTTGCAATATTCTAGGTTAAACAGCTTCTCACAACTGTCACAATAAAGGAGATGTCATAATAAAGTTGTCAAGAACTAAATCGTTTCGATAGCTCAAACATCCGACCAACGTTGAGGGATCTTTTATTACAGGATCCTTTAATAAAGTGAGGCCTGTATTTGTGTTTCGATAACTCTCTAATCTCTCTCCTTTATATTTTGTATTCTATGAGTTCATCGGCACCAACCACAGATGTAACCAACCCCCAAAGAAAATAATCAAATAAGGAAGCATTAAATCAATCTTTGATGGAGATTGAAGAAAAAAATAACTCTTTCAGTAAACGAGTGGGGCCCAAATTTCTTGTCTGTCATATTTTATGAGTGGTAGTTAGTTAATTCATTTTAGCACAAATTGCTCGCTCAGAGGGTGGAAAAACACCCAACTCGAAGTTTCGTTGAAAAGTATGAATTTTCATTATATAAATATAGAAAACAAAAGTAGTTTTCACTCATGAGTTTCACAAACTGAACGTGAAATATCGAGTTGAACATGAAATTAATTCCAATTCTTACCCGCAACACCTCGATTAGAATTCATTCGTATGAAGATATTGTGCCTTCAAGACGGTATTAAAGGTATTCTCATTGTTTTGAATATAATTTATACTAAAAAATTCGAAAGAGAATCATTTGTACAGTTTCGTTCTTGAGAAAACTTAATTGTATCCAATGGCATATTCACCTTATGAGTAAACTGAGTACTTCCTGAGTGTTTTTGATAAAAATTTCAAATAATATCGGCCATTTCTAAACACTTCAGTAGTCATTAGGAATATGGGCGGTGAGGACGATAAACAAAAATTTCACTTTTATTCAAGAAATATCTGAACTATACAATTCGTATGTTGAAATAAATTCTGAATTTCATTACATAAAGTATTTCTAATATAGATGTTTGTATTTCGGTGATTTCAGCTGCTTCCATTTGGAACTGTGTCAAGTGTTGAGGCTGATATTTGCCAAGTTCACAAAAAATTTCGAGTTACTCACTTCATGGTGCGTGTTACGAAACAATGGGTTATTTTGTTCTGCTGATTTTCCAGAAGGAAGAGCTTGAATATCTAATATATCCATATCATAATTGAAGCGAGAACTGGAGCTATTATTATCGCTTCATATCTTATGGAAGTATCAAATACAGGGATTGAATATATCGAAAGTGAAAGTTTATAAAATCACCTCAACTGATGCCAACGACAAACCGTAACCTGGACTAATTCAAAATGTCCTTTTCATGTTATTTCCAGAAGTGTATCATTCTTTAGAAATTTCTGAATTGTTATTTTGTAGCCATTTCAGACGTTTTATAATGTGTATCAAGTAAAACGTTGTACTTTCATGACTGATTTAATTTTTTTGGGAATTATGATTTTGATGGAAGGATTCCAGAATTTAACTATTTAGGTATGAATTAAATTAGTTGAATATCTAAAAAGAAATCCATATCAGTCTCGATATCAGCTCATCATTTGCCAATGTCATCCTCTTTATCAATTACTTGTCACTTGTCAGTGATGATCCATGATTAATAACCATAATTCAGTACATCACTTATTGAGTCTTTTCGAGGTGATTCATGGATAATTAAACAATAGACAAATTCGATGGATGAGGGAATGTTTTTCGATTGAATTTCGTATTCACCTTATCATGATTCCAAAACTCTCTTTGTTTTGACTTCGTAATCAACGCTGTCGATACCCTTTGGAAAATGAAAAAACGTGTTTAACATCCACTTGAGAAATACAAGGAATTTATCGAAACATCACGTGTATAAATTCAACAGTGATTTTCTTAACGATGTGATTACTACCGCGATTGGAGATTTTCCTTCGGTTCATTGATCTTAATATTCTTAATAAGGTGGGGTATTCGGAGAATTTCATTGCTTGTTCATCGAATTGAACGAATTCAATTGCTATTACACCTACGTCTCAATTTTACTGCTTCGTTTGGTGTTCATTGTTGCACCCATCATATCGAAGCGGGGTCTATGAAATTCGTCAATCTTGAACAAGAGAACTTCAGTTTATATAATTTGATAATCTACATCTTTGTATAATATCTAATTAACCCAGATATGCCTGTTCCTTCACATTGTATTTTTGTTGTTGTGAAATTCCAAGTGGACTTAAACTTTTTTAGCCGAGGGCGGTTTCAACTATTGAACTGTTGTGGTAGAGATCCTTGCTTTTCATTTTTGAATTATTTTCTTCAGTTCTTCTCTTGCCAAAAGTCGACTTCCCGGAAGATTGTCAATAGAAATTAGAATTTCGACACCTGAATCCTCATCAGTGGGGTCATTGTTACAGTTTGTTGGTGGCAGAAGGCTAAATTCAGCTTTCACGGTACTATTTTCATCGGTGATATCTTCAAGAGCGGTTGAAGCACCATCTCTCGACAGGAGTTGTCCCCCTGGATATTTGAGAAAACAGAATTCCATATTCCTATGTCCTTCTAGAAGGACAGACATGTTCAAGAAGTTTTTCTAGGTCAGAAGTGGTCTAGTGTTTTTATTTCCCAATTATCCATTGATACTGATTCAAATAAATATAATGTCCATAATTATGAAATATATAAAATAAAACTCACTCTGCTAACCTGCGGTCTAGGTCATACTGCCAATCGAATGAAGACATTTCGAAAACGCTGTTTGACATACAAACAATTTTCGTCACTGCAACAACTTTACTAAACTGAAGAAACACCTGCCGAATCATACTACAGTTATGACATTTATGAAGGAAGGATAAATACACCACAAAAATGAGATGAACAGTCGTTTTCCAAATGTCTTTTCAAAAAGACAATACGCATATCTGGGTGAATTTTTGAGCTTAGGCGCGCACTTGCGATTTTTCATCGCGCGACTGAAAAGGTTATGAAAATTCATGATAAAATACTTATACGATAAATGAAAAATACCATTTATTTTTTCAACGATTTTATATTGATCAGAGATCATCTCCGAGATCATGTAATGAGTAACAGAAAGTCATTAGAAAATAAAACGTTCAATGAATAAAAAAAATTAAAATAGGCAACAAAACCCATCTTCACCACAATGCCCAGGTGGGATGGCGCAATTGGAAAAAAATATTTCCTCCATAATATTACTTTGTTTTACATAAAATTATGCCACAGCTACGACAAAACTTTCCAAATTCTGAACAAGAGTCATGAAACAATGTGAATAATTCACCCAGTTATCTGATTAGTGGTTTACGAGTAGATTCCCCCACAACCAGCACAACTTTCTCGTCGTCAATTTCTTTTGAAGAGTCATCAATTATCGGTGCTTCCAGATCTACGTCTCAGGATGACCTTTTTTCGGAAAGATTTTTATTTTTGTTTTTAGTCATTTTTTATGTCATTTACAAGTGAACCATCTCACCTCGAGCTGAGAGGAGAGATGGCTCACCTCAAAAACAGATAGTAATAGGAAATATTCGTTATTTTGAGGTTATACTATGAAACTATGATAATTTTACTTATTTGGGAAGGTAGGATCACTCAAATAGTCGCTACAGTTGAAGCATTAGCACTAGCAAATAAATTGAGTTAATAGTTTTGGCTTGGCCAGATAGCAATTCCCAAAAACGAAAAAAAATCACACTCGTACATGGAAGTTTGGCATTCTGCAGCAATAGAATCTTGATTGAATTGTCGCAAGTTTGACTCATTCTGATTTGAGACGATCGCATCGCTTCAAAAATCCGAATGTTTAGTCGCAGCGAGTATTTAGTCGCATGTGCGTGCATTCCCATTTAAATGTATGTGTTTCATTTTTACGACTTAACGATCGCGCGGAAGAAAATCGCATGTGTGCGGGTACCCTAAGAATAGACGCTCACTTGCAATTTCTTGTCGCGAAAGAAATTCGAAAATATTTCACGCACGCACTTGCGACTAATAAATCATAACTACATTCAGTAATAACTTGGTTTTTCTTGAAAACCGCTTGCGTTGTAGCTCTTATATTACGAGCCAAATAATATTAACAATAACAAGTTTGACTCATTCTGATTTGGGACAATCGCTTCGCTTCAAAAATTCGACTATTTAGTCGCAGCGATTATTTAGTCGCACGTGCGTTCCCATTTAATAATATAACTGTATGGGTCAGTTTTACGAAACTTTGATTGTGCGATTAAAAAACCTGACGTCAATTCAGACCAATAGAATAACTTGTTTTGAAATTTCAACGAATCGCGGTGATTCTAATTAATTAGACAGTGTAATCAAAGTTTCGTGAAACCCACCCTATGTGTTTCATTTTTGCGACTGAACGATCGTGGGACAGAAAATCGCATGTGCGCGGCTAATCGAATTCATTTAACTAAGTTTCACATAATATAATTTTGTTTCTATATCAACTATAAACGACGGCTCAAGGGATTGGCAATATCGGGTAAAAAAAACATATATTTCAAAATTTGTCGATTTTGAATTTTTCTGTGACGGAATGTTTCGTAATTGTGGATGTGGTTCCCGGGAAGGTTGAACCTACATCTTCAATTAACCTCAAACCTCTTCGAACTAGAAATATGATGCATTTCGAAAAAATTGTCCTAAAAACTAATACACACATCATTATAATTTGAACGATAGTTCCACCATTCCAAATGAATCAAACAGGAACTTCAAGTTCAATAATCGGAAGATAAGTACTCCTGATATGATTGCATTTTATGAGTCATATTTCACAATCAGACCATATTCGAAAAAAAAAATAACTACAAAAACGGACTCATTTCACGCATTATTAGTTTTTGCGCAACATTTTTAATTCTACGATTAAGGAAGAGCTTGCAATATTCCTGAATTAGAATGAGTAGGGAACCATTTTCTAAATAATTGAAAATGATTGTAGTTTGGACTTTATCGATAGGACAGGTCTCATCATTCATTTACCTGATTCAATTGGTACACATTAGTTTGTATTGATTAAATATTTTTATCGCTTCGTGAAGATAAACATACACATATCACCATAATGCATTAATCGATTCAAAAACAAACAAATGAACGAATGCAGATAAGAACCTTATCTTATTTGTATGTGTAAGTTGTTAAGAATTTAGGCAAAAATTCTCTTGGACTTATTTTCGATAAGCGAACTTTCTGTTTGGTATTGACTTCAAAAGTCAAAAGGACATTACGTTTATCCTATGCTCTCTATCTATATACAGGGTGTTTGGTAATTCGAAGTGATCCTTCGAAAGGGAATTAGCCTTCTCTACGAGTTTTATACTTTATTTTGTCTAATTCATTAAACTTTTTTTTTAATCAAGAGAATATTTAAATGAATATCGTTTAGTGGTTTTTGCATTGAAAAATATTGATTGGCAGAACTGTTTTCTTTCTCATGAGTTGGACAGATAATGAATAAATCCGCGACAGAAGCCCAAAATGGATTCAATAAATATATCCATGAGAAATGAGCGAGAATGAGAAATTCTCGCACGATTTTGTTCTACAAGATGTGTCAGAATGAACGAATTGGATGCAGAATTAAAGAAAAGTTTTATTACTAGTAAAAAGGACTAATGAAAACGTAGATCATGAAGTACACTGCAGGAACGTGGTGTCATCGAACCAACGTAGCAATAGACTACCTAGTTTCTGAGTTATTACTCGTCATCAGTATTGCTTAGTCTTCGTCGATGATAACCAAAATGAGCCGCAGACCAGAAAAGTTTTATATTCTACCAATCTTGTACCCCCGATATTTTATGAAGAAGAAATAGTGGTTTTCGAATGAAAAATTGTTGTTGTGACGATGTTGACTGAGAAAAGGTTAGAACTCGGATAAATCACGGTATTTGAATACTTTAATGTAGGTAACTCCGGAAATCATATATGAACGAAATTATTGCCCCTAGCTGTTCAACCCCAGAATAATCTCGAAAAAACCATGAATAGGTATTTCAGAGCAACTTTTTTCCTGGGTTCCTCGAAGGTTTAAACCTATCGATCTGAAGAAAAACCATCGTGATAGGCGGTTTCTCGGTTTTCATTTTCCAAACATTCCTATGTTGCAATTCGCATTTTTCTAACAAATCCTCAAATTGAAAAAAAGTGAGTGCAATTTTTGGATTTTTCTCTGTATCCAATTTTCATTGTAACCTAGGGAATTTTTTTGCGGCGAATGACATTTACTTCGTTCCATAAACAAAAATTGATATCTGCGCTATCACTATCTATCGAGCCGTTGATTGTCGAAAAGACTTTTTGTATAAATCCAGAAATATTTGCTTTTTCACAAATCCTAAAATTTCTGCATTTTTCTAGAAATCAAAGTATCAGTTTCAACTTTCAGGTGAAGGTGCTATGTTTGGAAAATGTAAACTGCTCTAGATATCTGAGCGATCATCAAAGATATTTTTTTAATCAGTACGAATGTGTTTGGCGTACACTATCAGTACGCTTCGATTTCAGGTCAACTATCCGAACCGCAGTTTCAAGATCGACTCTCTGCCTCGCTTATTCAGGAGATGAAAATTCACTATAAATATTTGTAATTGAAGAAGGATCGATGTTAAATTTAGCCAACTGAGAGGATGAACATGGCTGCTATCTGTTTCCAACGTATAGCGGACCTGAGTCCGTCCAAGCAGCTAAGCGTTTAAATATCAGAACAACAACCGAACGGCCGTAAGCAAAATTATGAGATCTCAACAAGTAAAAATAGCACTGCGACTGACCGGACAGTCTCACTGGTGTTCAAAATTACCGCTGATTTCGTGAAATTCACACTAAATACCAATAACATTTCGCTAACCGTGAAGAATTTCGTCTAACGAGGGGAATATTATGCTAAATTTCATGGGCTATTAAAGCAGATTCGCAGAAAAAACATTTCGTCGGACGGAAAATTGTCGAGAATTATTCCATGTTGTTTTCAGTAGGTATATTACGAGTATATTATATATAAAATCTTGAATACATAGTCGCACATGATTGAATGCTCCTCCGTTTGACGGTGGGGTTGCCGTCAATGTTTGTCAAGACTGAATGATTCATACACAAATCTCGAATCTAACTGTCAAAAAAAAAAAAAAATAAAATTTGTGATTTAATGAAGAACCACAAAGTCTTTTCAGAACTTGTCATACTTCACGACTCTCTCAATTTTTGGAGATTCACCATAGATGTAAGATCCATTCCATTAATATATATCGTAGTACAGAAACATACAATTAACTATGATTATGTATAACCCATTTGTAAGATCTCATTTGCCTTACCATGACGACATACAGGCATATCTTCAAAATTTTGCCTCAATACAGTTTTTTGATTTGTTTTGATGTTATCTCGAAAAATGTCTATATGTATTATTTACTCGAGTAGTCCAAATAATGAAAAATATCATTCCTGTATCAGATTTCAAATTGCATGAAAATGAATTTATAAGCGAGACTTAATATGTCAGTGTGTGTATACCAATGGCCGCATTCAGCGAACGAAGATTTCGCTACCGCTACCTAGCATGAATTGAAAGCGCTCCCAAAAATGTCCAATCCTCTAGAACATGTTGGGATTGTTGGGTATGTGCCACCGGACGATTCCGCACAACTGTTACGTTCGGTTAATGCGCCCAATGGCTAGAACGTAGGGGAGAATTGGGTAAAACAGGATAGCTATCGTTATCTAACCCATAACTCCGTAACCAAGCTATCTATAACTGCTTCTTTCGCATAGTAACTTCTCCATTGCCCCTTCTATACATTAAATACTAATAATTCCTGAATAGATCGATGATTATACCTAAAAAGTCAAATTTATGATAACAGTCAATTTATCCTCTTCTGCAATCCTAGTCGGCTAAAATGAAAGTGAAAATGATGATGGGAGTCGAATATACTATGTACCAGATAATGAAAATTGATGAAATTTTGACCGAACGTGGGTTTGTTATTGTTTTTGGTTGTTCGGATTGAAGGGGCTCTAATATAGGTACCTATGGAAGGCTTAATGAAGGGTTCTTCCCTAACTTGGAGAAATTTCGTGCTCTTTCAAGCCATCTGATGGGGTGATCGTACTCGTGGCTTAATAATATAGATCAAAGTCAGGAAATTTCCTATCAACATCTGTTATGAGAGTGCAACATTTCGAATTTTTACCTAATATATAACGCCTACTTGATCGAGGCTCACCTATATTACATTTAATTACTATAAAATTCAGATTTACATAACAGTAGTGTCTCCGCCACGTGAAGAAAATAAAACGTATCGTTCAAATGTGTTGGCATATTTTACATGATCGAAACTGCAACTTCCTATCTGCTGAATCCTCTCATGAGTCACGTTGCAGTGACTTTGTCAGCTTTTTCATTTTGAGCATCTTTTCAATATAATCAGATCCAGTTTCATGTAGAATAATCTTTTCGTTTTTTCCTTCTCATCCTTGACTCAGTTTCAGCATGTCCTATATTTACCACAAACCTTGTGTCATAATCTTAAAATAAACAACATAGGTTCATTTAGTGAACTATTTTGCATGAAATAGACCACTATAAATAAAGCAAATGCAATCATCAAATCAGGAATTTAGAATTTGCTGCAATGAGACGCCGCGATCAGCGAATTCTGATCTGATCGGGAAATCTACATGAAGAATTAGTATTATTTTCGATATATTTCTCATAATTTCTGATGTATCAACTCACGTCCGGAAAAAAGTCAATTAAATCATTGGAAAATTGGGGTTTCAAATCCCATAGAGGTTTACAAGTTTTCTTGTTGCCTGTAGGCTAAGGACTGAGCTAGTGCATTCCGAGTGTCCCACTAATACCGTTCGATAGAATATTCTTGGAAGGGAATCGAAATTCACTTTTGCAATGACCTAGTTGATAAAGAAATGGCAACCCTTGCAGTTTTTGAAAGTCTTTCGTTTTTCGAATGAGAAGTCCCATATTTTATGAAAGAAATATATTTCTTATGGAATTCTGGGTTGTTTCAATGTTAAAATCTTTTGTATCGTGAAGCGTGATAGCGTGAAGAGAAACAAAATTGAGATAGTGATCTGTTGAAACGTGGATAGCTTCAAAATTTTTCATCCGACAAATGTCGTTTTTAGACTTGAGCAAAAAAGTGAAAATGATGCTTGTGGTACAATATTCAGAATTGAAGATTATGAGACAGGAGGTCACGATAGCTTTGTCAAAATCTGCAATTTCGAAAAACGTGAAAACACTATTTTTTCAAATGAGATCAAAACGTTCCATAGTCATAATGGAATCTACGTTGAAAAGTGATGTAGTGGTGTAAATAAGATCGATACGCTGAAATTAATATTTTCTGAGATATTCGGAAAAAACAATTTAGGCGATCATATTTTGAATTTTATTTTTCGCAGAATCAAAATTATTGTTTATTTGAATTATTTACTTTTACAAATGACATTCAATTTATGGTATTTCTAATCATTAATTTTTTTTCCGACAAATGTTCCACAGAACCAGAAATGAACAGATTGGGTGAAATAAGTAATCACTGAACTACAACTTTTTAACCGTAAGAGATCGAAGAAAATGAATGGCAAGTTCTGGATCTCTTTTTTCCGAGAAAATTATAATGACAGCGACTGAGTTCACCTATCTTCTTTCTTTTCCGTCGAAAGATTGAGTTAAAATCGACTGCTGTTTCCATAAATAAAAGCTTTATGATGTATCTCAGCAAGAAAACCTCTTGGAAAAAATCAGAGTACACAACTAGATTGTTATGGAAAATGACTTTATAAAATGTTCGTATTTCAATATTGTTGAAATCGCCCAAATTTAAAGAGAAACAGAGGAAGATCGAGGAATGTAATTGATTTCGTCATGAGTTTCTTGAAAATAGAGATCCAGAATTAATTCTGGATCTCTGGATTAATTCTCACGGTTAAAAATTTCAAGCAAATTAGCTTCAAAAAATGTTGTGCCTGGAAATAATTGGTGGATTTCAGGAAACTGTTTTAATCATTCTTTTAGGTCTCTAATAAGAGTAGTTTGAGCTCTGACCCAATTGCCCAGTGGAGCGTATGTCGTCACGTTCGAAAAACCCCGAAAAAATTTTTGGACTATTTTAGGTTTTTCTCGAATAGCTCCTAATCTAAGCACTTTGTTAAATACTTTGTGATATTCGAAATTGTTGAGCATTAAATTCTGCTTCTAAAAACTATCACGAAATTGTATTTGAACATGTAAAATTATAGAAATCATACCTAGAAATATGGCAAATATTTACACTTCTCGAAAAAACATATTTTTTCACTATAAAACGTAAAATACCCATGAAACTACGAACTTCAGAATGAAATGTCATAGGATAAGAGTTATTATCATATTGTGATAAAAACGTATTTCCACCCCTCTAAACCACAATGTTAAATCGCGCAGTAGCTCATTCTGCTGAGGATGCTGTTCATTTCATCGTATCTAGTGCTGTCTCATTAGTGTGTGGATAATGTTGGGGAGGACACTGACCTTCTTATAATTTTGCATTTTCCAGCCCCTATGTGTACCAACATTTTTTTACTAGAGCATTGTCTTTTCCCCTTGCAGTGTTCATCTGTTTCGAAAAACAACGTATTATTCCTTCATGCTTTTAATGGCTGCGACACAACGTCATCATTTTTCGTTAAAGGAAAAATGAAATTCCTAAAGACGTTCGAAATCAACACAAGCCTGCTGAAAGCTGCAGAATGATTTATAGCAAATTTAATGATCCTGCCGATAAGGTCAACGAGGCTGGGAAGAAATGCATGGTAGCCCTTTATAAAAATGATTTCAAGCAATTAAATGTATTGTGGTACGAGATGTTTGAAAAATTGTTAACCAGAGCCTCATTTAATATTGCCTCCCTTCAACTGAAACAGCACCTCGACAACACTCGCTAGGGACGTATTTACAGGTAATAAAAATATGTAATAATTTTTTCTTAGTAACGAGTTGTATTGTTATTTTATTGTATTAATTCATGAGTCCCACGTTTGTTATTATAATTGATTTAGTTGGTTTTCAACGTCTTCAGGAATTTCAGTTGTTCTTTACTAAGCCACTAAAAACATGAAGGAATAATATGTTGTTTTTCGAAACAGTGAAGAACTTGACAATTTATCGTCTTGCTTGCCTTTGCCAGGCTTTAGAAAAAAAAATGGTGCACATAGGGGCTGGAGCTGTCGAAATTAAAAGAAGGTCAGTGTCCTCCCCAACAATAACCACATACTCATGGGACTGCTGAGCAACTTCAAAGGCACTATCTACGATTAAAGGATCAGCATCCTCAGTAGGATGAACTACTGCGCGATTTTACATTTTAGATGGGAGGGGGCGGGCTACTTTTTTATCACAATTTGATGGTCTGGAACTCTCATTCTATAACATTTCGTTCTAAAGCTCGAAGTTCCGAAGATATTATACATTTTATAATGAATAACTGTGTTTTTTCAAAAAGTGTAGATATGTGCCATATTTCGACGTATAATTTCCATAAAACTACTTGTTCGAAATATAATATCGTGATACTTTTTAGAAGCAGAATTTAATGCTGAACACTTTTGGATAACAATGTTATTGATTAAGGGCTTAGTTTAAGAGCTTTTCGAGAAAAACCTAAAATAGTCCGAAAATTTCGAGGTTTTCCGAACGTGACGACATACGCTCCACTGGGAAATTGGGGCAAAACTCAAACGACTCTTATTAGAGGCCTAAATAAATGATTGAAACAGTTTCCAGAACACCACCAATTATTTCCAGGCGAAAGTCTAATTTGCTTGGCCTAACTGCTGTTTACCTGTAATTCTGCTGACTTTTTGAAATATAAAATTATCTGAATAATGTAATTATTCACTAAACTATTCACTAAACTATTCACTATTCATAGTGAAAATGAAAGAATTATGTGCTCAAATTGATGGGCGCTAGCGGAATTTTTTGTCAGGATGGGAAAATAAAAATTTTATGAGGCGTAGGCGCCATCAGTATTCCGTTTAGCTCAAACACAATATAATTATCAAAATCTCAGGGGGGTCATGGCCCCCCTATACTCCTCCCTGCGAGCGCCCACGCTTAAATTGTTCTTTCCGAATATCTCAGAATTTATGAATTTTAGGCCATTGGTAATTTTTCTAGACCTTCCAACGTAGATTACATTATGGCCATGAATAAATGAGTTTCCACTTTAATGAAATTGATTTTTCACGTTTTAGAAATTGTTGAACTTTCGCTGACTTCCTGTGTCATGATTTTGAAATCTGACTTTTGATACAGAAATATAATTCCCACCTTTCGCGGAAATCTTAAACAACATTTTCGAATGAAAAACCTTGAAGATATACATGTTTCAGCAGAGAGCCATTCTCAATTTGTTTTTTGTAATTTAAGGTCGAAAACCCCTTTTACGAAGGAAATTCTAAAATTTTACATTGAAAAAACTCATAATTTTATGAGGAATCTATTTATATCATGAAATATGGGCCTTCCAATTTGAAAAACGAAAGCAAATAAAAAAATTTGATCTAGTCAAGAGATATCCTATCCTAGCCTCAGGTTGACAGGTTTTTATAATGCAATTTCAGAAGACATTGATTTATATTTTTCCGGCGAGTTTCTGAATGAACGGGTTGTAGAAGGAGCTTTCTGTACGAGTACATATTACACATTATTTTCTCGTTGAAATTAACGAAATGTTCAGATATATATTGTTTAGTGATTTTTGTATTAAAGAATGGCAGAACTGTTTTCTGCATCATAAACTTGACAGATAATAAATGAATTCGTGATAGGAAGCCAACGTATAATGATTGAATATAACTATGAAAACCGTGTGAAACTGGAATATTCTTGTACTATTTAGTTCTAAACAAATAATATTATTAATGTTCTGCTACAGACAATCTGCATGCCCAAATGATATCATTGACAAATCGCAATTTGTCAATTGTTCTTTTTTCTAACCTGGAGTATTTGTATTTAGTCATGGATGGGAATGTCGGTATTAAGCACAAATTTGTCTCGATATCATGGAACTCACAATTCTGAAGTATTGAATTAGTAGGATCGAAAAAACGCTTGTCGAGGTTGGTTTTTTCAGAAAATTTGTTGTAAACAGTATTTTTTCTCCTCAGAATGTTAGCAAACTACGCTACATAATCAATCATCATATCGAGGAAACGATTTATGTTTAGGAAATATAAATGACTAGGTAGGTACTACCCACAAAACATGATAGACTTGCTACTGATAAGAATAGTGGGTTAATGTGTTTCGTTTTAACGGGATATTCAAGTCACGACGAAAATCAGGGAAAAGAACACCTTTCTCGGTATTCTTATTAGTCCGAACGTGTAGAGGTGGATTTAATCGAATTTTCGAAGAAACGAAAAGGAGAAATCTTTCCGCGAATCGAAGACGAGGTGATTCAGGAGGCAACAATGTTGCAAGTTCATTTACCGCATCCGTTCCACAAGCTATAAATTCTGTTGAAATTTCGAGACGATGCATACTTATTTATCTTTTTTGTTTATGCTTGGGACCCGAGCTCGACGAGTATCCCAATCAATGATAGTGGTTTCGGATTTCGGAATCGAATATGCCGCAGTACCTATATCATTTTGTGTGCAACTCGGTTGCCCTTAAAAACAAAATCTACTAAATTTTATGAATCATCAGTTTTCATGATATAATAACATCCAAGAGAGGTTATAAACAGAAACTGAGAAACCTGTATAGGCCGAAAGAGCCGACAAACCTTGACAAAAATTAAAAACAATAATGATACTAGGACTAACCCCCTTGGAACACCATATTTCAGACCCAATTGTGTTGATTTTAACCCATTTATTTCCACAAATTGTGTCCTATCCGAGAGATCATTTTTACGCCACCGATTTTAAGTAAGTCAGGAAATTCCCCCATTAACAATAATTTCATTTATCAGTACGGACAGACGACGCAGGATGGTGCAATCATCTTAAGCCGAGTCTTAAGCAGATCTGCGGAAATACCGTCGTATCCATGTGATTTTATATTCTTTAGATTATGTATTGTGTTATATATACATCGTGCATTAATTAAAGAAACAGAAAAATTTTTGGTGATTTTCAACAAGCTGTATCTCAGTGAAAAATGGTTGAATGGAAAATAAAAAAAATTTCCTTATAACCGGAGCTTTTTCCCTAATAGGAGAAAAAATTTATGCAATAGGGATAAATTCACCTCAAGAACTGAAAGACAGAATTCAACGTGACTTCAATGACTTCACAGCTGACTCCCAAGCGTTAAGAAGATGGATTTTATAGAAAAAAAAAATAGATTTTGAACACATTGAAACATTGAGAAATAATGAAGAACTACAGGCACTCTATACAAACGAGAATATAGTGCGACACATCAAGGCCAATCGCATAAGATGGGCAGGACATGTCATGAGGTCACAAGATGGAAGACTCCTCAATACAGCAAGGCCTGAGGGTAGAAGAACGGTTGGCCGTCCAAGAAAACGGTGGAAAGACGCAATGACCAGTGTTTTGCAGAGACTGGGAGTAGCACAATGGAAGGTAGCAGCACAAGATCGACAAGAGTGGAGAAAAATAGTAAATGCGGCCAAGACTCAACAAGAGTTGTAGAGCATTTGATGATGATGATGATGAATTTTTTCAGCCTTTTTTAAATTTCATCATTACTTCATAACAGCATCGATTATTACTTCATAATAATCAAATCAAAATATTCCCGAAAACGGTACACAGTATCGAATTTCATCAAGAGTAACTTTTTGGTGTAGAATTGAATGATGTTTGAGATCGCTCAAAATTTAGCTTAATAAATTTAATAAAAAAAAAGTTATGTTGAAAACAACTTTGTATGAACCGTGTAACTAGTGCCCTCTATGAGGGTCAGACATCAGAACACATTCATTAGTTGTATCAGCTCCCAAAAAATATTCCTATAAAATTTCATAACAATGTTGCCAGTAGTTTTGGCAAAATCGTAAAAAATGTGTATATTTTTTTCTTTATCTTGAATACGGATGGCGTTACGGAAATTTTTTACGAAACAAACCCCTATTATTTTTCAGATTTCTATCTATCCTTTAGAGATGGTCACCTTTTTTTGAAACACCCTGTATATCAAACAATTGTTCCATTGGATTTTCCTCACACATCAAACTATCAATGTTCTCAGAAGTGTGAATCCACAAATGAAAATGCCTGCAGCTTTTGCTGGTTTGATCATTTATAAAAACGATACAAATCACATGAGGTTCTCCGTCCGTGAATTATTCAACATTATAGGAGAAGCTTTCATTGTGGGCTATTCTATTCAATACTATGCTATGCTGTTAAACTTGCTGAGTTATATGAACATGGCTATTTTTTTCTTTGTTTATTGAGGGCCTTCGCAAACTAATGAATGAGAACATTCTCAAATTTCAAATAGCATGAAAGCCGCTAAAAGCATTTCATCGCATCGATGTTCAAAGCGTGCAGTGTACACAATCTCATTATGCACTTCGATGTTTTTACCATATCATCGTATCAGGTGGTATAATTTATCGCAAGGGGAACCCAGCGTTGTGGGTGAATCAGATCGTATTCGTAGTATAAGGAAAGCTGAAATGTCTAGAAACATGAAAATTATTAGTTCCCTGTTATATTTTTCATCCAAGAAATCCTCAGAGTGCTTCTGGTACATTCCTCAATATTTGGTCATTGAAAAAAATAGTTTGAAGTAATGGTGGAAGTGGAAAGCTTATATATTTCTAGAAAGGTACCCTTAAGGATACCCTAACAGAAAATTATCGCATTAACTTCAAACATGATAATATTATCTTCTCGATTCTGCAATATAAACATAAATGATAGTTTCGTGCCATCTAATATACTTAAGGCATTGAAAAATTTATCAGTAGGTATTCGTCAGTACTGTGATGATAAAAACGAAAACGTTTCTCCAGTGAATCGAATTCCCTAAAAGGAAATCTTCGACATGAGTCATATCCTCTCGGATGATTAAATACGAGCGGCAATGAACCTACGATAAAAAGAAGTATCCAACTCTTGGTAAATATTTGATGTACCATCGGACGAAAAGAAATTATTCGTATGTAGCCAGGTGATGCCATAATTCAATGTCCAAACGTACTCATTTTGCAGAAAATTGAAAAAGTAAATTGAATATTTTCATGAGCTATCGGGATATTTTTCCGACTGGTTGCAGTGATTTTAAGCGGAGAAACCTGTTATGCATCAGGTACTCATTTCTTTTCTGCAATGCTGAATTCTCGATAGACTTGTTCTCAATACAAAGTATTTCCCAAACTGAGTGGGTACATTTTTTTTGGACCTGGAGATGAATAATTTGATTATACCTTCGATACCCTGATATTGATAAAGGCGATCACCTGCGGTTCTGGCATAACTGTAGGAACTCGATGTAAGTGCTTTTTCACTCGATTTATAATTTTTCAAGAAGCTTATTGATTTGTGCAGGGAACACGGCTCTTTTTGTGATTGTTCACAAAGACCGGTCTTCAGAATATTTCAGAGAAAGTGTCGAAATGAAAAAAAAAATTCAGATTGGCTCGACTTCCACTTTCACCGGAATTGATAATAACCCTCGTTTTTTGAATGAAAAACCCAGTTTTTTCATTGATTACCAGATTGAATTCTTCATTACTTTAATGCTTCATTTGCATATTATTCTCACAGAATGGGTCTGAAATCGGAAAAAAACCCTTGAAATTTCCTGATTCATTCTGATTAGAATTGCTTGTAGATTTTTGCATGAAAATTCCTAATTTTCCTGCTTATGAGAAGATACACCAATGTTTAATCTCCTTACATATTATCAATGATTTAGTTCTTGGTTTTTCTCCACCATGACTTCTGAATAATGATGAAACTTCAATAATGTGAAAGAGAACCAGACAATGGGATTTCACCCTATATTTTGAAAAATAAGCTTTCCAAAGCAGTAATATGTATAACACTCATACTTCTTTTCAATGTATATTACAGCTGAGCATTAAAAAATTGGTTCTCGGTTAGAATGAGTTTCGAAGTTTTTGTCATGTCTAACTTGGACATTGAAATAAAATTACCCTGAAATGTCCAATTGTACTTATAATTGCTGAAGGAGAAGCATTAGTAGGTCCCGTGATGAAGAAAATTAAGAAAATTCATGCAAAAATCCAAGAGCGCACCCAGAATTAGTTTTCGGGAGGGGATTTATCAACATGCATTTTTGACGTATGATGGAAAGTCTCAAGTTTTCTTTAACAAGAATGAATCTCGAGGGGGGCTGCAGCCCCTTGGCTCCCCCGCTGGGTGCGCTACTGCAAAAATCTGCAAGTTATTACAATTGGAATGAAACACTACTCAAGAAAATTTTAAGGATTTTTTTCAGATTTCAGTCTAATTTTCTCTTATAATATTATGTAAGTAAAACATGAAAGCAATTCAGAATTCAATGAATGATTATCAAGATATTTTTTGGGATTTCTTCAGAAGTTTCAAACCGAATTCGTAATATTTTCTTTCTAGAATCACTGAATAGTTAAATTTTTCGAACTTCATTACCGTATGAAAAAATCTTGTAGAAAAATGGCATAAAATAGTACCAAAATTGGAAATCTTCAAAAACCCTGCAACTCGTTTCAAAGAGAGTAATATATAAAAAAGATTCGAACCTGCGAGTAATTCGATAGCTACCTATTTTTGCAAACATTGACACGTCAACCTACACGAACCTCGATTCAACAAACATCATCACGACGGGAGTTCCTGGAATTTCCTCTCCATGATGGCGCCTTGAGAACAACCAAATCTTCATCTGACATGAATCAGAGTGTAAACATGGCTATTTTCATTCTAAATTAAACTGAGTATTTTAAACTTCCTGTATCAATTAGCTTTCGAC
Source organism: Hippodamia convergens (assembly GCA_038502775.1). Taxonomy (NCBI): domain Eukaryota; kingdom Metazoa; phylum Arthropoda; class Insecta; order Coleoptera; family Coccinellidae; genus Hippodamia; species Hippodamia convergens. The sequence continues at coordinate 78,901 of JAVSIQ010000831.1, read as the reverse complement.
AGTTCTATTGTTTGGCCTCATATTCGACTGCTACAATCGTTTAGTTTGTGGATATAAAATTGTTTTGTTGAGTCTAGAAACTTGGTAAGTTATATACGCTGAGGTAAAAAATTATCCTCACTCTCCTTCGTCACAGAGAAATATTTTAATATTTCATTTTGATTCTGATAAAATTGTTTCGTTATTGAAGACAAAAGTGAAAATGATGGCAGTCCTTTTCAAAGGAAGGAGGGCCCACAAATTGTATCCTTGAGTGTCATTAATAAACGGAAAAATTCGACAATTTTGCATCACCATCACCTTATTTTCATATAGAAACTTTTTCAGTATCCTCAATTTTTTGTGGGTTCGTTTATTTATGTTTACTTTTCCAAATCCTCAGATGGGCGCCCGCAAATTTTTTTCTCAGGGGGGGCCAAATGATGATTTGATGGCGAAATCAGTATTCGGTTTTGCTCAAAAACAAGAAGGGGATCAAAATCTCAGGGGGGGGGGGGGCACGGCCCCCCCTGGCCCCCTCCTGCGGGCGCCCATGAAAGCAGATATTTCCAAAACAGTTATTTCGTTGAGTAACGCAGTTGAATTTCGCAATTTCCACTACCGACATGCATCAAGAGACCCAACGAGAATAGCTCGCCCATACTTGTGCCTTTCCTCCCTTTGGTCAGCAGGTCAGTACCAGCACCCAGAAATCCTCACAGAAGTTTGCAGGACCTTGTACAAGCCGCTCAAGATCTCAATATCACTCGGCACTATTTCTCAAATCTGGTAACTAGTATTGGTAGGCGCATCCAAGCCTGTTAAGATGCTAAATGATTATCAGGCAGATTTTTGGTTATAAATTCCTAAAATTAATTATCATTTCGTTACTTTATATTTTCTTTTCACAACCCCTTCTATTCAAGTAGTCAGTTAAGAGTAAGTCCAGCACTTTTCCCTCATTGTCCCAAGAGGTTCTGCCTCTGCTTTACCTCTTTCATCTTGGTAGTCTCCTTGAAAAAGATGTTGAATAAATGAATTTTTGAGCATCGATTTAAACGATTTGAGATGACAGCCTATTTGAAACTTTATGATGTAAATACGTAACCTATACAACTATATGGGCCTTCGACTTCTGTTCATTTGCTCAGCTCATAAGTTCAACATTAACTAAATAACGCAATAAGTAAAGGGTGATTCAAGAGAATTTCAAAGAAAAACTCGAGATGAACACTTGAAATTTCACAGTTAGGGGAGCTGAATTCTTGGAAAAAATGTATGAGTTGTTCGACCTCCGGTGTCACCGGAAATGATAGCAACTATCGTTTTTTGAATGTAATACCCTATTTAATACCAATAATAAAATTGATTATTTACGTGGAAGCGTGTTAAAAATATTTTTAAAATTAGTGTTAAAGATGTTTTTAGCACTCCTTTTTCTTATGATGAAATCAAATATGGAAAATTCAGCAATTGCAAATTTTTATTATCAATATTTAACAATCATTACTTATGAACATTAAACTAGAACAATTACTAACTTTAATGCCCGAAATGACGTTAGGGAGCTTGGCAACACATTATTAGAATCCTCAGTACCATCAGTACCTATAGAAACCGTAAGTACAATATTGGATGATGATGTTCCAAAATCTGTTGAGGTTGGGAGAATTTTTTCAGAAATGACATTTCTATTATGCAATGCAATGATCAACATAACCTTCGGCTACCTTCGTAGACTGCCATCCGCCATGTTTTTTTTATATCCGCAATATTTGCTTCTCATTCTGCTAGTAATGGAGCGGAGGATCTTCGGAAACAGAATCCTGTATAATATTACTTTGGTTCTGGCAGTTTGAGGAATACGGCAACAATAGATGGAATTTTCCCAAATATATTAATACCAACTGGATTGGGAGTGTATTTATTATTCATGTATTTCAGGAAAAAACGACGATGTTTGATGACAGAAGGGCGCAGTGCAAAGTACTTATGAAAATAGTCTACATACTTCCCAATAATACTGAAAGAACGACTGACTTTCGTTTTTGTATTTTTAGGTTGTATAACCAATGATTTATTTGTTATTTCGATGTCTTTCACTGATAAATTATACAATTCTTCACGCCGACAGGCTCCAAATAATCCGAAAATAGTTGCAACCTTAACCATCAAGTATTTTTCATCTGGTGCCTCCTTTTCAACTTGTTCACTAGTGAGAATTCTCGATTTCTTGGGACGATATGCTTCAGTTTCCCGTTTTAAATATGCTATTACCTTAAACTATTTACTAACATCCACATCATTTTTAACAAGGGCGCTTGACTTCATCATTGAAAATTCGCTCTTCAAAGTTGATGAACTTCATATTTTTGATTTTTCTTCTAAGTATGTCAGGAAAACAGTTTCACTGAAGTTCCCTTCTAAATTTTTCAATTTACACCAGGCCAGGAAATTGTTATTATATGCAATATCGTACTGATACAGATTTTTTGGTAGGAGTTCCAGATTTGCTCTTCTTGCAATATCCAGAGAAACAACCAAATCGTCTCTTTTATTAATAATTGGACTCTCGACAAACATATTAAGCAGTTGAAAACCCAAGACGAAAATTGGACAGGAACGAAATTCAAATGACAGCGACTTTTCTCATTTGTTATTAATTATAACGTTGGCAACGTTTGCCATTCACAACAACCTTTTGATTATTTGAATATTGAAAATGCTTTTTGAAGTTTATTGTCATTACAAATTCGCCCATTTCATTATCACAATAGGGCAGTTGTAAAGAAACATTGTATGGTGCTTGTGTTAAGAGTGATTTTATTTTGTTCGTGAAATTGTTCAATTCGCTCCGCCCATCTCATAAACTTTTTCACTCACAAAATAAAACGTCACTTGCAACACTCATATCATAAATAACTATTGTCACATTATTATTGGAAGAAATAATGAATTATAAAGAATTACTATTTCATAATGGTAAATCGAACATTGAGTAGGTAATGGATTCTTGTAGTTTTGTGCTTTTATAACTCATTCTTATCATCTTCTCATTTCTCATAGATCTGGAGAAGATCCACTTTTTCGAGCGAATGTTAAAGTTAGCTCAATGAAGGTTAGAAAATAATTGTGATCAGCGGTGTCTACCCAACAAGTTGATATTCAAATTTAAAAAAATCAAACCTTTCGTCTTGTAGATATGTATCTTCTAACAGAAGCTTTAAGTCTACAATTTCTGGTATTGTTTGTTCGTATTTTATGTTCTGCCAGACCGCTAATCGGATCACTATAAAACTCAAATCAACTGCGGTTCTAGGCATAGTATAATTAGCTGCAATAGGTGGTGCACGTGCTGTATATTTGGTGTTTTTGACATGCCTTATCGGGTTCAGAAGTTACTCAAATATTGTACGAGTTGTGATTTTAGAAAATTGATCACCTGATTAAAACTTGAATTCCCAACCTGCTTGTACCAGCGAACTGCATTTCTAACGTTCAATCGTTTTCATCATTCACAATTTTATAAAATTTCAAACCATCGATAATTATTTCTTCTGCTGTATCAATGTGACTGGAAAAGAAGAGCTTTCTTACAAAAACGGAATGAGAATGACTATCAAGTATAATCATATTCATCACATTTGGAAAATGATGCTTCAGATCTATTATATCAGAGATGAGGATCTCTGAAATGTGATTAATTTGGTTAAATTTTCTAATTGAAGTTCACTTTCAATATCAATTAATTATTATTCCTTATTTTTGAAAATCTTTATCTACTTCTTCGAAAAAATAAACGGGCTGTTCCGAGGTTCACTCAGAAGAATTTAATGATATATTCTTCGTTCAAAGAAAAAATAAAATTTCATTGAGATTGAGGGTCGAAAACAGATGAAAAATGAAGTTCGTGGAAATTTGTACATGCATTCGGTTTTGCAACGAATAGCTCCGTACAGTGTATCGCTATCAGATGTAATGAAAATAAAAAAATGTTCTGAGAACAAAAATATGGGATTTCAATTCTCAATATTACACGGTAATGACTCAACATGAGCAATTTATTTTAATGCATTTCGTCGGCAAAGCGGACCAACAGCATTTATTTCGACACCAGTATATTTCCGGCTGTAGAGGTTCATTTGCCATATTTATTCTATTTCCTGATGTGACACTATATACATTATTTTCCTCCGATATATGTTCCAGCCGGATAATCAGATGCAGGTTTTATATGGTTTCCATAACACTATTTTGAAAGAGAAGATAAGAGTTGCAGACGAAAAAAATACCTATCGATTTACCTAGTGCTTACTTGATATGAACAAGCAAGATGCGGAAAGATTTCAAATTCTCATTTTTTTGAAGGTCATAAAAAACCATGAAAAATCAGCGAAGATTCCATGTGAAGTTCAAAGTTCAAGACCATTAAAACCAAGCAACAACAATGACAAAGGTAATGAAATAACGCACATTAGTTCCTCATCAATATATTATAAACTATGATATTCACATCGTTTATGACATGATTCAATTAGAAAAGTTCAGGTCATGAATAGTATATTTAAAAATTAGGTATAGGGCATTTCCTGACTGAAGATAAATACAGCGTGATCTAAGAAGAATAGTTTTGTTATCGCAACTTGCAGTATCGATAAATCCTTATCAATGAGACTGGAATTCCAAGCATATTTGAGGAATTGAAACGCAATATTACATTCGAACATTGTAAGCTGTAAATGAATTTTTTCCGTGTTGGTAAAAGCTAGTCAAATTCAATTTTTATTATTAATCAAAGGACAAGAGCTCAAGCTGCGCTTTTTGAGAAGAAATTATATTGTTGCATTACATGATTTTCGATCGAAAAAAGGATCTGAATATCATTCTCCGAAATCGAAAAAAAATATAGTAGGTACACAATAGACTGATGTTTCTTGTTACAGAAACATTCATATTCACTGCAAGGTGAGTTCCTCGGTTCGTACTATCAACCTCGATATAATGTTTTCTATGAATATGATATGGAACCTATTCCTTGGTCGCCGAGGAATACGGTCTTAACACCTATTTATTTTCATCGAAATCGGAGAATCCATGATATAAAACTCTTCAGGAAGACAAAATATATTTAATAAAAAATACTTATTTATGATACAAGTGCAGAAGGCATTGATATTCTCACACGAGTTCAAAATTCAAAAATGAGCAACGAAGTGGCGAGTTTTGGAATAAACGAGTGTTCAAATGAGCCTTCTGTACGAGTATCATACATTATTTTCTCAAATTCGCTGAATTTTCTTCGAGAATAATGAAATCTTGCCGTAACTATTGTTAAGTGATTTTTGCATTGAAAAATATTGATTGGCAGAACTGTTTTCTATCTCATAAATTTGACATATGTTGAATCCGTGACAGGAGGCCAACATCTCATCAATAAATATTACTGAAAACAATGCTAGAATGAAATATTCTAACATTGTTTTGTTCTACATACCTACTTTTAAGAGTTTTTTTAGAACATAGATAAATTGAAAATACTAATCATCGCTCTATTTATAATTTATCTATATTTCAAAAATCATGAAATTTTTCGCCTTATCGACGATCATTCCATTCTTGGCTTCATGTTTTAGGTACATGAAACTTTTCAGTTTAAGAACCCAATTCATGAACGTGACGGATTTCAAAATTGAACGCAAGTTTTCAATCGAATAATGAAAACAAATTTATCCCCTTTTGTATACGAACAAGAAATGTTTTTTATTTCCCCTTCAAGAGCCGAAAATACTCCCAAGCAATTGGGTATTTCTTACTGATCAATAATTAATTCTCAGTCAGAATCTATCTTGTCTTTCGTCAGGCCCTGAAAAAAATAACAAAGGATAGAAAGCTCTCAGCATAAGTTTCCTAAAAATTTGACTAAACTGTCAAATTAATTTGAGCCACTGAAAATTTCAAAACATGTTTAATTTTGGAAAATGCCGATCAGATTGAATTCTTGGTAAAATTAATTCACGGCGGCTTATGCAGAATTAATTGACGGAAATCCATTGTGAGGTGATTAAATAGAAAATGAGAAGGTGAGTCTAATTCCTCACGCAGTCTGCTTCAAATGATTAATTGTTTGTCAACGAAACTACACGTTTCGGCTGACAATGCCATTCTCAGGTTACAATATGATCAAACTCAGAAAGAAGCTTTGTCATAGCAGATAGTTTTATGTTTAACGGCGAAATAAACCCATCAAGCAACGAGGCTGAAGAATGCTCGAAACCAAATAGGAAATCTAAATTAGGACAACAACATTGAAACATGTCGCAAACATGTTCTCGAGATAAATTCTATATTGACTCTTTCTCTATTTTCGCAGTTATTTCATTATCGATGAATATTTCGGAGCAAAATCTCAAGGCTGATATTACTAGATACGATCTTCGAAATTAGTGCAACACCCCTCATCCCTATTGCAAATCAAATGATTTTGCTCACCCCTGTTAGGGGGTTGAAGCAACGGGGATGAAAGAAGCGGAAAAGTTTTAGCCCCTTGAATCATTGACAGATCCGAGCCATTTTCCACATTTTCATTTTAAAGTCGCAAAATCGAGTTGTGAAGTTACTGTTCGACCACTATGTATATTCATATTGGTTGGCTTTTTGAATTGAAAATTTTAATCAATATTGATAAATTTTAATTTGCCAAGTTCTTTTATGTGAATTGAAAATTCCTTGACACTTTTTTTTAACCACAACATACCTTTGTGAGTCGATTCTGCTCCTCTGCATATGCTGATTAGCAAACTGAAAATTAACTTCTTTCAGAGATGATATAACGACTGCTTAGTTCTAACGTAATTCATGTAAAAAAAATTCTTATCAAGTAGAGCGCGAGGTTCATTACTTGCAATTAAGTCCATTTATTGCTGAACTTGAATAGTAAACACATTGAGGTTCATTCCATACAAAGTAATTGCCCTCATCGCAACGCGCAATGAGTAGATACATTATGTAGATCGTAAAAATGCAATAGTAAAGGCCGCCTGAAAAACTTCAGTTTCAGTATCTTCTTATTCGGATCTGTGATTAATCGTACCACTGTAAATGACCATTAGGGGAAATTCTATGCATGTCTTAATTATTATCCGGCGCATCAGGAACTTCGTGATTCGCATTTAGTTTACGCTGCACCGGCTCAGACAGGATAATATTGCGTTTGAATATTCCATCTGATCATATGCACGAAAGAAGATAAAATGTACATAGCAATTGAAAACGCAAAAGTTTCAAACACGAAGACTTGGTATACCTGAGCCATTCCGATACTATTTTCGAGTTTCTTTTCATAGATATGTGGATAGAAAGTGGTTCCAAAAATATAAAACAAAAATACATTTCTCAGAACTGCCTCATGTGTCTCATGAATTGCAGATTGCGTTAAATCATATTTTGTTCATTTTTTTTATTTGCCCCTTATATATATCCAAAATTCAATCTCTCGCGAATGCGATGCATTTAATTAGTGTGGGGATAATAAATAGTTTGGTTACATTTTGCTGTTGGTTTGAAACTTTCGGAATTCAATGTTGGAATCAAGGAAGACGTCAGTATTGCACTACCTACAAACTTATGGGCAAATCTTATTACTTTTATTTACTTATTAGCTTTTCTTTTTGTAAAAGATAATAATTAATTAATTTTATGTGGATTCATTTTTGATATGTAGGAATGGAAATAACATGTGTCTAGTTAATAAGCATACGCATAAGCACAAACATTGAAAGGAGTAAAATTTACAATATTTAAAGAAGAAGGTCGATTCTGTGCCTTTGGAAAATCCACTGGAAATCAAATAATTTTATAACTTTGTTGCTGTGTTCTCATCAATGATTAGAGTAGTCATAAAAATAGTGTGAGCTTTTGCAATCATGTACAAAAATTGCACTGTTTTTTTCACACGAATTTCTGGGAAAAGTATACTAGGAGAAACTAAGCACAGCTCTTATTAACAGTAATACGTTAATTAACAATAATTAGTTCGGATCAAATACCTTCATTCTGAACTCGAATATCATAAGAAAGTATCGAGATATATGCCCCGAAACACAATAATTTCGAAATCCCCAGTATTGGTACCAAACTTTAGAATATATCGAAAATCTGAAAGCATGATTGTCTTGAATAAGAAAAACTTAAAATTTTATGTCCCCATGGCTAGCAGCAATAACCTCAAGGGACAGCGAATTTGGGATGCACTGCACACGAATTCGTAATTTTACTCACCATAAATTCGAATCGGCTTGAAGAAGAAACACAATTTTTTTGCTAGTATTCAAAACCTTGAAGGTAATTTTTTTGAATATATAATTCTGCAGATTCGTGGTTCTGGCTTGTGTCGACGATAATTTTATCGTCGTTGCTCATATGAGCAGCGAATTCATGGGACGAAAACCCTCGCCCTTCTGCTTTTCCCAAAGTTTTCGTTTCAGTATTTTGTTTATATTATCACTAGCTGACTCGGCAGTTTTCGTACCGCCTCAATCGATAAAATATTAAAAAAAGTTCCCTCCTTACCAAGAGGTAAGGAGGGAACTTATTTTAAGAAAATAAAAACAATTCTTTTGATGTATGAATAACAATGTACATACTTATTTCGATGCAATTAAATTTTTTGTGTATTTTGTACTTTTTTATTCCACCTAATTCCTCTAAAGCGAGACAAAGTTGCCAATGGCGACAATTGGTCTCATTACCAGATCCCCTACGCTCTTTAGTTTCTGGGATAGGAAATGATTCTAAACACTTCTTGGCCAACATTATACTATAATAGTTTATCATAATATTAAAGTTGCTTTTCTATTTATCGATTGAGGCAGTACGAAGTCTGCCGGATCAGCTAGTTTCACAATACATGTCCACACATTACTGCCGCAACAATCGACGAAACCTCAGCAAATAGTTATCAGCAGTTTAACTAACCATTAAACGAAATGTATAATAATTCATCGAGCTCTCTTTCTTGGTGGTTCAAATAATTCAAATTTGTTTTAAGTAGACATTTTATTTTTTTTTAAGGTACTCAACTTTCAATGGATTTATCTTCTTGATATTGAAGTAATATCCATCATCACCTCTCCAAAACATTAGCGGGTTTTGTAGAGCATCGTATGAACGGTGTGTTTCATATATTCGTTGTAATTCTCTAGTATTGCGGCGCGTAAGAACAATAGGCGCATTCACCGAACCGCGCCGCTACCGCTACCTAGCATAAATCCAAATTTCTCCCAAAAATGCCCACTGCTCCAGAACGTGTTGAGTTTGTAGCGTATGTGGCACCGAACGATTCCACAACTGTTACGTTCGATGAATGCGCCCAATATCACGCGTTTCCAAGTTTTCATCTACAATGCCACTCCGTCTATTGTAGGAGAGTTGAAATCATGTGCTCCAACAGGTCGATTATCTGCTCCAACAGGTCGATTATCTGCTCCAATCACAACCTTGTGATCGTCACTTGGCATACGTTTCAAAGGTGTTTTAAACAATCGAACCAATGGATGATGTTCATGAAGTAGTTGCTGTAGATCTTTGGGAATTATTCTTCTCACATCTGCATTAATTGATTGGCCTCGATCAAGTTGATTATCCATATTGTCTATATGAAGTAAATTTGGAGGAATTTATGATGTGCATCTTCAAGTGGTTGTAATGATCCAATTCGATGGTGAATCTGACCTTGGATGTAAATAGCAGAAAAGGAAGACAAAGTAGGTGATTAGAAATCATTAATGTTGATATTATACTCTTACCTTGAATGTTGGATTGAATCCACTTCCTTTAATTATATCTTTTCCAAATGAAGTAATTTGGAAACACCCATTGTATTTTTGTGTGTTCGATAGAAAATATCAATGTTTTGATTCGGACGTTTAGACATTGCAATCATAGATATAAATGACTATCTATATCTATGATTGCAATCTATTGGCAATAATGAATATTATTAATACCACATGGACACAGATGCGTTAATATTATTAGAAAATGTACCGTAGCGACACCTATTGCGTTATTCGCAAGAAGGAAAATTATTTCCTATCTTTTGCTCCATTTCAACAAATTTTTCAGAGTTTTTATGTATACTCCGCCGTAGAACAATCCAACAAAAAATCTTTCATAACAAACAGTTCATCCTTTCTTAAGTTACCGGTCAAACCGTCCTTGCATCTCCAAAATGCTAAAAACTTGTGTTGTATGAAAATTTTTGTTATTTTGAATAAGAAATTGTATGAACGGTTCATTTTCAAACAGAAAAAATTATATGTTTTTGAGAAAAATTCAACTGCCAAATATATTTTATTCCTGTGAGTCTAAAATAAAGATCACATTTCAAAGCTGAATTGGATTCCATACGGAAATTATCAATCGTTATATGCAAATGGAAATCCGGGGCAATATAGGGTACCCAATTTTAAAATCCTGATTTTTGTATAAAACCAAATAACTAAATTTTTTGAATTTAGCTAGCTGAATATATTTTCATTAGACTGTAGCAAATTATATAACCAACTAGAGATTTCCACGTAGTTTTTTTATGTATTTTTCAAAAAACAGGCCGTTCCCCGCTTTGTTCCTTCATTGTCATAGATACGTGTAGGTGAAAGAATATATTTTGTTAATACAAAAACTCTTACTTATATAATCTCTTTTATATATTTGACAATCTCTGACTCTTGAGCTTCGGTAAACTCAATTCTGGTGCGGTTTTTTCATTTACTCTTTAGACTTATTTTCGTACCATCTGAAACCAATACATAATAAATATCAATATTTTTCATGGGACGAAACAGGGACCACATGGATGGGTTAAAACAGGACCTCGTTCGGTCCCATCATCAAAACCCCATTTCGACCCAAAGCAGCTGCTTGAATAAAACAAGGAATATCAATCAGTGTAAAAGAATTTTTGAAGCCATGCGTTTGATAAAATACCTATATAAAGGCAATAACGATATAGCATAGAAATATTGATAACTTTTCGAAAACTGTACATACCTACCTTAGAAAAATATATGATCTACTTTTACAACATAAGGCAACTTATGTCCACCCAATTCGTGCTGCATCTATTGCGGGAAAAGGTATTGGTAGTGGGGATAATGCGTGTTGATTTGGGGAGTTTAATCGAATGAAATTCACGTAAAATGGCGGTACCCTGTTATGCCCCAGTACCACGTTTTGCCCCGGATTCTCCTCCTTCTGGTGGTAAACATTCCTTTAACAATCATTTGCCTCTCAAAGCATCTTGAACTCTCAACAAATTTTCCGCAACTGGTACTACATAATACACAGATATTTTGCAATAGCCCATTATCTCACCTACTGACAGCCAGCAAAAAATTTTCTGAAAAATCCATTTTCTGGTGATCATCTACTTTAATATGGGAGCAATCTAGTTCTGCGATTACTTTCTTGAAACTGTGAAAATATAACACTTAATGCAATTTTGAATTTTTCTGAAGAAAATTTTTATGATCAGATTTACAACTTGTACCAAACCAATATTCGGTTGCGCTAAGCGCTATTAATTTTCTTATCTAAAATAACTGGCAATATATTTCTGCAGCAAATATTTCGACTATGGATCGTCATACCGTATTACTAATAAATAGTTTTTCATGTGAATTCATCTTCGTGTTTTCTAGCCTTCAAGTAATCGAATTCCTCAGAAAGAGGCATAATATTTTCGAGGTCACATGTTTTAACCTATGAGCCGGTAATGCTTTCAAGTTTCCATTAGCGACGAAAAATCTGTGAGATAACTGCTGAAAATTCGATTTTTTGACGACGTACTCGTCATTAATGAGTGGAATAGATTTTAGCTCACCTATGAACTGCGTAGCAATACTTTTTTCTAATTTTTTCCTCATCAGTTTGAGAATCTGTAGTTTCGATACAACAATATTAAGAATAAAAAAATAAAACTCACAAAAAGTTATACTGTTTTCTACAAAGCCTTTCGGAAATTAATTGATATTAGGTGAATCTGACAAAGGCATTGAAACAAAAATCTTTCAATATGGAATCATTTTTCCTCTTTTGTTGCCATTGTTATCGATGCTATTTTTGGTTTTCCCATAATATTCGTAAGTGAATCGTATAGACCAATCTCGAGTTCAAATCGCCTCGAAGCTCATGTTTATATCGGCAATTGAAAAAATTCATCCTGATTCAAAAAATATTCAATTTCTCCTTCGGAGGAGCAGGAATCTTTAATGGGTGCAACAACAGTGAGATCAATTAGTTTCAAGGACGAAAACGACGAGGTCTTCAGTGCAGTATCGCAGTCGCAACAAGCTAACAGTCCACTTTCGATTTCAATATTCTGAAATAACGTTATCATCGTCCTTGTGCATCGCGGACGACCGTCGACTGCAACCGCCGAAGATTCTTCTGCAGGTGGCTCAACAACCGGAATTATTATACGACGCCATCTGCCCAAGCATAGTACCTTGCACAAATAGGCATTCCTCCCATGTCTTTTTTCCGGTCATCCAATTCACTGTCTGAAGCTGATTGTTAGCCAAAATTTGTAATAGAAAAATGAGAAGAAGTTGTTATCTCATCGTTTAGGATTATCTCAAGACACTAAGTTTGTTTGTCCTCCCTGAACTGAGAAATATGAACAGTTAAAACTGTAAGGGTCCGCCTTAGGGAGAGCAATATTCTTCGCCAAATCATATATATATATATATATATATATATATATATATATATATATATATATATATATATATATATATATATATGATATGCCTGAAAAACCTAGGCGTATTGGATCTATGATGAAAGATGTGTGGTAACACGAACTATGAAATTTGGATTCAGTTGTGAAATAACTATAATAAAAAAAAATTCATAAATTTAGATTTTTCTCATTTTTTCTTTTTTGTCTCATTCTGCATGATGCAAAGCGTAACAAACGAATATTTTCTAACAAATATATTGCATATATTTAGAGGAAAATATTCATCTCATTTCCAGAACATAGATTGTTTATTTATTGAGAAACCTAGGGGGTGCAAGACTTTTGAAGAAGTGCGTATAGTATAATATATAATCAAAAAATAACCCCTAACTTTAAAACCACCCATTATATGTCTTGTGGTTTGCCAATGAATTTCTGAGGAAAAGAAATAAGATAACTCCGAAAAAAAATTTCTCGACTCAAAAATGATTCGATGCCATAATACCGAAATAGAACTGCCTTTTTATGACAAGGCAATTATTATTCAAATAATAACTTAGTATTATCCTATTCTTGAGATTCATCTGTTTGGGATGCCCTTGTTTTTATTAACTATTTTGTTACCATTCAATGGGCATACCTATGATCTATGATATTTCTGCATAGTACCTCTGTTCACCGGGTTCTATGGCAATGCGGAAATGGCTGAAGCATAAGGGTCTCGTTTTTTCTAATTAACTAGGGAATTAGTGTATTTCTGTCTCGGATTAAAATTAACAAACAAAAATAATTCTTAATTTGTTTCAACGAAATTTGATATTATGTGAAAGAGAAATGTAGAAAATCGAGTATGAAGATGAAATTATCTGTGATATTCAATACCTGAAATTAATATTCCAACCAGGATGTTTACTCACTCTGATTGAATCTGTTAATCATTATTCTTGGGACAATATGATTGAGCTGAATTACAGAATTACAGAAATAACAAATATGAAAAATATATTATACAATAGAAATTCATTCGATCGAATATTATTAGATATGTGCACCTTATTCTTGAAATGTACCTTCCTTTGCAATCCGAATGTTGAATTCGAAATAAGAACTGACGAATATAAAAAATAAACTTTGCGATATAAAGTCTGAACCCTGAAAGTTCAAAATAAAATTTACCGTCAGTTTGAAAAATGTGGAAAACAGATACGAATAAATATAAGAATGAATATTTAATAAGAAGAAGAATAAAAATTTGCGAATTTTAAAAATGTTTCAGTGAATGAACCTGCCTCTTTCGCAGTTCCATTTCAAAATAAAAACTTTCTGAAACCTGAAAGTCTGAAAATCAGGTTTGCAATATTCAATCTCTCAAACATAACATTTTGAAAATTTGTGATCATTAACTCATATAATATATGAGGTTTGTCATAGCATTTTTTCTTCGGGTTCAAGAAATTATTGAACGTCGAAACAATTCATGCTGTTCTATCCGAATGATTGCATTTTTTAAATATTCTTTATCAGATAACCCTAAAAATACTTAGCCGAGTTACTCTCCAACTGAAAATGTTGTTTTTGAACCAAACAAAAATCCTAATTACTCTGAATAGAAACAAAAATCTGTTCACCGAAACTTTTAAACTCACTTGAAAAACGCATTTGATTTTGATGATTTTTTCAGGTCTATTCTGCTGTACAAAATATGATTTGAAACAAAATTTGCTACTGCCTCTTGAATTTTGCAATTACAACACGGAATGTCAACTAGTGAGAAGATGAAGAACATGTTCAATGAATATTTTCGATTACTGTCAATCTTATACTGATGTTTTTTATCAAGAAGGATTCACACTTTCCGGAGGAAACTACCCGAAGCACATTTCCACATTTTTTATATCTCGAGAAAATATTGCAATTTACCTCAAAGTGTAGTTGAATGTGTTGTTCAAGTTAAAACCACTTTTGAAAATGTCCCAAATTTTTAGTGGCCGAAATTTATAGACATTCGGGATATTTAAGTTTTCGAATACGCATATCCTTGAATATATTTTTCCGTATATTATTGTTAAACCAATTTTAACAATTATGTAATTATCAAACTTCATTGTTAATTACTGCAACTGAAGGAGGTTTTGAGGTTGAATGTCAATCATTCACAAAATTATTGGAAACGTTTTGATAGTCTCTATTATCAATTTCCGCTGGATTTTTTCATGATCACTGTGCAATTATCAATCGCCTTTTAAAATACTTTGAAAATAACGTAATTGTGTGATTAGTTTCGATCCATGGATTCAAACTATTTGCCATCAGATGGTTTCAACTTCAGCATATCTATTTTCTTATAATCAAACTGATGAGATCTCTTGAAATAGTTGAAAAAATTTTAATGAGTTGATGACAATAAATCAAAATTTCAAAGTTATATTTTCTATGTACTAAGTTTAGCATCAACAAGAAAAAAATCAACAAGTATCTATTCAATTACCAATAAAATTGAGTGCATCCCTTTTCTTGGGTCTTTGCCGATACTCTACAATCATTATGAAACAAAATAAAAGAATATATACAATAAAAAACAAATCAAGAAGTAAAAATGAAAAAAAAATAAATTAATCCCGCAAAGGACAAACTTTATTTCAATTAAGTTGATGTTATGTATATACATGGTGGTCCAACGAAAATTTAACACCTCAATTTTCCGACATAATGAAAAAGTTGAAAATCGCTCGGACCCGTCAATTTCTGGTTTGAAGAATAACACCTTTTCAGCCTTTTTGATCCCCGTAACTTCAACCCCCTGACGGGAGTGATGACAAACCCTTGGCTGTGAATAGGAATGAGGAGTAGAAGAAGGATTTCTGAGTTATTCACCATGATAATATCTTCAGATGAAAACTAGTCGGCAACCTACCTTCTATGTTCCAATCATCGCAAACTGTATGTTATGGATGGAAAATCAATTAGTCATACTGCTCTATTCTAGATGGGACGGTGAATCGAAAGCTGTGTTGCTGAGCACCAAACATAAAAGCACTATTCGAGAAAATTTTAGATATTTCATACAAGATGAAAATATTATATATTTCATACAAGATGACTGGCAAAACCTCGTACGCTCCAAATTGGTTCTCACAGGTTCCACAAAATTTCCCAAAAAAAAAAAAAATTAAAAAATCTGAATCCTTTTCAGACTATCCAGGGTTCCACTCCATCCTCCATCACATGGGTTCACATGAAAGAAAATCACAAAAAAATACCTATAACCCTTAAATTTTCCATTAATGTTGTCCAGAGACCCATTTTTACCCATCTGAAAATGATGTTATCGCTTGAAAATGAATATAATTATCTACTCCAGCTTACAGTGACTTTATTCAAAACAGTGGCGACATAATTAACAAAATGAAAAATTTATGGTTGCCAAAAATTGTAGAATAAATAAATCATAGTTGTTAAATCAACTAGTTTGTTAATGACAACGATTAATGGTCGAGATATTTAACTTGCGAGCGGAACTTTAGATATTTGGCTCTTGAAAATTATTCAGTTAATTCGAAGAAATTAATATCCTTTTTGACAAACTGTGTAACTAGATATCACTATGGTACATAAGTGTAGTGATATTTGTACATTTCCTAATATTATCATTTTTGTTCAATATGAGTCCAATCATAATTTAAATATCATTACTGAAGCATAAGGAAATTTCATCACGAAATTTATTTGAAAGAAATCTCATTTTGTCATTTTCGATGACACTACCAATAGATGACGTTGTGTACCTTGAGCTGGAGTACAGTGACTTTATTCAAAACAGTGGCGACACGGGACGAAAAATCCGCCATTAAGAGGCAAATGACAAATTTGATGATGATTGCGTTCGGCAATCACGGAGGATCTGACATGATTACCGAACGCAGCTATTGCACCTGCTATGAATTTCTTTTGAGGAAAAGTATTCAAGTGATTATTTTTTTAAGATTATAGAAAACTAAAACAAATGTATTAATGAAGAATTACCTTTATTAAGGTTTCAAGAGATTGTTGAAATGTTGAAAGATTAGTCTTAAAAAAATAATCACAGGAATACTTTTCCTCAAAAGAAATTCATAGCAGGTGCAGTAGCCGCACCGGTAATCATATTAGATCCGCCGTGATTGCCGAACGCAACCATCATCAAATTTGACATTTGCCTCTTAATGGCGGATTTTTCGTCCCGTGTCGCCACTGTTTTGAATAAAGTCACTGTACTCCAGCTCAAGGTACACAACGCCATCTATTGGCAGTGTCATCGAAAATGACAAAATGAGATTTCGTCCTAATGAATTTCGTGATGAAATTTCCTTATGCTTCCGTAATGATATTTAAATTATGATTGGACTCATATTGAACAAAAATGATAATGGTATGAAAAGAGTCTTCCGGGCTTATTGGCCGTGGTCCATTAGGAATAATTTCACCTAACGTTTCGCCTACAACTTCGGTAGGCATCTTCAGAGGATTCTCGGTCTAAGGTTGTACCTCGAACGCTGAATTTCTGACACTGGCGCGTTCGAACCGGAAACGTCATCTGCGCGCCGGTTTGTGGCGGGAAAAAGTGGCGCGTCTACGTGCGCGATGCTGATTGGCCCATCGCTCCCGCTTCGTGTCGGCTTGATCTTTGTTTTTTCTAAGGTCGGTAACCAGGCGCTATGCAAGAAAGGAGTCTCTTCTTTTCTATTTATGTTATTTTTGTGTTTATAAATTTCAATGGCTTCCATGTTCAGCCTGGGATAGTAACTTCTAATATTGGAAATAATCTCCGCTTTTGAGAAATCTATGTTGTGTCCATCTATTAGCGCATGTTCTGCTAGTGCGGATTTTTCTGTCTGATTCAGTCGACAGCACCGTTCGTGTTCCTTAATTCTAGTATTAATACTCCGCTTTGTTGTGCCAATATAGACTTTGCCGCAGTCACAAGGTATTCTGTAAATACCAGCTTGTGAAAGTGGGTCAACTTTGTCTTTGGTTGTTTTGATCATTTGCCCAAGTTTTTGTGTCGGCTTATAAACAGTCTCGATGTTGTGCCTTTTCAGTATTTTACCAATTCTATCTGTGACCTTGGGGATGTATGGTAAGATGGCTCTTCCGTTAGGTGTAATTTGTGATGTGTTATCATCACGGGTGGAAGTTTTTGTTCTTATTGCCCTCTGAATTTCTTTGGTATTATAGCCATTGGCGATGAATGCATTCTGTAAATGTTCAAGTTCATCCTCCAGAAATTCCGGCTCGCATAATCGTCGGGCTCTTTCTACGAGTGTTTTGATAACTCCTCGTTTCTGTTTGGGGTGATGATTAGACTCCTTATGTAGATATCTGTCAGTGTGTGTTGGTTTTCTATAAACCCTGTGTCCTAGTTTCCCATTAGGCTTTCTAGTTACCAAGACGTCTAGAAATGGTAGTGCACCATCCTTTTCAACTTCCATTGTGAATTGAATATTTGGGTGCCTACTGTTGAGATGGGTTAAGAAAACTTGCAATTCTTCATCTCCGTGACCCCAGATGACGAAAGTATCGTCTACATAACGTAGCCACGTAGATGGTTTCTTCGATGTCGATTCGATGGCACTTTGTTCGAATTTTTCCATGAAGAAATTCGCAATTGCAGGACTTAGAGGGTTTCCCATGGCGACACCGTCTATTTGTTCATAGAACTCGCCTTTCCACTGAAAGTAGCTGGATGTTAGGCAAAGTTCGAAGAGCTTTGCTATGTCATTCGGGAATATCTCCGAAACGTAGTTTAGCGATTCTCTGATGGGAACTAATGTGAACAGAGACACAACATCAAAACTAACGAGTCGGTCATTTGGTCCCAACTGGATGTTCTGCAGCTTTTCTACAAAGTGAGTAGAGTCCTTGACAAAGGTTTCCGTATTTCCCACATAAGGTCTCAACATCGTCGTTAAGACTTTGGCTAAATCGTATGTTGGCGAGTCAATGGTACTAACAATTGGTCTCAATGGGACATTATCCTTGTGAATTTTCGGAAGTCCGTATATGCGCGGAGCCCTTGCTTCACTCTTACAGATTCTCTTTTTAGTTTCTTCATCGAGAGAAGAGACTCCTTTCTTGCATAGCGCCTGGTTACCGACCTTAGAAAAAACAAAGATCAAGCCGACACGAAGCGGGAGCGATGGGCCAATCAGCATCGCGCACGTAGACGCGCCACTTTTTCCCGCCACAAACCGGCGCGCAGATGACGTTTCCGGTTCGAACGCGCCAGTGTCAGAAATTCAGCGTTCGAGGTACAACCTTAGACCGAGAATCCTCTGAAGATGCCTACCGAAGTTGTAGGCGAAACGTTAGGTGAAATTATTCCTAATGGACCACGGCCAATAAGCCCGGAAGACTCTTTTCATACCAGTATATCCGGTCGTGAAAGCCTTAAACTATTCATTAAACGCCTCTACGGGGAGGTTACATACAATTCCATTCGACGATTGGACTTGTTGAAGAAGAGGAAAGCAGACCAACTTTGCACCCTCACGTTTCTGAAACGTTGTCGAGATACAAATGTCATTCCGAACTTCGTACGCTTCAGACGGCTTTTTGTCAGTGCTCAAGCACATAGAATATACAATCGCGCCGAGTGCGCCTTACTAAGGGAAAGGATTCGTTATTCCCGCCAAAAACTTGTCAATATCGACGAGAATATCAGGCTTTTAGAAAATAATCTAATAATGACCTTAACACCAGCAGACTGGACCTCTGTCAGTAATATAACCCAGAAATCCATGGAGGGTCGAATGTTCAGTAATACTAAACGCCTCAAAAATAAATTCTCGCGCTTGCAGGAATCATCTGTTCCTTCAGTTCCGAACAGAAAAGAAACTGTGATTAACTTGTCCAAGAGGACATTAACACCGGAGGAGAAATCTGTCCTTGAAAAAGGAAACAATTTCTCCATTCGAACAAAACAAATTCCGGTGGAGAATATAGTAGCTAATGTTGAGGCAGCAATTCGGTCTTTACCTGAGGCTACAGCTGAGGAAGTGAGGACTGAAGCCTCCAGAATTATCAGGAAGGCTAAACCATCAAAAAGTAATATAAATTTCAGGGAATACAAAGCCATAAAGAATCTCAATGAGGACACATCCATTGTGATCCTTCCAGCTGATAAAGGAAACGCAACGGTAGTAATGAATTCGTCAGACTATGATTTCAAAATGAGGGAGTTGTTAGACCCTTCAAACTACACTAAACTCAGAAGAGACCCTACCTCATCCAAAATCAAACAAACAAAGGCTCTCATAAAAGTTTCTTCTCTCGATGAAGAAACTAAAAAGAGAATCTGTAAGAGTGAAGCAAGGGCTCCGCGCATATACGGACTTCCGAAAATTCACAAGGATAATGTCCCATTGAGACCAATTGTTAGTACCATTGACTCGCCAACATACGATTTAGCCAAAGTCTTAACGACGATGTTGAGACCTTATGTGGGAAATACGGAAACCTTTGTCAAGGACTCTACTCACTTTGTAGAAAAGCTGCAGAACATCCAGTTGGGACCAAATGACCGACTCGTTAGTTTTGATGTTGTGTCTCTGTTCACATTAGTTCCCATCAGAGAATCGCTAAACTACGTTTCGGAGATATTCCCGAATGACATAGCAAAGCTCTTCGAACTTTGCCTAACATCCAGCTACTTTCAGTGGAAAGGCGAGTTCTATGAACAAATAGACGGTGTCGCCATGGGAAACCCTCTAAGTCCTGCAATTGCGAATTTCTTCATGGAAAAATTCGAACAAAGTGCCATCGAATCGACATCGAAGAAACCATCTACGTGGCTACGTTATGTAGACGATACTTTCGTCATCTGGGGTCACGGAGATGAAGAATTGCAAGTTTTCTTAACCCATCTCAACAGTAGGCACCCAAATATTCAATTCACAATGGAAGTTGAAAAGGATGGTGCACTACCATTTCTAGACGTCTTGGTAACTAGAAAGCCTAATGGGAAACTAGGACACAGGGTTTATAGAAAACCAACACACACTGACAGATATCTACATAAGGAGTCTAATCATCACCCCAAACAGAAACGAGGAGTTATCAAAACACTCGTAGAAAGAGCCCGACGATTATGCGAGCCGGAATTTCTGGAGGATGAACTTGAACATTTACAGAATGCATTCATCGCCAATGGCTATAATACCAAAGAAATTCAGAGGGCAATAAGAACAAAAACTTCCACCCGTGATGATAACACATCACAAATTACACCTAACGGAAGAGCCATCTTACCATACATCCCCAAGGTCACAGATAGAATTGGTAAAATACTGAAAAGGCACAACATCGAGACTGTTTATAAGCCGACACAAAAACTTGGGCAAATGATCAAAACAACCAAAGACAAAGTTGACCCACTTTCACAAGCTGGTATTTACAGAATACCTTGTGACTGCGGCAAAGTCTATATTGGCACAACAAAGCGGAGTATTAATACTAGAATTAAGGAACACGAACGGTGCTGTCGACTGAATCAGACAGAAAAATCCGCACTAGCAGAACATGCGCTAATAGATGGACACAACATAGATTTCTCAAAAGCGGAGATTATTTCCAATATTAGAAGTTACTATCCCAGGCTGAACATGGAAGCCATTGAAATTTATAAACACAAAAATAACATAAATAGAAAAGAAGAGACTCCTTTCTTGCATAGCGCCTGGTTACCGACCTTAGAAAAAACAAAGATCAAGCCGACACGAAGCGGGAGCGATGGGCCAATCAGCATCGCGCACGTAGACGCGCCACTTTTTTCCCGCCACAAACCGGCGCGCAGATGACGTTTCCGGTTCGAACGCGCCAGTGTCAGAAATTCAGCGTTCGAGGTACAACCTTAGACCGAGAATCCTCTGAAGATGCCTACCGAAGTTGTAGGCGAAACGTTAGGTGAAATTATTCCTAATGGACCACGGCCAATAAGCCCGGAAGACTCTTTTCATACCAGTATATCCGGTCGTGAAAGCCTTAAACTATTCAAAAATGATAATATTAGGAAATGTTATATCATCGTACAAATATAAGTACACTTATGTACCATAGTGATATCTAGTTACACAGTTTGTCAAAAAGGATATTAATTTCTTCGAATTAAATGAATAATTTTCAAGAGCCAAATATCTAAAGTTCCGCTCGCAAGTTAAATATCTCGACCATTAATCGTTCTCATTAACAAACTAGTTGATTTAACAACTATGATTTATTTATTCTACAATTTTTGGCGACCATAAATTTTTCATTTTGTTAATTATGTTATTGTGATAAAACTTTCGAATGATTCGAAAATATCTCTCCTGGTTCATTAAATAATTTTTTCCCTCTTTCAAAATTAGAATTGTTGCCTCAAGAGATTTTTGTGAACTGCGTTCGTCAGTTGTAGCCTTAGACTTTGGACTAAAGTTGTAGCTTTTCATAGTTTTCGCGACGGAAATTGATTCTGTTTTCTTGGAGTTGAAAACTATACGGACTTATTCTAATGATATCGAAATTTCATTAACTCAATCTTTATTTCGATTATGTTCAAGTATCTGCGGACAAGGTCTACAAGGGCAAATTTGACATGCTTCTCGAATCCTCTTTGCCTCTGCGACTTTTTTCTTCAACCGTTTTATATCTTCACTTTCATTCACAATGATTTTCTCCCGCTTCTGTGGTTTCACCCTTACTGAGCGATGTTGCTCGATGAAGACTTTCGCTTCGGTGACCATTTTGTTTTTCTCTTCTTTTTTCTTAGAAATATGTTCTCGTTTTTCTTCCAATTTGCGTTCAGCCTCGATTTTCAGGACGAAAAGTCTTTCTTCTAGTTCGGCTATAGACATCTCACATAAGAGGCCTAGATTTGGGCTCTCTGTTCTATCGAATTCTTTGGAACTGTCGACTTTTCTGACTTGCTGCATAGCTTTTATTTCTTGTATGATATGAATTTTTCTTGCTAGTTCTTTTTCCTTTTCTTCCATTGCTCTATTGAGGAGCATTTTAGATTCCCACTGAACCAATCTAGCGTTACTCTGTTTGTCTTCGACCATTCTTCTTTCTGATTCTTTCGCGTTTCTATTTGACTCTTGAGCTTTCTCCACTTTCTTCTTGTATTCTTCTTCTTCCTTTCTTTTCCACTCGAGGAGTTTTTTCTTGAGTTCTTCCTTCTCTTCCAGCATTTCGAAATACTTAGCTTTATTCGTCGCCTTCACTTTACATTTAGCTATTATTGCTTCCTCGTGACTCAACAAACATTGAAGTTTTTTACGTTCGATCTCTTCAATGTGTTTTTTCTCTTCTTCCTCTCGAATCTTTTTTTTTAATGATCGTACCAATTCGGTATCCACTCCGCCTTTCAATATTTCATTGATGTCTCTAATGCAAGTTTCTTTTTCTTTGGCATACAGTGCTGCTTCCCTCATTATTGTCGTTAGATTCGGTTTTATGGCAACGTCTTTCTTTATCGGTATCCTTTTTGATCTTTTGAACGTTTTCACTTCAGGTTTTGTTTCAATATCTCCTGAACTTTTTGATTTTCCAAAATCTGGCATATTTCTAGACTGTTCAAGAAGTTCGTATGCATTCGTGTGATTCTTTTCGTATTCTTCTGATAATTTTTTCTGAACTGTTATATCTGGACGGTATGTTGTTCTAGGAAGAGAGTACTATGGAAACGTTCCATTTCAGCTGGAGTATTTACTGGTACTGGAGGAATCTTCATTGTTTTCTTCGAAACGTTCATTTCTAGCGGTATAGTACATTCTTTGCGATAGAGACTCGTTTCGTATTCTACGACATATTCGTAAATATTTTTGAATTGATCTGTATTTTGAAAAATGGGATTTACAAAGTTTGTCAATACATACTCGTTCTCGAAAAATTTACTCGCTATTTTAGCAGTTAGAATTTGATTTTCCTCTTCCAAGTAATAAAGCAGTACTTTTCCGGAATTTGTGATTTTGTTTGATATGATGAATATCTTTTCAATGCCCCCTCTATTATCCTCATCCAGTGCAAATATAAGTACATAAAACAGTACTTTGAAACGTGTCACATTCAGTTTGGTAGTAATTGCATTGTATTTTATAAAATGCTCCACTATTTCTTGAAGAATCTGGATATGACGTTGAATGTTCAGAAAATGGAATAATACGTCCTCATCTTCATTGCTGACGTAGGCCGTGACATATTCAGTAGGTGTAACACAGCTTTGTTCCTTATATTCTTCACAAAGTTTCAAAATTTTCCTGAAAATTGCGGGGTTCATTTTCAAAAAGTCTGCAGTGTGTTTTGACATCTATGTCAGTATTGACTAAGTATTGATATTTACTTACAGCTTCTATGTTTGATTATGTTCGTCCCAATTTTCCAATCATGTCAATTTATTGTGATTTGAATACAACGATCATACAAAATCAAGATGAATTGAATGAAAAATTAACGTGCATATTCCCAGAAAAGTGAAAGAATAAGAACTAATGGTTAGCGTTTGCTTGACGCTATTATACCTAAACGTGTCAAGTTATTTATTCACACTTTATAATACCTGCCATATGAACTCACTATGTCTCAGATCGAGACCTCTTGACTATAAAACATCCGACATAGTTTCTTCAATTCCTACCATTTTGCCTTCGCATCCCAATACATAGAATTTTGTTGAAACATTATTTGGGCGGTTTCCATTATATATGTGGTTGGTTGTTGATACCGATGTTTTGGCAAGCATTCGCCTGCCGTCTTCAGGGTGTTGTTGGTCCTGATGAACACCGGTGTTTGCCATGCTTGTTCTGTCTGGACTTATGTGCTACATACCTACTTTTGCAATTAAGTATAGTGTGGGCACACTGACATCATCAGTAGCTCGCTGAACAATATTCTACTGTCAGATTTCGGTAACGATTTTTTTTGCAATAATTCTGATTCAATTTCTATTGGTCTAGTAGACTTTGATGAAGCATGTATTATGGATGATACATCAAAAAGACTATTTTCAAATTTTATTCCTAGAACTAGTCATGTATGTGGCATCAATATCTTTCTTTTTTTTGTATTCTAGCATTATAAGAACAGTGTGATCAAATGAATGAATCCATGTGTAAAATATCTTATGTCTCTTACATCTCGCTCCCAGTGAAAATGCACCAAGAATAACATCGATTAATGAAATTAATTTTGGAAAAATGAACGCTCTTACATCGTCACAGATTTGATCGTCTAGCTCAGTAATATTCCATAGTCCAAGTTTCATTTTGATTGAGCTCCTCTGTTCCGAATCAACAGGAATGTCTTGAAGAGGAATTCTGTATTTAATTGTCCGAGACTGAAAATAATAAGTTCGATCGATGTTCTCCGAATGACCTTCATGCGTATTCATATTCAGCAAAATTTCAGTTCATGAATGCTATATTTTCCCACCGGAAATATAAATAACATTACATCGTAAATGCATAAGATTAATGTTCCACTGATTGGAGGTAATTAGATGATTATTTTCTTTATCAATACGAAGATTCAATTGAACTGAGTCGAACATGCGAATTCTTCATTATTGTTATTGCAATAATTAAATATACACTACACAGACAGTTCTTGATTCCGTTATGAAATAAGGACATATTTAAAATTTCGCAATTTTATCATAATAATTTTTTGTTTCAGGTTATCGTTGGATCACCAGCAGAAAGGGCAGGACTTATTGCAGGCGATTCAGTTATTAAAGTTAATCAAACGGACGTCTTCAACTTGAGGCACAAAGACGCACAAGATGTTTTATTGAGATCTGGAAACACATTCGATATGACAATTCAGAGGTGGGATATTTTTTCACTTTCAAGATATAAATAATAAGAAAAAAGTTCCTCCTATCAGTTTACTACTTGTGACTGGAATAATATACAGGATATACCAAAAATTGAAGAAAAAACAAATTCGGGCAATCTGAGGTCGGGAAAAAACTCCAAATCTTATCCACAAACGTTTCACAATAATAAATATATTTATTTCCACTGACTAAAAAGTGTGGAAAAATGTTAACACACAGTTAATTTTAAATTACAAAATTATAAAACAAAAATATCACATAATCGAGTCTTGTTATGAACAGTTCATTCAACATCCAGATTTATGCAAAAAATTCGAGTAATCTAAATTGGGTTTTTCATTTTTATATTTTACAAAACTTAATTCCACCAAATTTTGTGTAAACCTACCGTCTTATCTTCCAAGTACACTGTAACTTTTTTTTATTTGATGTATTTGTTTTTCACCTTATTATGAATGTGAGCTTGTTTTCAATCGGGTATTCTATCGACAAATTATTTATTTTTAAAGAGGGTGTGGGTGGGCCTTTCGTTAAGTAGTTGGAATTACTAATCTATAAAACATAAAGATTACAAAAATTTATGCGAAAAAAGTTGTTTTAACCCTTAAACGCCGTCATTCGGTCACACTGACCGCAGGCCAATGCCACAGCTTAATGTTTATTGAGCTAATAGCTTTGTTCGCGGGTCGAGTTCCGAACCATTGCAGAACTCTACCCAAGACATTGTGTAGAATAGCTTTCTAAATTGTGCTCAAGCGCAGATCGACTTACACCGATAACGAATCGGTTCCAAGAGTTCCGGGGTTGAAGCAAGAACTGATAGTTCCAAATTGATTCTTACCTGAGTTTTATTTGTTGTTGTCTCTCGTAAATGTGAGACATATTTTTTATTCATAATTAATCGTCAAGGGACGGAGATCTTAAGGAAATATCAAGAGTTGATGAAGTCCCAAAAATATAGCATATTTTGAAGAGGTGTTCCTAGACTTTACCGATGCTCAATTATTCATTATTTTCGACTGGCCAATATAGCTAAGGAATTTTATCATGAAAATAAACACACAGACCTTTTTTGATTCCAAGAACGTTCGCAGTGAGTTTAGGTCAAAATCTATTCGGAAATATAGCCCAGTTTATTAATTCTGGACTTGGTAACGAACCGGTTCGGAATTGGACCCGCGAACAAACCTATTGACATCTTTTGTCATTCTGCTTTTAGATATCGCCTGGAGCGTCGCAATTCCTTCATTCAACATGATCGGCAGTATTCTGCTACAAGCGAAAGGCGGAGTAACGCATAGTTCATTTTATAGAAGCATTTGAAATTTGCGAACGGTCACTGTGACCGCAGGACGGCGTTAGTGTTCGTTTTCGGTTTCTTGAGCACTTTCATTTTCCGACGATGTCTGATGGACCTGGACCATCCAGAAGGCTGACAATAATTGAAAAGTCAATTTAGTGGAACAAAAAATAATTCTACAGTGGTTAGAAGAGGACACATCTGATTTTCTGACAAAAACGATCTTAAAAAACTCGAAGAGCTAAAGACATGTTATACATGTCCTTCAAACATCAAAAGAAAGACATTTCATCCTTCCTTTGTATGTCATAACATACCGCTATACAGCTTTATGCGTAGTTCTAAATTATGCTCAAACTGAGAATAAAATTTGTGAAATTCAACAGTTGTGATTTTTTTGTGAGCAGAGTTTTATCAAATTTTTCTTGATACGTTACTATAAGTCATTCATAACAGCATAAATGTTAGAAATATGTTTTTATCATTCATTATTTTTCAAAAATTATACAAGGAAATTATAACATATCGACATTTTGGATAATATGTGTATTAATCAATATTTTTTTTTTATATGGTGAAATCTTGAATTTCATTGATACTATGATTTTCCTTTCTACTCATTATTCACTTTACATCATCTGTCCTATAAAAAACAATATAAAATTTTTAAAAATTTGAGGCTTTCACGACTGGATATATTAACATTGAGAGAGACTTCCGGGCTTATTGGCCGTGGTCTAGGTCTATTAGGAATTATTTCTCATAGCGTTCCTCTTACATCTCGCCCCACAATCTCTTGGGCCTAATGGACCACGGCCAATAAGCACGGAAGACTCTCTGAATGTCAATATATGATTGTATTGATTAAGATAGTGATAAGAAAGCGGTCATGGTGACCGCACGACCTGGATAGTGTTCGGAAATTTTGATGATTGGCGATGAAGGGCGCCCACAGAATTTTTTCTCAGGGGGGAAAATAAAAATTTAATGGGCGCAGGCGACTTGAGTATTCCGTTTTGTTCAAAAATAATAAGGGGATCAGAATCGCAGGGCTCCTCTGTGCTGACGCCCATGGTTAAATATCAATCAGAGGATTCAGGGGGATTAAATCTAAAAAATATTCTGCTCAATTTTCATCAGTAAAATATTTCATATACAGGGTGTACCAAATTAGACGGCCTATTAAACCTTTCTGGAGACCTGGACCTATTTGAAATCTGAAACTTGGGATTTTGATCTTGTTCGACATTATCTAACGAGCTAAAATATTCTTAAAACCTTACTGCTTTCACTTATACAGGGTATGAATAAAATTTTCAAAATATTTGTTTTCTGTTTTTTCGCTCCAAATTTTGATGGAGTATTCAATTCTGAATGCAGTCCTATTAAAATCGTTTTATTTATCAATAAACTTTCAAAATAGGAAGAAAAAACTGAAGAAAAAAAGAGAATATGTGTATTCGGTATTATGTTTATTATTCCTTAATTATTCCTTTTCTAAATATGTTATTCACGAACCGTTTTCATATTCTTGAAGGGGAAGACTGTGGAAATATTGTAAATTTTCAGGATTTTGAAAAACTTGTCAAAGGGTGTTCCAAATGTTGGGGTCAAAAATTGAAATCAAGATTATCTCATAACTTTCGTTTTACGATTCGAACTCTACTTTTTTATGAGTGCCTTGGAATCTGCGAAGAAAAATAACGATAGTGTTCTAACATGTCAATGCACCCAAAATAAATAATTCTTGAGTTATTTACGATTTTATGTCGTACCTAGATAAAAATTCATGAAATCTGATTTATATCAACTATGATGAATAAATTTAGGAAAAGTTCTGTTACCAGTGGTTAATCTTCTATTACCATAGAACATCGTTGATACAGATTAGGGGTCGATTTCACAAAACTTTAATTGTGCGATTAAAAAACCCTACGTAAATTCGAACCAATCGAATCACTCGCTTTGAAATTTCAACGAATCGCGTTGGCTCCAATTAATTTAACGGTACAAACAAAGTTTTGTGAAACCGACCTAAGTATATGAATTTGACTCTAGGGACGTCATAAAATCAGAAAACCCTAAATACCTCAAGAAGTATTCATTTTAGGAGCATTAACATATTAGAACACTATCATTATTTTTCTTCGCAGAATCCAACGTAATCATGAAAAAATAGAGTACTGTTTTGAAAAACGGAAGTTATGAGATAATTTTAATCCCAATTTTTGACCGAACATTTGGATTACCCTGTGACGAGTTTTTCAAAATCCTGGGAATTTACAATATTTTCACAGTCTTCGACTTCAAAAAGTGAAAACGGTTTGTGCATAAGATGTTTAGACTAGGAATAACAAACACAGTGGTGAATACTATTCTCTTCCTTTTTTCTTCATATTTTGAAAAGTATTCTGACGAATGTGACGTCTTCAATAGGAATGTATTCAGAATTGAATACTCTTCCAAAATTCGAAAAACAGAAAAAAATTTTTGAAAATTTTTTTTCATCCGCTGTATAAGTGTCAGGCTTTAAGAATATTTTAGCTCGGTAAATAATGTAGTACAACATCATAATTCCAACTTTCTGATTTCAAATAGGTCCAGTTCTTCAGAAACGTCTAATTGACCGTCGAACTTGGAACACCCTGTATTGAAATCTAATTGCAAATGTGAAAATCTCAATCATTCCTTATCTCTTCGTTTTTTTTTCTTTGATGGCATTTCTGCATCGCTTCCATCACAAACATACCAGACATATGACCCTTATTTAAGATATGCTCATTCACATGAAGGTTTGATATACATGGTGTTTTATAATTCGACGTGATTCTTCAGAGGGGATGCACTAAACGTCATTTAAAGCCAATTACGTCGAGTGGGGCATAGTCCGAAAATATATGGTTACGGAGATATGGCGATTTTTCAACTTTTTCGAAATTTTCTGCTTCATCATCGAAAACAATTAATTTTGTAAAATTTACTCGTCTCCAAATTATCAATGAATAATATTTGAATCAATATTTTAAACAAAAAAGTATTTACTAAAAATTAAAAATGGCTGCAACCATTTTTGTCATCAAATTTTTATGAAAGTATCCAGAATTACTCGAAAATTGTGTTATGAAATTATTCTTCTTCTTGGTGTGAAAATGTAGGGAAAAACTTTCTTGTTCCATCAGCTTCTCAAAAATATACTTACGTCGATAATTCCTTCCTTCAATCAATAAATATGGCCGTAAAACCCAGCAGTAATCAGACTTTTTCGAGTTATTGGGACACCCTCTAATTCACTCGTGATTCATATGCGAGACATGGTGCCATGGTTCCGCAATCCTCTGAATAGTTGACATGACTTGACAGATCACATATTAAATTACCAAGTTGCTGTAAGTTGCTTGCTGATACAACAATCAGAAACGTTAATTTTTTCTTGAATAACAATTAGAAGTTGACGGTACAATCACGAATTGTTTACCAGCACGATGCAGTCGCGCATCCAGGGAGGGAGGGAACTAGGGGAACTTAACCCCCCCCCTCCCCGAATGGCCTGTGCCCTTATAAAATTTAGCTGTCTCCCTAGAATTTGACATATGGAGGCTACAATAATTATAAAAATATTGTAGCAAATGGTGTATTCATTGAGAGCTCATGCATTCACCATCGCCCAAAATGAATTAGCTAGTGTATAGTACACCAGTGTTTATAGTCCAAGATCCCAGAGCTGTATGACGTAACTTATTTTCACATGGCTGATTTTCATATAGGGTAACAGGTATAGTGATCGACACCTTAAGCGCATAGAAACTTTCAATTGATGATTTCAGCTTGTAATTCTCTCACAACAAGGTGGAGACCCTTACAATATTACAGTTCAATTATGCTTCTTCGGTAAACACTCAGAACTTTTGGTATATGTTGTTTGAAAACTGAATGAGAATGATTTTTTTTTCGAAGCGTCAGATTTGATAGTGATTGACAGACTTCGACAATCATTGACATACAAAATGATAGTCATTGACATCCTTCATATCATTCACTTACACTCTTGTATATGGAGTAGAACGAACGATTAATGAAAATGTTGATAATGTTATTCACTATATTCAATAATAAAGATAGAAACATAGATGCACATTCACAAGGGCTGTGTATTTTCATGTTCTTTTTTCCATGTAGAACAAGTAAAAATTTTTTCATCTGGTCAAGTTTCCAGAAGGTATGTTTTATCGTCGGTACAATGCCAAAGTCACGAATGTGCTTTTTGCATATGTTCACTATATCGCGATTATGGTCATGGTGTCAATGCCAAAATCGCGAAAGAGTTTGCTAATCCCCCTCTCCTACTTCTGGCCTAATAGAACGAAACGAAATCTATGTTTATAGCACTGTCTTCAATTTTTGAAACACGTTTTTCCCGGAACGTCAAAAAAGCACATCGTGACTTCGGCATTGGACCAACGATATGGTATTCTCTTTAACATGATGATACACATCGTTTGCAACTATAATTTTGGTAAACTTGTTGCAGCGGATGAAGCTTCATCAGGAAAATACAGAAATGTTCTCTATAAAAGCATATTACTCACGAAACAAATTTGCAGCAACCGGTTATTCTGTATTTTCTTCCAATTCAACTCCGGCATTTTCATAATTTTTTACACTTGCAGTATCTGTGGATGTGCTTGGTTTGATAAATCACTGATGAAGTAATGTTGACTTTACAAATCGACTTATTTTCAGGTTCAATTTTTTCAGTTTTTCTTCTCTTCGGCGTCAGTTTTGCTTTGAGAATTGATCTTTTCTTCCCCTCTGCAGCTGGATATTTTTCCTTCTTTTCTATATTTTTCTGTCATCTCTTCCCAGGTGAAAGACATTTTCATGAATAGCAGTTTCCACGAACTTGTTGTTCTCTCTGGAGTCTCCGGCTATTGTAATATATTGTGGAGAAAATTGGAATCATGTTGATGATATAGGATATATCTACTATCATTGTTGTTTGCCGAAGAAACAGGTAAAAAAGATCAAACGACACAATGTGCCCAACTGCGGTAATAATATATGAAGTTATGAGAATTTATGATATTCTCACTTTTTTGGATGACGAAAACAACAAAATTATTCACTTCTTCTTCTTGGTGAGGTGCCTTCTCCAGGCTGATTGGAGGCCTAGTGGTCTAGTGTTCAACCGTATACAGGATAAGAAAGTCAAACTTCAAGACATGCTGTCAAAAATGTCGCGAGTAGACAAGGAAGTCCCTCTCGCCATAGGAATGGGAGGAAGTGGGTATTGGGTTTTCCAGATGTGTTGTCTTGAAGTAATAAAGGTTTCCACAGGTAAACAGGGTATGTTCAACAGCAACATCTGTGTTCCTTCACCAACGGTACAGAGGCCAACCAGAGATTAGCGATTTTAATATTTATTAAACAGGTGATCACTCAAAACACCACTCACCAGTCACAGGTGTTTCCCCTCAAGGTTCAGGAGTTGTTCGACCTCAGACCCAGAGGAAAAACAATAATAATAATAATAATTTATTTCATCTTCAACAATTATAAAAGAATAATATAGACATTATTGATAACTCCCAATGAGTAGCCTTGATCACTTCCGTGCTCCATTCAGAGAAAAATTTTCTGTCTAGCCATCTCCCGATGAACTCCTGAAAGTTGTACGGTGGATGTGAAGCGTCGACTCCCAACCAATGAAAGCTGATTGTGTCCCTGCTCATCCATACATCTGCCCTCTCATAGCCATATCTCATCGTGAGCCGGGGACCAAATAACTTTCAGAAAGTTTCAGGAGCCCAGCTCACAAAGAGATTTCCTGCATTCTCCTAGTAAGTAGTATTTGACCTCTGTCATAGCGAGGGATTTTAGTGTTCACTGACTGTCACAACATGAGTTTCTCGGAGTACCATCTACTGATATTTGGATATTCTCCAGCGTGAAGACAAGAACAATATACAGTTCAACCTGTACTACAGAATAGTTCTTCTCTAGAGGGATGGTCAGTTTGAAACAAGTCCCGTGGACTCCACAAAGTTATCAGAGAACCAAGTAGAGCCTTTAGGAACAAATAGCCTCCATCAGGAACACTCTGTAAGGTAGTTTACTAGGGATATTTAGTGATTGACACCCTCCTAGAAAATAGTTATTGACATGGTGTCAACCAATGTTTATCCGATCCGGAAGAAAGAGAACACAATAAAAAGCTAATCAGTTAAATTCCAACTTCTCAAATACGCGATGAACTCGAATATCAAAATGTGATACTTTCAGACGGTGATAGACACCCTATGTCAATCATTGTTCCGACGTGATATAAACAAGACAGTCATTGACATGCGATTTATTCTGAAAGAAAACATCAATCAAGGGTACGTTTATAGCAATATCCAATCTTTGTAATCTTTCAAACACTGAAAAATTTCTTCCATATATCTCAGATACCCCAATTTAAAGAAATTCACGCATATGTGCAGTCACTTTCCTTCACGTCAACGTCAACGATTGAACCGATTGTCATTACTACACAACTTCGCGACAAATATCTCTTTGCGATCGAAGCAAGGGGCCAAATTACTGAACTAAAACATTCATTGAATGAGTGTTGGACCTTCTAGCATACGTGGGTAGAAGAAAAAAGTCGCTGGTAAATACCAATATGTTATTACGACGGATTAAGTGTGTAGAGTGACAATCACTATCGGGGTGTCAACGACTATACCGCTTACCCTATGTTTTGTAGAATATTATGTCTAAAATAGAATCATAAGTGTCAGAGACTTTCCATGGTCCAAAACTTTTGTCAGACGCTTTAAAGCTCAAAAAAAAAAGAATAAACTTATTTTCACATTTCTGATTTTTAAATATGTTAGTCAGGTAACTATCAAATTATATTTCATAAGTTGGACAAATTGAAGTGACTAAATATCCCCTTTACACAAATATTATTCAGCTGAATGATTTTTGTGTTTAGGGGATGTTGAGTCATTACAATTTGTCCAACTAATGAAATATAATTTGATAGTTACCCCAATAACATATTTAAAAATTAAAAATGTGAAAATAAGTTTATTCATTTTTTTGGAGCTTTAAAGCATCTGACAAATGTTTTGGCACATAGAAAGTGTCTGACACTTATGATACTATTTTAGAAATAATATTCTACAAAACCTTTATAAAAATCAGCCATGTGAAAATAAGTTACGTCATACACCTCTGCGATCTTGGACGATTATGTCTATGTTTATGTTTAATATACAGATCTGTTTGTGCTGAACATCATTAAATTCTCATCATTTTATCCTGTTCATTTAATTTTTGTTGGAGAAAGATGGACCAAAAAATGATCGTAATGTCAGCGGGACACATTCTAATAGCTATTCAAAAAAATTTTACTGATCGTTGTATCAGCAGGCAACTAACAGTTTGGTAGTTCAATCTGTAATTTGTCGGGCCATGTCAACTAAAGCGAGGATTGCTGAAAATGATCGAACCATGGCCCGCTTACGAATCACGAGTAAAATAGAGGATATCTGAACAACTCGAAAAAGTCTGATACCCGCTCTGATTTACGGTCATATCTTTTGATTGCATGAAAAGTCATTAATGTATGTACCTTATTGGAAAGCTGATGACACAAAAAAGTTTTTTATTACAGTGCACATTAACATTACAGTACACCGAGTTCCTGAAACTTTTTAACAGTAATTCTGAATTTTCACATCGAAATTTCATAACAAAAACAGTTGCAGCCATTTATCACTCTTTATATCTCCGGTTATCTCAATTTTAATTGAATATTTTCTCTTCAAGAAATGATGACCATCTCGTCAGATTCCAAAGAAATTTTCATTGAATATTCAGAGTAAAGTAGTTCAAACAAAATCAATTATTTTCGATGATGAAGCAGATGATTCAAGAAAAGTTGAAAAATCGCCATATTTCGTAATCATCGATTTCGACCTAATTTGCTGTAAATGACGTCTAGTGCAACATCTTTGAAGGATCACGTCGAATTACCAAACACCCTGTATACTGATTTTCATATCATTCAAGACATAATTTTGACTCACCACCTATTTCTATGACCTGATTGTTAATGTCAAATTCTCAACCTTGATAAATTGCCACGTACCTAATCTATTTTCAATCTTCAATTATTCATCAACAGAGGAGGGTCTACTTGGAAGCCATCCGTTGTTCCAACAGGAATCCTATCCACACCATCTCCAACGATAAACAACATCAGCCCAGTCACCAGGACCTCTTTGGCTGCAAAACCATCGGAGAATATAGGTGCAATCGGAACAGGACACAATATCTCAGCTAAACCATTCGTGAGTATTCGAAAAATAGATTGTTTCACGATTTGAAATTTTTTCCTTTTATCTTTATGTATGAATTTCAAATTTTTTTCTGATATATTTTATATTTTTGAACGTTTCATATTGTCCCAAACTTTTTGATTGTGCTATTTTCAACTACGTTTCATTTATCGAAACATTATTTAATTTGAATCTCATATGAATTGGTTCGTAAATAGTTCAAATTTATCCAGGAAAAATGAAGGGTTCTAAATGTCTATTTGAAATTGGTTGAAAATCATATAATGAATCAGAGAACCGACAAAATTGTTATTATTTTTATTTATTCTTTGATCTCAGAAAGATCTGAACAAAACCATTCTCCCATTTTGAAAATTTGTTAAAAGTCAATGAGATCCAAATGTAAACAGCCGCGGTTGTGTTCTAGGCTAACGGGACATTAAACGGAGCACCAAAAGTAGTCAACAATCAATACAACAGCCCTCTCAAGTTGTACTCTGAAGAAAGTATAGCAGAAACTTTGTCGGCACAAACAGAAGTATTATCGACAGGAGCACTAGGGTGAGTAGATTTTCTCATGAAAATATCGAGAAAAGGATTAGAATATATTATGTTCATAAAAAAACAAAATGAATACCTACCTAATATGTGTCAGTTTCCGCTCAGTTCAAAAGAAGGTCTAAGAACAATCCTCATTACATTTTCGTGACACTATTTCAAATTCTGCTACCTGCGAACCATCAATAATAGAGTTAACTAATTGGACTGATGAACCCTGAATTGCAATTTCGAGAATTTCAAGGTGGAGTTCAGGGCTAAATACTGGCAATATTCATTCTTTTTAGTAAATAGGTAAAATCCATTCGAAAGGAGGGAGATTTAAACATTTTCTCGATGATTCAGACAGACGAAACTAATAGAATCCAATCAAAACTTAATCGTTCGTTCTTAAATAAAGGAACGACTCCTTATGGAAGATTTCGTGAAAATCGTATTCAAGACAGTGTGAACATTTTCCTCAATTGACTGGAGTAAGTTTGTGAAATATTCCCTCTTCTCGAAATGAATACTATAATAAAATGACTTTGTGTCATTATATACATGTTGTATTTCGCTCGTTTCTTAAGTCGAATGCAACTTCATTAACTCCGATTCACCATGTATTAAGCCTTTCAACAATTATCTCAATTGTTGTTTCTCCAATATTCAAGATTTAAATACTCTTTCATTAAGCCAACCGAATTACGCGTCACTAATGACGTAAATGATGCGTTCTCTAAACGAGCAATGACGTCTATTGAGGATGTCATAAATATGCTCCTCAAGATCTATTTGGAGATACTAATAATCATCTAGATGTTTGTAATTTGAGTCACTATGCATCAAGTTATTGAAATATTCGTGAATGGGACATACTTGGTTGATTGGATACGTTAGTTGCCTCTCCGAAGAAACAATTCAGTCTTTATTATTTTGTTTTAATTTTTTTTTATTGGTCTAAGTAGTAAACAGCAGTTCGGTTTAACGAATAAACTTCACTTTTTAAACTCTCCCAACTGATTCCAGAGATTTAAACCATATACATCAGCCATGTCTGTACATTTTTTCAAGCAATTGTGAAGTTTAAGAATGAGATGAATCCTGGATATTTTGCGTTCACAAGTAATTCTGAAAATATTCGCAACTTGCTCAACTTCAAACGATCCTTTCCATACAAAATCATTTTTGAAACAAAGGTGAATTCAAATAGCAATCATCGAAATGAATACCACTTTCAATCATCTTTTATCATAGGAATTTAAAATGGTATTTATTTCGATGATTACCTTCTATTTTGAATTCATCTATGTTTCAAAAATTATTTTGATGTGGCCTCCGTAAAGGCAGAGAAGTTTTTGTTTTTCGATTTATTATTTTTCTCAAAAATACAAAATCATGTTCTGATATGAATTTATCATACTTTTCTCGAAGAAGATACATTATTATTGATTAATTGATATTGTAGACCATTGTTTCGCTAAGTACCATGCTATTGTAGTAGGTATTCTTCACAATGTATTGACACTCACGAATATTTCTGTTAAAAAACCATGATCATATGAATTTTCATATGAAAATTTTATGTATGTCAAGAATCATCCAACATCATAAAAGGTAAAATCTGATATGTTGAATCACTTAATATCCACATGATGTTTTTGAAATTATATAGGATAAAATTATAAGGATAACCAAAATCAAAATTGAGAAAAATCACTCATAATAAAATATGATGATACTTGGAAACGTATCAGTGATAGAACCTGGACATTTAAAAAGCTGTAGGATCTATTGTGAGTAATGTCATCCAACAAGAATTCAGTTCCACCATAATTCATGTCGTGGGGCAGATTACGTATCAGTCAGTGTTTTTTGGGTTAAATGAAAATTTTCATGAAATTTTTTTATTACCTACAGTGAATGTGATATTTTGTGGAAAGATCACATTATACATATACCACTATTTTGTGAAACTTTCAAATCCACAAACAGTAACATTCTAACTCCTTTTGTTCCTGAAATACAGGGCGAAAATAGAAATGTTAACTTTTGATGATGTTGTTATTTCTCAGGCCCTATATAAGATAGTAAAAAAATGGAAACAGCTTCTGGTATATAACTACATAAAAGTCAGTGGCCGATTAAAATTGTTTTTAGAGCACTGCTTAAAGATTCTGCACACACTGGGTATTTATTTAATGGAACATCATGTATATTTCAACGTCAAACTTTTGCAATCATTTTTCTGAATACATTGATATATCTCGATCTAATCTACAATGAGATTCAGCTTCAAAAATCTGCGAAATCTATTTTAATGTTTGTTGATTTAATAGTTGGCCATGAAATTTTTCACACATGCATTTAAACATGAATATTTAATTTTTTTCTTCAACATTTTTGAATATATATTAAAGAGTGATATTTGAGTTCATGTTTAAAACTATAATTAAATGAATAGGTTTAAATCACATGGCTTTTTGAAAGAGTAATAACTAATTATTGAAATAAAAACAAATATGGATTTCTTTTATTTTTGAAGCTAAAATTTATTGAAGATTAGATTGTGATATATTCTGAATTCCGAGAAAAAATTCGACATTAAAATATACAGGATGTTCCATATAAAAATTACAGGTTTATGCCAATTTTAAAAACTGTGATCTAAAACGAATTTTTGAATACGCCACTGACTTTTATGTGAAAATATCTATCATAGGTAGTGTCGATTTTTTTCTCTCATACAGGTGAAGTGAACATTTTCGTTTTTGCCCTGTATTTCAGGAACAATAGCAGTTGAAATATTTCTGTTTGTGGACTCACAAAAAAGGGATACAGGATCGCGAAAACCGCGTGTCTCTATATTTAATAATAATAATAATAAACTTCAGTTTTCATCAAAATGGGAAGCAGTATTCAAATCAGAGGAAAACAATTTTGTAGGTAACAATAGACCAATTTCAGTAATGAACAATATTCCCAAAGATTTTCAAAATACTTCGAAATAAGCTAACAGCTGTCTTCAATGTCAACAACTCAATAACCGATCGCCAATATGATTTCATAAGCAACTCTACCCGCTTGCTCACAGCAATTCCGATTACGCCGGACAAAACTACCCGGACACGACGTCAGTAACTTCGATCACTTGTGAAAGACAGAGGGCGCGTACACAAACATGACTGTCGTCGTGTCATTGTCCGATAATCCGGAACATGGATGATTAATCGTCGACTCCAAATTTGTTTGAATTTTCGAAACATTTTTCCGGCAAAACTCCAGACAAATTCTGAGGCAATGATTCATCATCCATTCTTCGGCTTTTCTGAAAATTGCGCTGTTAAAAATTTTTTGGGTGATCATTGAAAAAATATGACGTCAAGGCTGAAGGACCCTTGGTCGATGGCCATTTGTAACATAGTACAATAAACTACAGTTACTACTATTATGACGTCATTCTTTAAAATTCTCATGTCACAGGGTGATTGTGATCAAACAAAGATTAGTACCTGCGTGAAAAATATTCAATATCGTACTTATAAAATTTGTTTCTCACCTTATCCAAATACTGTTTGTGAACACCATATTTCAGCGGATATGTAGAATACGTAGTTTCGAGAATATCGGAGGTTTTGAGAGATTGTTTTTTATTCACTTAGTGTTACGAAATTACACATCAGTCTTCGTACGTGACCACAAAATTAACTTTTTATTTACTGAGATGAAAGAAGTCAGATGGCCTCATCTGGGCCTCATGGTCAAGTACAACTAGACTTTTGCGATGCTTTGATCATTAAGAATGACAAAACTTTTAGTTCTGTCCAGATGGTGTTTTGTGAGAATCTATATTTTCCCGAAATATTAGAAGATTCTGGTGCCCAGCCCCCGAAATTCTCCTCCATTGTAACCAGCAGCGGAATCCAAAGCTCAATTTTCTCGAAAGTACCCACTGGCCTGCCAAATTGTTTATTTCAGGAGCATCCAAATAGTCCCCCGAAATAGAATGCGCCAGAAACGTCACGTGCCCTACCGGCTTATGTAACTCCATAGCAGATTCGGGACGTCCGTTGAGGTCTCGACTATTATGCAAATCCGATCCTCCTCGGCCGAGCGATAACTATAATTCGCCGAAAAATTGGATTTAGGCCAAGAGCAATATAACGTTCTATTTCTCCGTTTCTGATGTTTGACGTTCCATTAGGCGCTTTCGAAACTGTGCCATTAAATTATTATATAGATACATACGCTCATAATGACTAAATAGTGGAATAAGGGCGTTATTTTATGAAGTAGAGCATTTTGCTAAATGCCCCCCAGATTTGATTCATCGCATCATTTCACAGAACTCCAAAATATTTATGCCGTTTTCCTTTTTCTTTACTCCATCGTAACCCCTTTAATCATCTCATCTCTAAAACGTACCTTCAATTTAGTTTTTGGAAAGGACGTTGAATTTTTTCAACACAATTTGGGTACCTATACTCGGTATATTAGTTACATACAGGAGCAGCATATTTCTTTATTTTGCTATTCACGCATATTCTCCAAATTGTGATGCTGGAAATATAAGAATATGAATACATGAAATTAAATAATTTTACAGATTATATTTATAATAAAAGAAATATGAATACGAAGTGTCACGAAACAAAACACAACACTAAAACAAAATAGATAGCGAGTTTTGATGCATTGTGAATAAATACCTGATTAATAAAAGGAGAGTATAGAAGAAATGATGAATCAAATATATGAATGAAACCACACACAGATAGATAACAGAATATTTTTTTTAATAAAATGATAATTCGAGTGTCTATAAAATATGTATAAAATAATAAATTGGGTTTGAAAATATAAAACAGTTCAAGATAGGTATAGATTAAATAATATTATGTAATAGGTTAAAAAATTTAAATAGGAAAAAGACATTGTTCCCAAAAGTGGTGACAAATGGTGGTGACAAGTGGTGATAGATGAAACATATACAAAATTTACATTCATGTGTGGGGGTGGAAGAAATGTTGCCTTTATGAATTAGCTAGATTAAACCCGCAGCTTCGGTTCCGGTATTTTGTTGTAAAACGCTAGTGTACAATGTATTATGTGTATATAACTTTCTAGACGAGGGCCAAATTTACTACATTATAGTGAAATTCCAATCATAAGCAGGCCTCTGGTTCCGAAGTTATGTAGATGAACAAACTAACAAATCACGTGGACTTTTACATTTATAATATTAGTAGGACAGTACGAATGAGTGAGGATGAATGTGAAACACATACGGTAAAGAACACTAAAAAAAACTCCTTAGGCTCAGTTGCAACCCACGACGTCATCACGGTCATAGTCAAAATGAGGGTGGATTTTTGTTTAATTCTGATTTAATTATCAAGAGTTTTGCTTCTACGATCTACGTCATTGAAAATTAATAGGTATAATAGTATATTATTTAACGAGCAGTAATGCAAGTCATAACTCCCGCAGATGAAGTTTGCAGCGCGAGCCGGAGGCGAGTGCTGTAATTCATCAAGGGAGTTATGACCATTACTGCAAGTTGAATACTATACTTTATCCACAACTATAATAATATACATTCTTACTATCACACATCATTCTTGAAAATTTTTGATACACCTTTATATTTATTTGTTTTGGGATTTCCCGCAAGCAATAAATTCTGTACCTACTGTAGAACTAGCTGCTTGTCATATTTCTGGAAGTGTACCTACATAATATTTCATCCTCACTATCGGAGGTCTTATTCAGAAAAATATTCACAACAATAATTAGGTGTCAACTAAATTTGAAAACGTCAGAATTATTCAAGTGACATTACTCCCATCGATAACAATAATGAGATGTTCGCTCTCTGTCAACCGGCTCGTACAGAAGCACAGAAGAAGCTTGAGATTCGGTTGTCAAATAATTCTATGAGTCTATTCTGATTAATCACAGGGAGTTATAGGCGGGAGTTATTATAACTCCCGCTGTTTGTTCATAGATACTATTAATTGCTCAAATGCAGTTGAATAATGAATACATTATTCAATAGGAGTGGATAAAAAGTTATATTTGCCACATATAATATGATGACGGGTTAGGTTAATTCAAATTGTCAGTTCAGCTTCTTTGACGTGTTCCTGCCATATCGAGGGCCTGAAGCACCGATGCGTCCAGCCCCAGGGTTTCAAGCTCTAGACTGGAAAGCGGTAATTGTCAAAGAACGGGCTGACTAAAGGTAGCGCTGACAATATTTCATGAAAAAAAAACAATATTCTTGGGTTTTCCTTGTTGTGTAGAATTGAATATTTTTATTCTCTATATGTAGAATAATGAATGTCTATATTATCTCCTATATCTGTAGGAGAAGGAGCAAGCTGAAATATCTGACATACCATTGAGTATCCCAAGAACGATCTACATACATACAAAAGGCTAAAATATAGTAAAGTTAACTTTACAGTATTTTAAGAACATCGACCAATATTGTTCCTTCACGAAAATGTATAATACGTTTTAGGTATTTTTTAAGGTATCATTATTCATTACTATTCATCTCTGATGACGAAAATTATTTGACAGCTCATTCGAAAAGTTCTCCCAAAAAGGACAATGTTCGAATCGGCTCTCAACTATTCTTCAAGCCCGGAACTGCAATCGAACAACAAAGCTAATAATCTACAAAATTTATTCAAATCATTGGTTCAAGCTCTTCAAACAAAATCCGGGAATACATAATGTGAACTAATTGCATGTTGCACAATCAAGAACCTTTTCTGCAGAGGCGTTTTCTCGATGGTTCGTGAGGTATAGGATATCTGTAAATGTATAAATAATTAGGCTATGCCTTTTACTTCGTGAGCCCATCAAATGTCGAGCCACAAAAATTTAGAAATAACAGTGCTTTACTAACTGATTGAATATTCTATATTTCCATACGTATACCGCTCAATATTCTGCGAGTTAACGAAATCATTAATGAAAAAATGAAATTAATTGATTTGTTATGGCAGCACCAAATGTTCAACTTATACCAGACGAAAACCGTAGAATCTGCATCAAATTATCTACAATGACATACAGGGCGATAAATAAGGATCAAGCTCAGTTGAGATGAAGAAGAATATGAAAAGAATAAACTTCTGTGCGTTCAGGATTTCCTCTGCACAAGGGGAGATATACAGGGTCTATCACGAGGAACCTCACCCATATTTATACGGGAAACTACTGAACGTATTTTCATGAAATTCAGCACTTGTAAGTATTTCACGACGCTGATGAAATCTAAAATATTTTCAAGGCATGAGCACCTCCGGTTTTTCCGGAAATGACGTCAACTTCCGTTTTTCAAATAAGAACACCTTTTTTTTATTGCAGAAATAGATTCCTTGGAAAATTTCAAGTTATTTTGATGTAACATTTTTCAGTTTTGGTTGGAAAATTCTCTCTGAGCGGGAAAATTCGAAAATAGAGCTCCGCTTAAACAAGAATAACTTCGAGGTTTTTGAATGGAAAATTTTCATTTTTGGGATTTTTCAAGATGTAAGATTGATGTATCCACTTTAAAAATCGAAATCGCTATTCATGGGACAGGGGGTGAAAAAATCGCTTTCAAAGTTAGGGATGACAAAATCGTGAAAAATCAATTTTTTCAAATTAGAACCCCATTTTTTATGGCAGATATTGAATCTACGTTAAAAAATAATGTGAGTGTATGCATCACACCCTTGCCCTAAAGTGGATATTTTCTGAGTTATTCACAAAAAACTGTTTTTCGTCTTGAATTTTCAGCTATTTCTTTTCCCTTCACGCCAAAAAGATGAAATTTTCAGGAACTGTTATTTGAACCATGCTGTAGATTTTTCACCCCTTCTTGAAACCGACTTCAAGTTACTATTAGGAGAACCATGGCAAACTCTCGCAGTTATAACTAGAGAAGATGCTCAAAGTTTTGACCGTTAATTTCTAGACATTTATTTATACGTTTCAGGAATGCTTCGTG
This sequence comes from Hippodamia convergens, assembly GCA_038502775.1. Lineage (NCBI taxonomy): Eukaryota > Metazoa > Arthropoda > Insecta > Coleoptera > Coccinellidae > Hippodamia > Hippodamia convergens. The sequence continues at coordinate 35,155 of JAVSIQ010000831.1, read as the reverse complement.
CGTTGCTCTTCTTATTTCATCGGGAGGAAGAGATCTGCAAAAGTGTTTAAGAACCAAATTGAGTTTCAAAACTATGAATCTAAAAATCTAAACAAACCTGAACGCATTTCTCACTCGTTCTATGCAGTCCTCTTTATCAGTCAGGGGAGTTGAGTAGACAATATTTTTTATCCTACCCCAAACATAATAGTCTAAAGGAGTCAAACTAGGAGAACGTGGTGGCCAAAGATGTGGACCATTGTTCGCCAACCATCGATCTTCAAATAGCCTGTAGAGGATATTTGACACATTGAGTGAATTGTGTGGAGGCGCGCCATCTTGTTGATACCATAAGTCATTATGGTTCTGAACTAGCGGCTCAATTATTTGAGTCAATATGTCAGAATATCTATCTCCTAAGGGAGAACATTCTTTAAATAATGCAAACATGTGTAGTGTTCTATCTTACCAGTTAAGTCCCATCATAAATGTGAACATCGAGAATTGCATTATTTTTGATGGCGCAAAAAACATTGAAACTCCAGGTCTCTTGAAAGTTCCATTGTCTGAAGTGGTGGTTGTTCTCTTCATCCCAATAATGACTGTTTTGCCTATTGAAAGAACCATTCTTTGTGAATTTAGATTCATCTGTCCAAATTATACATAGCTTCGCAAAACTCTGTTCTCCTGACGAAATCAGTTTCCTTCAAATGCTGTACCCTATTGAATTTATATGGGTGCATTTTATGTTTTTTTAATATTCTCCAAACACTCGATTGAGATAATCCCAGATCAATCTCGGCATCTTTGAGAGAATTTTGATTCACACGAAAATATGCAAGAACTGTAATTTCGTTGTTCTCATCTTCTACTACAATTTTTTCTCTGTGTATAGTTTTCTTAACGAAAGATCCGACATTTCTCAAGTTTGTCATGGTTCTGTTAATGGTATCTCTCGTTGGTCTGGGTCGGTCAGGAAACCTCTCAATGAATAGTCGAATCGTTCTATCTACAACTTTATTACATTCTCCATGAAGTAGAATGGGATTTAAATAATCTTCATTGGTAAAATTAAGCATAGTGATCGATTTTATAACTTAATACGAATTATCACCAAATTAATAGTAAACACAAAATGCTACTGGATGAAGAGGAATTTGGCAGATGTAATTAATGATATCTATCATTAAAAAAAAGAATGTAAAACATGGTAAGTTTTTGCATATGGTTCATAAGGAATTATTTATTTATCACTGGAGAGAAAACCGATGGCCGATTAGTTGAAATGAAGAGGTTTCCGATACAAATTCGAATCAAAATTCGGTTTAGGAACAACCTGTAACTTTTTTCTCTTGCATATTAGGGTAGTAAAATCTAAAACATGGTTTAAGTAACAATTCCTGAAAATTTCATCTTTTTGGCGTGAAGGGAAAGAAATAGCTGAAAATTCAAGACGAAAAACAGTTTTTTGTGAATAACTCAGAAAATATCCACTTTAGGGCAAGGGTGTGATGGATACACTCACATTATTTTTTAACGTAGATTCAATATCTGCCATAAAAAAATGGGGTTCTAATTTGAAAAAATTGATTTTTCACGATTTTGTCATCCCTAACTTTGAAAGCGATTTTTTCACCCCCTGTATCATGAATCGCGATTTCGATTTTCAAAGTGGATAGATCAATCTTACATCTTGAAAAATCCCAAAAATGAAAATTTTCCATCCAGTTATTCTTGTTTCAGCGGAGCTCTATTTTCGAATTTTCCCGCTCAGAGAGAATTTTCCAACCAAAACTGAAAAATGTTACATCGAAATAACTTGAAATTTTCTAAGGAATCTATTTCTGCAATAAAAAAATGGTGTTCTGATTTGAAAAACGGAGGTTGACGTCATTTCCGGAAAAACCGGAGGTGCTCATGCCTTGAAAATATTTTAGATTTCATCAGCATCGTGAAATACTTATAAGTATTTCATGAAAATACGTTCAGTAGTTTCCCGTATAAATATGGGTGAGTTTCCTCGTGAAAGACCCTGTATAGCATAATATGAGTTTCGAATATTTTCTATCGCAGCTTCATTAATGGGGTACAAGAACATAAATATAAGCCATGATATCCTTCGAATTTTTTCAGAATCAATTTGAGACTTTAACCTTTACTTTTATAATTGATGAGCAATGATATCGTTAGAATACCATGAAATCATTGACTGTTAAGAGGAATGAAGACAAGGATTCCATTCATTCCAATTGCAAATAATCGGTGTACTGAATTGAATGTGATTTCTGCATGTCATATTCTCAAATTACCGAGAAATAAAATGAATGCTCAATTAACTTTCAATTAAACCAATCTTCTGAGAACTAAGAAAGAAAATTGATAACGTAATGCATGTATGGGCGAATACAAGCCTGTTCAGGTCTATTTATTATGAAATATCAGAGATGTTCCCAATAAAAATGTTCGAGTTGCAACATTTTTTTTTGTTGAGTAAACACTGTTCTCCCCAAATGTTAACCGCATATCTTGTAAAGACTTTTATTACTTGAATCTTGGTTCAAAACAACTTTGTTGATTTCTCCCATTATGCCTGAAGTGCGTCAACATGATTGTGGGATCAAGAAGTTGATGATTTTTTCTTGAAAAATATGATTTTTGATATTCATATTCTATCAGACAATTACACTGAACAATCAATGCCGCATTTTGAACAAAGTTTTAACTACCTAACTACCTCCTCAAGCAATTAACGATAATAAATATGATGCATGAAAAACCTAGGAGTTCAATGCAAAACCTCAGAACGACGACATATGGATATATCCTTATATACTCGGAGGTTGAGATTTGAAACGTTTCTTATTGGTTGGCTGCATCTTGAATTCAATCAACATATTCTTGATGAGATGTAGGACATGATAGATAAGCTGCTTCATTGTGTTGCCACAAATAAAATACAGAGTATTTAGCTCCGGCAAATCATGTGGCCATGCTATTTTCTTTCCTTGACATATACATATGTTTCGACAGATGTTCATTAAATCGAGGCATTAATTTCCCTTTATTTTGGTAAAGAACCTTTGTCCTTATACCACCTGCTTTCAACAATGTTAAACCATCCATCATCAGTGAACACGAGAGGGTTCCATCTACAAAATTTTTTACAAGAATTCGTCTATTCGGCCATTTTCAAACATTTTTACCAGCATCAAATTATTTTTGCAAATAGCACCGCGAACGGAGGCTTTAAAAGATAACTGAGATGCTGTTTGTTGGTGGTACCATCTGTTGGGTATTTTCTCAACTTTATGATTAGAAGTAAAACACTACCTCTATTAAAACTGCGTTTATTTTACCAAGAAAAAATGATGATTCAAAGCTGAACGTTACTTTTAGCCTCTTCTAGTTGACTGTGTACTGTTAAATGTTTCATCTCATATCGTTGTCTCCACGTGGGCCTCTCACCCCTTGGACGTTACACATGGCACTACTCTTTTTTGAATTCTATGACGGAACGTTAATAAGGGTAATATAATATCAAACACCATCCACACCAAAGCAAGCTTCGTCAGACCACATGAAAAACGAAAAAAATAATTATTTTGTACATGTTATTGGAGTAGCTATAGACCAAATTTTTTATTATTCTTCTGGTACCATGATCTTTCAAAGATATTTGGCCATGAAGTTGATTTACGGTCGTCTTTTTCAGAGAAACTAATAATGCCATCAACTGCATTCTTCTATCTTCTTTTGTTTTCGGGTTATAGGCCAAAATTGAAATTTGGGCGATTTCAACTTTGGTCATTATCTCCGTTTCTGTTTGTGCTAGAATGTTGAAATTAAAACCTTATACAGGCACTTTTTTCATAACAATCCAGTGGCGTACCATGTTTTTTGACAACAGGTTTCCTTGCTGAGCTATAACATAAAGTTGTGTTTTTTCTTATAGAAACAATAGTTTATTATGATTCAGAAAGAATCATCACTTTTTTCCGTTTCAAAATTATACAGGGTGGGCCACGTAAAACAGTTCAACCCCCATGTTTCTGAGTATGCTCCAGAAAATGCTTCGACAGGTTAATCTTTTGATACCAAATAGGAATTGTTAAGTATATTCATGAATAGAATTGCAAAACCTTTGCAATGATGTGTCACTCGAACCCAATAAAGTTTTGGATCTTGAAGGGGCTGCCACCCCGATTAGGGGTATGATCATAGACCACTGACCTCGAAGTCAAAAAGCGTTCTAACCATTTTCTATAACTTACGCACGGAAATATAGGTCAGTAGGTATTTTTTTACGTGGATCACCCTGTATAATGATATATTTTTGAAACAGTAAAAAGTGATGATTCTTTCTGGGTCATAATAAACTATTGTTTCCATAAGAAAAAACACAACTTTTTGTTATAACTCAGCAAGAAACCCTATTGGAAAAAAACGTAGTACGCCTCTGGATTGCTATTAAAAAAGTGTCTGTATAATGTTTTAATTTCAACATCCTAGCACAAACAGAAACGGAGATAATGACCAAAGTTGAAATCGCCCAAATTTCAATTTTCGCCTATAACTCGAAAACAAAAGAAGATAGAGGAATTCATTTGATGGCATTTTTAGTTTCTCTGAAAAAGACGACCGTAAGGTACCATTCATTTTCCTCTAGCTCGTCGGGTTGAAAAGTTGTAGTTCATGTATCACCAATTTTGCCCACCCTGTACATTTCCCGTACCATTGCCTCAAATTTTCAAACCGCGATATTTTTCTGGACTACCTACGCTTGCCTAGGATTTTGATCTCTTTAATAAACTGTGAAATTTTCTTTTACTCCGAATGTCTTATACGATGGGACCAAAATATTCTGATTTGCATCATTTGATTGTTCCAACTAAATCTTTGACCATACCATTAAGAACTATGTTATTACTAATTTCGTCTGCCCACCTAATTTTTAGTAATTGCCGTTACACTTATATCTCTAATGATGAGCATTATCTCGGTGAGTGTCCATATTTCCATGCAGAACAAGAGAACTGGAAAGACACAGCAACATGCCATCTCTTAAACACTCATTATCATCTTCACGAGTGCAGATTAAGCTTCCTCTATTCTCTTATCTTTATACTTGGGTCCCATTGATCATTGAGGTTGCTACCAGGATACACTAACCTTTTAAAGCTATCCAGCTTTGTGCAATTGACATTGATGACATCATCAGCTAATAATCACATTTTTTTTAATTAAATATTACACGAAATCGTCAACAAGTGTTAGTTATACTATTTATAAGTGTGTAGATCTTCTTCGTTATCAGATATTATTCACGTTACCCCGTGAAAATTGATTCCTTCAGAGGCATCATTGAGATTCTCAATGAATATATCCTCTGAGTGGAAGTTGAAAATTAAGGGTAAGAGAATGCATCCTTGTCGCACTCCTCGCTTGAAGCTGATTTCATTCCATAGTTGGCACTCACCGGCAGTAGCATTCTAGCTACTTATCAAAATAAATTACTCTAGATCTTCGCCTGCTTCCATAGTCCATTTTAAGGGATTTTTCAGAAATTCGAAATCGAAATTTTCAACGGTTTAAGAAAAGCTACACAATCGAAAATTTGTTTCACAAATACAATCCATCGTCCGAACAATTTTCTGTTTTATAGAAAATAAAAGATTTTTTCATTTCAGGGTAAATTTCAAGAAAAACGAAAAAAATTACGACGCCAGTAAAAGTGCTGTGCTGAGTCTCCTGAAAGAAGAAGAAAGCAGTCCAAAATCACCAGATCATATAGGTTAGTATTCTTTCAACTCAATATCAACCTGAACTCAAGGTCTTTTTCGGGATTTTTGCATTTGGGTATTATCACCTTTTTATTCATATTTCCACATCATTCACCAGTGAGACATCTGCAACTACATTTCGATTATGTAATTTCATTTATCTTCATAATTAAACTGATAAGTCAACTCTGTTGGATTTGAAGAAGAAAAAACCCATGCAGTCTAGAAAATAGCCAGAAAACGAACTCGATAACACCATAATAATATAGAATCTACTTTTTTTATGTGGAAAATAAACCAAAAACTGACACGTTTTTTCTAACTGTTTTCGGGGTATCATACCCAAAAGATAAAAATTTCTTATCGGACCACATCTTTCTTATGATCATATTCTAGGAACATTCAAATCTCAACAAATTTTTAATAGTTGCCTTCTCGTGAAAATAAAATAGTTTCTTCACAATATCACATATCATTATTTCTCTCTCTGTTTTCCGTTTATTCACTACTAACGAACACAACCAAGCATTTATGAAAAATTTGTTGGTATTGCTGAAAGCTCCAAATCTTTCACGTCCATATTTTCAGTTCTGTACCTAAATGCATAATATTAAATATTTCATTGAGAAACTCAAAGAATCAACAATATATGAATGAATTTAAGGCATTTAAATTAAAAAAAAATGGTGAGCTTGTAACTCTCGAGGTAGAGATTTCCAGTTGAAAATACTCAGAGTGAGAGATTACCTCAGTCTTTGAATTCCCAAATTTTTTTCTCGAGGCGGCTGTGGTATCAACGAAGGGTAAATTTAAAGTCAACTGCGACTCTCATTTGCATTTGCATTCGCAAATCGCAATATCTATAGATGTGGAAATACTCTATTGTACTCCTTCACGGGATTATACATTTGTTCCTCTCATTTAAAATTGAAATCTGCCGAAAGAACACCATCGGCCTTCTGCAGGGGTAGACGCAGCACCCTCCCCAGTAGCTGTTGCTGGTCTTAGACACGTTACTGCACCTGAAAATAAACCTCAGCCTCCATCTCCACAGCTACCTCCTGGTCAAAATGTTTGTGCTGATTGTGAGAGGCTAATTGTGTAAGTATTATAAGGGATAATATGTCTTCTACTGATTTCCAATATATTTCACCCTCAGAGTCAAACATTGATTTCTCCGATTCTATAGAAGGTATTCTTTGTTGAACTCTAAATCGAAAATTATATTATAACTTGTTATAAAAATAAATATGTATGGAAAAAAGGCTCGTATCAAGAGTTTGTGTCACGCGGTATGTAGGAATCGATAACAAACATTGTAGATGAAAGTCTCAGTAGGATGTATCAAAAATATAAAATTAGGACTACCGTGACGATAACCAGCATAGGGTATTTCATTAGAAGTATAAACTTCCTTATAGTGCGATGCAATGATATGTATTCATAGCAGAATATATTGCAGTGAAACTGAAATCTGATTACATAGACTCTAATCCGTTGACGAAGCCTTTCGAATCTTAATATGTTAGATAACAGAGATGAATTAATTGAATAATATCAGTCCGTAATCACGAAGAGTGTGTCACAACGAAAACTGTCAATAACCAATACTAATGATAAATATAATAATAGATTCAGAACAAATGCTATGTTTTTGGCAGAAACATAATAATAATTTGTTTTCGAAGACGAATCGAATCATTATTGTTTTTATGATCCCTAAAAACAGTGCTCTCAGAATGCAAACTTTCTACATTGTTGTATCGGCTCTTTCGTGTCTACATTGACATTATAAATCAGATTTCGTGATCTAATTTGAAGAACACCCAGAGAACTGTTGGTGCTGATAGTGATAAAAGCGATCGTACTTGCGATCTAGTCAAAAAATTCAAGGACGGAGGGAATTCAAAACGAAAAAGTTAAGTTCTGTAATTGAAGCTGAAATATTCGAATGATATATTTTTGAAGGAAGAATGCGTACCTCCAAAGGAAAAGAACTACTATCAGCCTTCAACAACATTGAAAGTAGTCCGAAAAGATTGAATTATAAAAAGAATTTGGTAGTAGATATAGATATTTCTTATGATATATAACTTGATTTACCCATCGCAAGTCAATATGTGAAGTCAATACCTTCAATAAATTTTGGTTTTAGAAAAAAAATCAAATTTATGTTTGTTTTTCTGATAATAGGCCATGAATTCTTTCACATATATATGCATTTAATTATTACTTTTTTAAAACGCCAACGGCCTTAAACCTTTTCATTTTATTATATTTTGAACATGAACACAAAATATTAGTTTTAAATATAAACTTAAAATGGTGACAATGAAAAAAACTTCAATATTAATATTGGAATTATGCATGTTTTAACCAAGGATCTACTATTGAAGAAACATTAATAGATTCTTCTGATTTTTTGAGCTAAAATTCATTAAAAGTTAGGTTGTGATACATCAATGTATTCAGAAAAAAAATGCAAAAACTTGACATTAAAATATGCATGTTCCATTTGACACAGTGTACACGGGGAAAAGTGAGTTTTTCCTGATATAATGGCTCCTCATCAATAATACTAATGGCTAAAAGTGTCCAAATTCAAACTTTTCTACCTGTAAATATGCATATGTTCTATAGAGCCTTGAAATCAATGTTTCTCTCACATTAGGTATGCAACACCAGGAACAATGAGATGATATCGCAGAAAATTTTCCCGAAATCAAAGGTTCCTTTTTTTGGTGGAACTCATTTTTTACAATTTGTTTTTTGATCTGCAGTCACATCGCCTTATTACGCTTCGCATAGTCACGCGATCGGCAGTAGATCCAGGTCTCCATGGATCGACACACATCACTACAATAACCATGATCACTTCAGTCGTTCGAACAGCCGACAAAGCACTAATACTTTGTCTCCTAGGAATGAAAACAATGACGAACAAGTTACTATTTGCACTTTATGTGATAGGGTCATTGTGTAAGTCCAACCCCACATTGTTGGAGAATTTTATCGATGTCTGCACGAATACATGAGGGTAATTCGATACTTGAACCACCAACATGCTGTCAGCATTTGAGTCTACAATTTTGTCATTCATCTGTAAGGTGATCAAACTATTTCAGACATCAATGCTCACAGTTATAAAAACTCTGAATATAAAATTTTGTTTATGCGTTTCTGTCTGATTGTATAGTCAATTGTCACTAAGGGAGGTGAAATACGAATGATCAGTGGATAAAAATAATTTTTTCTATGAACCTCTTCATTCAGAAGAGAAATGCTTGTGATAGGTTTCACAAAACTTTAATTTTCCGATCAGAAAATTCCAACCAATCAAAGTACATAGTTGATTTTGAATCTCAACAAAACTTGGTGGCTCTAATCAATTTGACAGTTGATGATCAGCCAAAATTTATGAAGCTTCAGTCTTCGCTAGGGATATACAGTGAGATATAACGTTTGGTATATGCTGGGACTGCTTTAACACCAAATCGAAAATGATATCATTATGAAGGTCATGATCTGCTTCGTTCACTGCGCCTTGTGAATATGAAAAACCATAGTTAGGGCAAAACCATAATACGTGACTTTTTCATTTGTTTTCATAAAGGTTACTTGCCATATAATGATTCAAACCAGTTCCGAAGATGTAGGTACTCTTATTTGATATTTTTTTGAACATCAGGATGTCCTTGTACTCTGGGCGTAAGTTGACAAGATCCATACAAAAGGCATATTATGAAATAAGGACTGTGTACGTTTTAAATCTTACTAACAATTCTTTGAAAATTATGACTTGCTAGAATATAGTTATAGTATATAATTTTAGGAATGTCCATAATATCACTGACCATTTTTTCTATGAGCTGCTCATCTCATTTTTTCTGTTTATCGTTCTTGTGTCCAGAAAATTATTTCTTCCTTTTATTTAGTTACTCTTGCTTCCAGTCTTTGGGCTATATACGTTCTTTTGTCAGTATTTGTGACAAAGTTTTTAGTATACATTCTATTTGATCATTCACTACTTTCACTTTTTTTATCTCCTAATTTTTTTTGTAGTTTTTACCTTCATCGCTTCTTTGATATTTCGCTACTGTATTATGGGTGATTTTACTACTTCGTTTGATATGCTTCAAAGTTAATCTTTCTTATAGCTCTCTATTTTATGCCAGATAGGTGTGGCATACTTTTTGCTGAATATGTGCTATGTTTATATCATTTGAATCTTATTATTAATTGACAACTTGCTTCCTCCATTGAGGACTGGGTATGAACATCCATGTAGTTGTCTCGTTCTCTTCGTAATTTCATCCATTTGTTTGTTGATTTTCAAATCTTGATTAAGTATGAACTGCAGATATTTCTCTTGCTTATTCAATTCGATCCGATGATCATATCTAGTTTTCCGATCTGAATTGAGCTGCCTGATTGTTTAATATAATCAGACATCTCAATGCAGCGATAGCATCTCCCGAAAGTATAACTCCTGAAGATGCCAGACACTCGAACTGGCGAAGAATGAATCTACACCGACGGCCGAAATGCTCGAAAAAAATGACACTGATGTTCACGTAAGAGAATATGCCAACCAATAGAAACTGTTACTGTTGATACTTATACACCACCAACGCACTGATGGCTTGCATTAATTTGACATTGCTTGATCAGACAAAAGTTTATGTGAAACCCATTGATAGTCGTTCAAAATCGAATTATTCTGGAATTTATCGCTTCACTTCTCCTCCAAATTCTGTATATTAATCGTCTGAAGTATTTGGTGGTTCAAGAAAATTAGAGAGTCATAAGTTGAATCTCTGAATACCCATGACAATGGCTTCGTCGTTTCTTGATGTTACACTCTTGCTACATATTTGACAACAGTATTTTATAAGACGCTTCCACTGCATATGCTTCAGTAGAATTAGAAGTCGATGTAGCGAATAGAATAATGTTGATATATAAATATTCAGAAAAGTTTCTCATATTTGCTGTAATATTTTCAGTGGCGTATTTGTGAGGATCAAGGACAAAAATCTTCACGTCGAATGTTTTAAATGTTCCACATGTGGTACATCCCTCAAGAACGTTGGGTAAGAAGAAAGGCCTGTTGAAAATCATAAATTCTGATAAATTATTTGTTTCAGATATTACAATATCAACAACAAACTTTATTGCGATATTCATGCGAAACTAGCTGCAAGAAACAACGCTCCAGCTCCTAATCTGGTGCCGATCACTGTATCACCGTAAGTTTATGAATTTTGTATTAATTGTTTTGATCCAGTTATCACAATTAAAAATAAAAATATTTCATAAGGTAATTTCATCATAAAAAAAATTCATTGTCAATCTCAATTTCAGTGGTGGAAAAGCACCTGCCAGCGCAATTTCAGCAGCTTTAGCGAGTCACCCTTTTCCAACGTCAGCACCACTCTCACCAAAGATCAATAGTTACCAGGTAATTTATTCGGTTTTTAACGCTTGTGTGAATTTTTCGATGAAATTTTGTTTTAGCCAAATAACGATGAGATTGATGAAATGCAAAAAACTAATAATATCAATTTAACCAAAGAACCAGTAACACCCGTTAGGCTAAGAAATATTAACAATATAACACCAAAGCCTTTTAGTGAATACGTTTTGAAGGTAAGTACCTACAGCTGTTTTTTATAGGGAGAAACGATCGATTTGATGACATGAATCCCATTACGAAGTGTGCTCTTCTGGAGGTATCGACATAACTTTTCTTTTTGGATATATTAGGCATAATATATGGCAAAATATAGTTGTTAGTTCATAACAATCAGTGCGATGAGAACAGATGGTAGAATAATATCCCATATTCTAACTTTCATAATCGTTATTCGGGATTTTTCTGAGATAATCGGAGAAATAAATTCAAAATTTCTGGTTTTCACTGAAGACTGAAAAAATGCATCAATTTCATTCCCGGACAGCTCCAAGCGCAGATCCAGGGTGGTGGGAACTGGGAAAACGTTCCTCCCCAAAATGACGCAGCCACCCCCCTAAAATTTTGCTTTTTCCCCTAAAATTTGACATACTGGGGCTCAATTAATTACATGAATATCTTAGCAAACGGTGTTCTGATTGGGAGTACTAAATATACTATGGCCCAAAATTCCAGTACCTTTTGGCTTTTCAAGATCTAAAAGCTCTCCTCGAAGTTCTCCCCAAAAGTTGTGCCTGGATCCGCTACTTGGCAGTTCAGAGATTGAAAGAAGATAACAGAATCACTGGAGATATTTCAACTGGCGTTTGAACCATAGAGAAATCTTTCTCAAATATTGTTTAGCGATAAATCCCAATTCACTCGCAATGGCATATAAATAAATCATTTTTTATAATATTCCCGAAGCGAAACCACATTAAATGTTCGATTCATGTATTGTAAGGAATCCTTAAGAATTATTTGATTGGATAACATATTTTGGAAGCAACATATAACTTCCTAATTTGATGCCAAACATAAACAGGCGATGGCGATGTATTTGGTTTCAACATCATATTTCACGTTCGAAATTTCACATGTAGATGGATCGGCATAGGGGGGTCCATATTATTAGCATACTAGATCCCCCGAGTTGACTTCAGTCGATATCTTTTTATGGGGCTACATGAAGAAAATCTAAACCGTGTATGATGAGAGTAGGAAAGAGCCCTAGTTGATACAGAAAGCCATTAGGATTACTTATAACAAAGCTGAAAAATGTATTCAAATGGAAGGCTGTTATTGCGAACATACATTAAAACCCGCTTCATTTTTGTTTAATTTAACATTTTTTTATTCATCACTATATAATTCATTATTGCTAATTAAATCATCGTGGTAACAATGGCTTAATCCTTATTGGAACGATGGTAGCGGAGAACATTGTCTTGTGAGACAACAGTATTTTAGAAATTATGAAACACATAGAAAGTTCGATAGAAGTTGAACTTGACAGTTAACCACATCAGCCTTGAAGAATGAAGATGCACCAGGAAAAATGCGCAGTATGCAGATCGAAAAAAAAAACAAGTAAGAACTGAATGGACCAATACAATCCGTCTTTATCTTTGTCCAAAACTGAAACATACTTTCAGGATTTCAACGCAAAGTTGAAATAACTCAATGTCAATAATTCGGCAGGTAACTTTTATTTGTGTCTTTCAGGCTTAGTGGTACGCTATACGTACTACTACTCCCTATTGAGCCCCTCAATATTTTGGAAAACATTCGACATTGATTTTCAACTATATTTTTACATTATTTTCTGAATTAACATAATGAAAATATATATGTATATAGTTTTCTTTGTCGTGCCAACCATACAACAAATCTTAGCTGATCCTATGCCTGTAAGGATTCGACTCATAAACATTAAATGATTTATATTTAATTGACAAAATTCATTCGGATTTAAAGTCCACTTCGTCATTAGATAAATAGAATGCCAAATATCGACCTCAAGGAGAAAAGTCTTGTCTTTATAAAAAAAAAATTATTCTCCGCAACCTTGATGGTGTCATGCGATATTATCTGAAGAGTTCAATAAATTCTATAGATTACGCTTATATGGAAGCCATCATGAAAATGTCTAACTTCTCAGAGCAGTCCGAATTTTTCGAATACGGTCCTTCAAATGCAATGATATTCTACTACAAATTTTTATATTTCATGATATCAATCTTCATTTCAAATATCAGAGAAATAGAGTATTTCGTTTAGAAGGCATACCCTGAGTTGACGGAACGTCCATTAAATTTAATGCTGCCTCAATTCTCCATTAAACGGAGTATCCATGGCTACCGTCTATAGATATTCCGTTTAAGGGAGAATTAATTAGGGCAGCATTAAATTTTAATGGACGTTCTTTCAACTCAGTGATTGTTGTTCTAATTTTCATTAATATTTGGAAAACAGCCTGCAAATCAGAATCCCGTACCTTCTCATAGATACTACATATGTGGGCTTTTTGTTATCCACCAGGGATCTTCTATCTTCCATTAAAATGCTTCCAATCTTACAAATCAATAATCGACCCTAAATGGAGTATGGAGTGCGATGTTCGAGTTACGAGTGAATTGAAAATTAAATGAAACATTAATATTTAATCTCATTACGGTAAAATTTCCGGTTGAGAAAATCATAAGAACAGAGCAGAATACTAATATTTTAAAGTTTATTAACATTGATCCCACATCCAATATTAAATGAAGATTTGCTCAATTCTTGAGGATGAAAAGACGACGTGTAACATATGTATATTTTTTCAGTCACCACTGTCTGGACCAAAACCGTTTGCCAGTGTGACAGGACCACTTTCACCTTCGCCCAATTTCAATTCTCTCCCAAGGACAGGAGCACCATTGTCTCCAGTTGCACCAATCTCGACCCCATCTTACAGTCCAATTTCTAGCACAGGTTTGTATTTTCATAATTCATCAAGAAGGCCATGTTGTTGGTCAAAAATGCTGGCAGCTTCAATGATGAATTTCTTCATTGAAAATTCATTTTATTTTTCACACAACGAGTTTTTAGAGAGGAATCCTTCGAAATAATGTATTAATTGTTATGATTATATCATCCGAAATACCAAATAAGACCACAATGGACGTAAAGATTGTTCTTGTCTATAGACGTAGCTGCTGAGAAATTTATTGGAGAACAAGAAACCTATTCATCATTTTCAAAAATATAAACATTATCCGAGTGACGCTGATTTTTCCAGAATGGGTATGAAATTCAGAAAATGTTCCCGCTATTCCACATGTTATGAATTTCAGATAAAAAGATATGAATATAAGTTTGTCATTATCATTATTCTCATGTCAAGATCAAACATAATCATGACAAAGTGAACGATGAAATGGAATGAAATACTCATTCATGCTGCCAGTCCGTACACACAAACACATTTCGTTCACAACTCGATCAAAACAAACTGAATTCTTTGTATTTTCTTTAGGAAGATTTTCCTCCAAACCAGTTCGTCAAACTGGGAACTTATTCAAAGGTATAAGAATAAAATGAAATTGCTTCTCTTTGCATAGCGAATATTTAAGTTAAAGTGGTTCATTGTAATAATCATAAAATATTATGTAATGGAAAATATGTATACCTACACGATGCACTATTATCAAGAAAACTCTCTTATATTATTGATTTCATATATTCTTTTCAGATGAAAAAAATTTCAACCATTCTCCTAGACCATTCTCTCTGATTATGGACTGAAAAAGCTTATTTAATCAATTTATAGCATGTTTAGCGCGTATCTAACAATAGTGTTATTTTAATTAACAAACTTCGAGTTTATATCAGATTTTTTTTACGAAGCTTTTAGAATTGATTTTTTCCTCAATTGAAGAAGTAACTGGAGATAACGCGAAAGGGTTTTCTTGATAAGAGTATTACAATACCACAATCACCTCTTTCGTGATTAAACTTCACAATTATTCAGCTTGTGCACAATTGTTCATTTTAATTCACTGCAATTTTTTTTTCTTATATGTTCTTCCCCTAACCAATTCTGCTTGTTATGTGTGCTACTATTTAGTCCATAGTCTCTCTAATATCGTTTGGCCCCCTGTACCGGAGGAACCCGAATACCCCACAGCCTGTCCCATATTTTATCCCCCTCCATCACAGGTTGTTATCACACCTCGAAGCAGGAAAGATTCCAGGGATTCAGAATCTTCCGAATTAGAGCAGATCAATAGCATGGCGGAATATCGGTTCAGGAAATATGACGATTTCAGTTCTTCTGAACGAAAAAGTGCAACAGAGTGTGCAGAGACAATTTCTGAATCACTAGATCGCCAAATTCTAGTAGAGAATATGATGAGAATAAGATCTCAATCTCCTCCTCAACAAATGGCCCCGAAACCCGAGCGTATTCAAGGAGAAGAACAAATAGAACATTCTGAAATTATATATAAAGATAATGCATCTGATCGTGCAATTGTACCTGATCTTGCTCATCTTTCTGATGAGAAAACAAGAGATGCAAAAAGGATTAGTGAAACATGTAAAATAAAAAACCCTGTACCTAAGCAATGGGAATCGCAAATGTTACAAGCACTCAAATTATCCTCCGAAGAGTCGGATTTTTCAAGTAGCAAGCAAATGAGTTCAATAAAGAACATTGAAGAAAGTGAAGTGTCGGAGAAAATTTCTGAAGATCCAGTTCGCAGCATCACGGATATTCCATTTAAAAAACCTTCTGGTGCATTAGGATCTGCTCTGGCAGTAGCTCCTACAGAACCTTTTTGTCCTATGAAGTCATTCGATCTCGAACCCATTTCTTTACCAGAAGAAACGGTTCCATATTTTCCACCTGATGATTTGTTTGCCATACCAATTAGAGCCACAGAAGATCAAGAGAATACAAGGCCGTTCAAAAAGAAGAAAGACCCAAATTTGGAGAAAATAATGGAAGATCTACCTAAACCCCAAGAGAAACTTACACTAAGATCAGCACTTATGACAGCACCTGATCGGCCCTTCACCCCAGTTTCTTTGAAGGGTGATATCGAGGAACCTTCATCACCTGTACAAATTTATAAAGCATCATCTCAAACTACTTCTGTCCTATATCAGACTGACCAACCAGTGATCCAGACTACAAACATTGAAGATTCAAAAACTGAATCTTCTAGTGAACAGTCAGAAACCAAGACTACTAAAACGGTCCAAAAAAAAGTCGAAGAACTGAGACCACAAACTCTTCCAATTACAGTGAAAATTGAGAATCAAGATGATGTGACTTCCTCGCCTGAATCTTTACCTCTTTTTCAAGGTTTCACCTGCTCATTCAAGAACAAATCCGATGTTTCACAATTCGACATACAAATATCGACAACACCCCCAGTTCGTGATAAGAAACATAGAAAAACTCCTTCGATAAAAGTAGAGGCAGAATCCACCGGAGAAATAAAGGTAACAGAAACAACGGAGGAAACTAGTTCTACTGAAATAAGTTCTAAAAAGCAAGTACAATCTTCTGAGAAGAAAGAAGTTCGACAATCGGAAAGACCAGTTGGGAATGTAGTGTATAAAAAACCATCTCAAATGGTTTCACTCCATAAACCAGATTCTCTACCCCAGTACCAAGTTAGTATGAGGGAAAATGCTGAAGCGGATCTCATAATGATGGCAAAAATGGAGAAATCCAAACAAAAAAAAGAACAACAGAAGCAGATACAAGAAGCTCAACAGAAAGAAGTAGTTCAACAAAAACCTCAGATTGTGCGAGCGAAAACTATGCACCAAGAACAGCTCGCTATGGAAAAGACCGAGCTCTTATCAGAATTCAAAACTTATGAGTGTCAGAAATTCCAAGAATCGCAGAATGATCATAGAATGCAAGTGCAACAGAAAGAAGTTGAAATAGTTCCGAAAACAGCTCCAGTCATCAAAGTTGAAAATGGGAATCTCAAAACTGAGAACATTTTCACACCAGTTGCTGATAGCAAGCCTCTTCATCCAATATCAAGACCACTCACTCCAAGTATGATTAACAAACCTCCACCTGTCATTCCACATTACCAGGCGAATTTAGTTGCTCAGAAATATGGTCCTCCATCGGTTAATCTTCTAGACCCGAAATCTCCGGCAATTTCTAGATCACCAGTCCCTCTCCAGAATATCAAAAAACTCCGGATATTCTAGGAAGTAGAACTTCTAGTTTGAGACCTAAATCTCCGGCTCAAGGACCCCCACCAAATCCTTTAGAAAAACAACATATTCCGACAAGACACGATTTCAAAGTAGAAGAGGCCAAAGAAAATGTGAGTGCATTCCTACCACATTATAGAGAAAAAGTTGATGTACAAGTTGAACAAAATTTTGGGAAACATTCTAGAAACGAACAAAGAAATCTCAAATATAGTGCTGATGTTGAAACGATAAGGGAAGATCCCCCTCTTCTCAGTTATCAAGCGGAAAGTAGAATTGAGGAAGTATCCGCAGTATCGGAGAGCCAACAAGAAAATTTGAAGCTACAAGAGAAAAGATCTCTTCAATCCGATGATCGGAGTAGGGAAGAAACTAGATCCCATGTTTCTGGTAGTACCGAAACCACTATGAAATTGTCTGAGAAATCTCATGCTGAAAAAGAAGAAGATTTCAGGAAGTTGGAGAATAAATCAATTGAGAAATCTGCTGATGGTTCTGTACAGATACACAGGACGAAAAAAATAACTGAAGAGTTCGAGCACACCCAGAAATCCAAAGAAATTATAATAGAGAAAAACGTGAAATTTTCGAATCAAGAAGGTTTCCGGAATGTTAGAGATGTTGAGGAAATAGATCACAATGTGTCAGGTTTACATGTTACGGCACCAAACCCCATCAGGTCTAAATTTCTGCAGTCCAATCAGGAAGCACTTCCGTATAAAATGACTACAGTATGTCAAAAAGTTGGAATCGATGTACCTTCTAAAAAAATGGAGGAATGTGTTAAACCTGTTGAAAAACTCACCCCAAGTTTTCCTAAATTTGATGCAACCACTCTTCCTAAACGTAAAACAATTCCCGAAATTCCTGAAGTCCCTCTTGAAGATAGGAAAACTCCTCCTAAGCCTACCAAACACGTCCAAGCCCCGGGTTCCTCCAAATCAAACCAGAAGTTAACTCCTAGTGTTCCCCCTTCCGATATAGGTGCCACAGGTGGTCGTCAAACTGGAGCTGTCGGTGTAGCTCCAAGAAGGGGAAGAGGTGTACTAAATGCAGCACAACTTGGAGGAAGAATTGCACTTTGTGGTCAATGTCATGGTCAAATAAGGTAGCTGAATGTATTCGTGTGCTACAGTAGCGATCCTTTGAGGTTTTTGATTCCACATAACAAGCTTATTGATTGGTCTTGTGTTTCTTATAATTTATATATTTTATTTTCCGCCCATTATTCCCATGAAATGATAATTTATTGAAGTTTAGATTATGATTTTCACTGTGTTTAAAATGCATGGTTTTTGATGTTCACCTACAACCTTTAATATGTTGTTTTGAATTTTTAGAGCATGGTTTGAGAAGTGCTTCACCTACTAACGACAGTTTTCCTAAGAAGTCAGAAATATTTATCGAGGTCAAGAATAAAAGTTTTCCAGAGCCATACGATCAGATCACAATAACAATTCCCAAAGCTTACCCAAATTCTAATCCATCCAATTCAGACAATTCTTCGAACACCTCTGTTACATCTGTACAAAGTGGTAGACATAGTCCCAGATTTGCACAAGACAGATCCTCAAGGTCTATCTCGCAAACACCGTGGATTAATAATTTTCAACAGCAAAACCAGGAATTAGTGTCTGGTGTGGATAATCTGAAAATTGATGATTTTCTGATTGGAAAAAACAGTTCGTCAACAACTAAAATTACCAATCCAGAAAACAAATACAACGAAACGGAACAATCTTCGAAGAATGGCAATGCTAAATTGGGTTTGTTAGAAACTGATTTTCCACTCATTGTGAATGAACCCTTAGAATCTGTAAAGCTGGTTACCCAAGCTGCTAAACTGTCGGATAAAATACCAGTTCCCACTCAAACAGAAAATGATACTAACAATGTTACCAGAAAGAATATAGAGAATGCGAAACTGAATAAACCTTACACTGAAAAAAATGGACTCTCGAAAGAGGAAATTCCAATATGTAATGAGTGCAAGAAGGAAATTGTAAGGTACTGGTACCTTTTGAATTTTTATAATTGAAAGTTTCTAGTAGAGCCGTATTGATGGAAATATTTTCAGTCATTATATATAGAGAAAACCCAAAATTCAACTGAAAAAAATGAAAACTATGTTTTTCTTGTTCCCTTCAATGTTTTGTTTATTTTTTCGATTTTGAAGTCGATTCGTTATGAACATAAGAATTCCGAAGAAAAATCAGAATACAGTATATGTATATTGTTATATTTGGGCAAAACAAGCTGAAAATGTTAAATGCGTAGAATTCCATTAAGGCAATCGAATTATGAAAATAACGCCATCATCTCATCAAAGAAGAGGATTAAATATAAGACTGTACGAATCATGTCATTTTATCTCAATTCTCCTTTGCTTCTTTGATTCACAATTTTCACACTCAAGTAGTAGTAAACTTTAAAATTCTCTTGATGTTTTGGGCATGTCCTTTGAAAGACAATGAAGAAATTAGTTAGCATGGGAATATAGCAATCGAATACTCTGGGGTCAAAAATCGAAGACTATCTCCAGATGATGTTTTTAAATAGCGTATTCACAATTTGATTAGGAAATAAATTCAGTGACATACATAACTTTGTAGGTTTTTAAATTTTAAAGTGTACCTAATCGCAAAAAGATATATACACAGTGACATACTCAAAACAGTCCGGAAGTTTGAGATTAACCGGAAAACGCTAGGACAAGAGTGTCCTGGAGAGAGGGGCATCTCATGAGTGTAGGTAAAAGATTTTGGCCAGCCTCTCATGCATTTCAAATGACAAAAAAGGCTGGAACCCATATGTAATATGCGAATAGAAAGTTGTTTTTGCATAGTTCTCCAAACAAGGGCATCTCTTATTCCTATTTCCCATTTTCAGATTCACAATATTTTAAATTTGCTCTGAACGTCTGACACTGAGTTGCAGCAACGTCCATTAAAATTTAATGCTAACTTAATTCTCCCTTGAACGGAATATCCATAGACGGTAGCCATGGATACTCCGTTTAATGGAGAATTGAGGCAGCATGACATTTAATGGACGTTCCTGCAACTCAGGGTGAGGTAGGTACTTACAGATCTTAGACGTCCAGTGTCATTTAAGGAACCTGTTTTTTGACCCAACAGTGAATTATGATCAGAATGAGGCATTTCAAGTTTAGGAATAACAACTTTTTCTAAATAAAGTAAAAAAACCAAACAACTCGAACCGAATGCAAAATACCCCATGAAAGTACGTAAATGTCATATGAAAAGCAAATGTTTGATGTCGGCTATGATATTTTTCAATGAATAGACTGAAAACTTTCTATTAGTAGGTTCAGTAAACAAGACATCTGGAAAATAAATCGAAAATCGTATTTGGTTGTGCGGGTATCTCAAAAGGTCTCATTTGTGGACCCATGTTGCTCGTACAACATCTCAAATGAAAACATTACTGTTGTCGTTTGAGATTATTGTGGGTATTGTCCCACAAATTAGTCAAGCATAAGAAGTATCCCTTCAAATAAAAATGGTCGTGTCCCTGTGGTTCCGGAAGAACTCGTAATACGAAAATATTCCTTCGGACTGTTTCATATAGGCCACCAATATGTTTAATTGAACATATAACAACTTAACTAATATCTCGTTGCATATGCTTCAGTTTTTCGGTCGCTTGTCTCCAGTACATCAATTGGTTTTTGCTAACTCCTGAATTTTTAGAGGACCATTCATCACTGCTCTTGGAAAGATTTGGTGTCCCAACCACTTCATATGTGCAACTCCATCGTGTAGAAGACCTCTTCAAGATTTGGGTTTCGTTGAAGAACAAGGCCAGCTGTATTGCGAGTATTGCTTTGAACAATATTTAGCACCTGTTTGCTCTAAGTGTGGTTCGAAGGTGAAGGGGGTAAGTACGAAAACACATAATTTTCTGAAATTCCGACATGCGAGAAAGGTTCGTGAGACGAAAAAGATTGGAAAGACTGGAAGAAAAAATAAAAACTTCAATATCATTTACCCGGTCAAACCATCCTGAATCTAAATCAAAATCCTAGGGTTTGACACTATTATTTTCACAGTAAATTCATGTGGGCAGCAATGTACAGTGTGTCCCAATTTGGTTCAGACTGCACTGTATCTCGGCTATTATCAAAGAGACATGCGGTTTTTGCGACCCTGAACAACTTTTTTGTGAAACTTTTAAGGCCTGGAACAGAAACATTCTAACTCTTTTGTTCCTGAAGTGGCGTATCCAAATTTTTTTTGGGGCATTGTGTTTAAAGATTGGACACAAACTTGCTATTTTCTAAATGGAACACCCTGTATAATTCAACGTCAAAGTTTTGCATTTTTTTCTGAATACCTTGATATGTAAAAACCTACTCTTCAATAAATCTCATCTTCAAAATCAGAAAAATGCATATTTTTACACTGCTCAATCTCAAATTTATTCTACAACTGAAAGTGTTCTCAATGATAATTATTTTTATCAGATAAATGCATGCATATGTTATCCACTTTCAAAGTTTTTCTTCAATACACATGTTTTTCCCAGCAGGAATAAAAAAGATGATATTATCATATTTTGAATGTATTGGCTCCATTCTAAAATCGATCTGTTCTCTATCAATTCTAGTGATCAATATTTTTTCTTTCGTTTGATTTTCTACACTCAATCGCTATGCAACGCGCAACACGCAATTTGACCCAAGACGAATGTGCCCAAGCGGTAGTTTTGCGAGAAGAAGGGGGACATACAGAAGAATTGCAGAAAAGTTTGGAGTTTCCCATACAAGTGTGTCCAGAATGTTGCAGCGATTCAGGGAGACAGGTTTGAATGTCCGAAGACCAGGATAGGGTAGGGTAGACCACGGGTAACAACTGCCATTCATGAACGTTACTTGAGTGTTTCTTCCTTGAGACAACGGTTTGCAACCGCTCGCCTCCTTAAAAATCAGCTTGAGCAAACTCATGGGGTGCAAATTGGCACTCAGACAATAAGAAATCGCCTCAGAGAATATGATTTAAAGCCTCGTCTCGCGGCAAGAGGCCCAGCTCTCACCCCAGCCCATCGAAGGGCGCGTTTGGATTTTGCGAGAGAGCATATCCATTGGGAAGAGGCTTACTGGGAAAGTTCTCTTCACAGATGAGTCTAGATTCTGCTTCTACCATTGTGATCGACGTTCCCTGGTATACAGACTCAACATGAAAGATATGCTCAGTGCAATTTCCTGAATACTACTGGTTTCGGGGGAGGATCGATTATGGTATGGGGTGGAATATCTTTGACTGCTCGCACAGACCTAGTGGTAGTTGATAATGGAGCTATGAATGCTGGTAAGTATATAAGGAACATTCTTGAAGAGCATGTAGTACCATTTGCCCCATATATTGGTGAAAATTTCATTTTTATGGACGATAATGCCAGAACCCATCGTGCGCGCATCGTTCAGGAGTACCTTTTGAAGTCTCCCGAATGGAATGGCCAGCAAGAAGTCCAGATCTCAATCTAATTGAGCAGGCTGAGAAGTTCAGAAAATCATCCAGCTACTCTTAATGACTTAGGAATCCAACTCGGTGAAATCTGGGAAGGATTAGATCAGAACATTTTAAGATCACTCATTTTGAGTATGAAGCGTCGTTGCCGAGTTTTAATTAACGCAAGGGGTGGAAATACCAAGTATTATATCACTTATCAGCATTTCAGTATTTCGAAAATTGTTCATTTCTCTTCTTTCACATAAGATTCGGTGAAATCCTGAATTTTTCTTCTATTTAATATGTCTTGTTTCGTTCAAAACCTTCCCGAGAGAACATAAAAAATAAGTTATAAAGTCAATGTAGAGTTAACTTTCATTAAAATTGAGATTTTCAGAGTGTGCGTTAATTTTCTTGCGCAGTGTATGTTTGTTCATTTAATGGTAGGACATAAATTCTTTCAAACATGCAAATACACATGTTAATATCATACCTATATATTTTTTGGTGTTCATGTTCAAGAGTAATTTGTTGAGTTCATGTTTCAAATATAATCAAATCACATGACGTTTTAGAAAAGAAATAAGCCAATGCATCAGTGAAAAACTCAATGGCCTGCTATTGAACACACAATCGTAAATAAGGATTTTTCTGATTGAAAAAAATATGAAATATTAGGTTGTGATACAAAATATACTCTGGCCTTCGGGATGTTGATTTGGGTGTGCCGCAGGGTTCGGTTTTAGGACCGCTTCTCTTCCTTATCTACATGAACGATCTTGAGAGTTGTGAACCCTATTATGGAGAATATATATTTTGTAGTTTCTCAATGGTTCAATAGTAATCAGTTAAGTCTTAATGCAGCTAAAACTGAAATTGTGTACTTCTCAATGAGAGATTTGGAGGGAATGAATCCATCAGATCCTGTCAGATTTTTGGGTGTTTATTTGGAGGGTCAATTGAATTGGAGTGCTCACATTCAAATGGTTTATCAGCGAATATCTTCGAGTGTTTTTGCTTTGCGGACGTTGGTTGGACTTGTTTCTGAACCTGTGTACCTGTCGGTATATCATGCTTTTATTGAATCGAGAATATCCTAAGCTATTTTATGTTGGGGCCATGATGCTAATATGAAGCGACTCTTTGGATTACAGAGAAAAGCTATTAGGGTGATAGGTAGACTCAACTATAGAGAGGATTGCAAAAAGGTGTTCCAAAGTAGAAATATTTTAACAGTCCCTTGTGTTTTCATTTTACATTGTCTTGTGTATGTGAGATCACATGCTGATGAGTATAGGACTGCTGAGGGAATTCACGATCACAATACTCGGTATAAGGATCATGTTTATACTGAGTTCCATAGAATTAATAGGATTAGGTGCGGTGTAAATTATTATGGCCCTAAACTCTACAACAAACTGCCCACTGCGATGAAGGTGCTGCCATTGAATCAATTCAAACATTGTATAAAGAATTTTTTATTACGAAAGTGTTACTATTCCTTGGAAGAATATTTTTTAGATAGTTCTCCTATTGTTGAATAATTGTAGTTGTTATATCTTTATTATTCTAGTAATTCATCATTTGACGTGTGTAAACACTTGTGTATTAGCATGAATAAATTATTATTATTATTATTATTATACAGGTGTTCGGTATAAAAAATACCAAGTTTGTGCTCAATCTCAGAAAATGTGCTTCAAAAATTTTTTTTTAATACTCCGCTGACTTTTAAATGAAAAATAAGCAATCTTAAATTTTTGTTTCTATTTCATACAGGGTCTGAGAAACAATGACATCTTCGAAAGTGAACAATTTCTTTATTGCTCTGTATTTCAGGTACAGAAAGCAGTTGGAATATTACTTTTTGTGACTTTAAAAGTTTCACAAAGAAGTGTTGTGGGTAGCGAAAACCACATATGTTTACCTTCAATAAAAACTGAGAACAGTGGAATCTCAAGCAAAATGGGATATAGTGTACCTACTCTGTACAAGGTGGTCAGATGATTTAGTACTTTTTTTCGGGGAAAACATGAATTCCTGAATACTGCAAGTTGCTGTCTAGTTTCTCTTCTACAAGGTGTTTTCGGAATTTGTCCAATTATTATGATTGGCTATAACTTCCTATTCAAACAATAGTCTCGGTATAAAATCTTTAGGGCAGTTTTTCCAGAATTTTTCACAGATGCCGCTTCGAATTTGAGATCAATATAAACAATTTTAATGGAATCCATAGTGTGCTTTCATATTTTTCGATAGACTTTTCTCAGACAGTTTCAAGAATATATATCATGGTATACTTCCGATTTCATTATATCGAAAATTTCGAAAAAATACTTTACGGTGAACAATGGTTGCATTCACCGAACGAAGATTTTTCCACCGCTCCGCTACTGTTACCTAGCATAAATTGAAAGCGCTCCCAAAATGCCCGCTTCTCCAGAACGTGTTGAGTTTGTAGCGTATGTGCCACTGGACGATTCCGCAACAGTTCCACAACTGGTACGTTCGGTTAATGCAACCAATATTCAGGCACGCTCTCATGAACTTCCATGGAATCTGTGATATCGTTATCATTAAATAATCTCTGTTTTCAAATACTGTTCATCTTCAGTAAGAAAATCATAAAAGAAACAAAAAGTTATGAAAAACACTCTTGGTGTCTGTATAATTATATTATATCAATCAATTTGGCAACCACAATTATTAGGAATTATTAGGCCTTGATTTTGTTGATTGAAAAATGTTCTTTCGGAATTTTCGATATATAACGACATTACCACCATCTGGATGCTCTACACCACGTATGTGAGACGAATTCTTTAGAACGTTTGACCAGTATGTCCCAATACACACACACACCGGTTTTTGGTCGGCCGGTTTCATGCTGGTGGTCCAAATCGAACGCTGATTGGTGCCGGCGTGAATGCAAGGTCCCATTCACCAATCAGCGTGCGATTTGGATGACCGGCACAAAGCCGACCAGAAATCGTGTGTGTGTGTGTGTGTATTGGGACTATGGTGTCCTTTTACCGGTGGTGATAAAAGTATCTACCAACCTGTAACGTTTCATCAATTCCTGAATTTTCTGTACAGATGAGTCATGAGTTTATTTTTCAGGACTGTTTGAAGGCAATTGGAAAATCTTTCCATCCGGAATGCTTCAATTGTGTCCACTGTGGCAAATTATTTGGTAACTCTCCATTCTTCTTGGAAGATGGAAGCCCTTACTGTGAAGCAGGTACGTTTTCATTTTTGTCGGTCATAATCAGGAATTCAACAGGAATATGAATATCGAGTGAAATACATTATGGGGGGTATATGAATTTTTCTGAAATTTTGTCACTCAGTCTCTGGAACAAAAACAATTAGAAATTTTTTCCAGATAAAATATAAATATCAAGGTGAATCAGTGGTAAATGGAATATCCATCTTAAAAATATAAGTTTGCGAAGTAATAGAAAGAATTGCATTGGGAAAGTTTTTACCTCCTCGATTCCAATGAAAAAAATGTTTAGAAAATTAAAGCTAAAAGTTGAAAGTTTTGACAGTAAAACGAAAACTAAAGCCTGTGTTTGCTGTTTCAGATTGGAACGAATTCTTCACAACCAAATGTTTCGCTTGTGGGTTCCCTGTTGAAGCAGGAGACCGTTGGGTGGAAGCACTGAACAATAACTATCACAGCCAATGTTTCAACTGCACTGTAAGTGTAATCCCTGATTGTAGCTTTCACTGAATCGAATAATTTTGGAAACAGCATATGCAAACAGATATACTTTTCGCTCTTCGCAATTACTCAGACATTTAATAAAAAAGGGCAGGTTATTAGAACTATTCTCATTCAAATTTTTATTCCAGATGTGCAAGAAGAACTTGGAAGGGCAAAGCTTCTTCGCCAAGGGCGGAAGACCCTACTGCAAAACACACGCTCGTTAAGTTTAAAGATTAAAGAAAAACTTATCGATTTGTAAGAGGAAAATAATCAGACGAGTCCTAAAATTCACATTCTTATGAATCTATTTTTATTTTTTATCTTCGATGAACTCTAGGTAATTAGATTAAAATGAGTCAACTGGATATTTTCCTCTTTATTTCCATCGAATACCTATTTATACTTTAATTTTGATTATGCTAGTCGTTTTACCCAGAGTGGAAATGCTTATTTTCGAAACTTTGATTTTTGTTATATTGCACATTGTAACTTTCAGGAATTTTTCTCCAAGCACAACCACTCTTCTTTCGTCTAAATATTTTGTTTTTTAATTACTATATGTATATATAAAATATGTGGAATGTATTTGTGTAAAGTGCCATTTTAACTGCAGATGGAATGTTTGCTCTATTTAAATATATATTTTAGAAATGATTGTTTTTCAATGAACACAATATTTCCAGCTATTTTGATTTAATCATAAAAGGAACTTATATGTTTCTACGACATATCTAACGGCTTGATCTCAGCTTACCCAACTATAGCAGATTATTCATATGGTTAGCTGGAATAGATACACTAACCTGTTTTTTTTTCATTCTTGAACTTATTTCGCAGAAAAATAACATGAATTAAATATATAAACATGCTGTCACAAAAGGCGGAGAAAAAAAATACAGATATTGGGATACCTGTTTCCAAGAAAATACAGGAAGGACAATTTCATGAGCTCTCCAAAACGACTATAAACAATTTAGAAATAGCTGAAAGAACGTGCTTGAGGAAAATCAACCATTTGTAATACAAATCAATCGGGGTGAATCTAATCTTAACGAGTATACATAAACTACGACAGAAATTCATGGGGAAACAAAAAAATAAGAATAATAGAACCACTGATACCTTTACCAAACAAAAAATACACCAAAGGCAAAAAAACTGCCAGCTCTACCAATTCATGAACACCTGCTGTCTGTGGAATTTGTCTTCTTTTCTGTTTTTCTCTCCATTAATTGATCATATGCATTGATGTATGTAACTGACAAGAAGACTGCGGTCGATATAGCCATTTGATTAATCAATCTCTTCTATGAACTATACTTCGAGCAACATTCAAAGAAACAGAAAAATTTTCAAAATTTTTTGGTGATTTTCAACAGGCTGTATCTCACTTATAAACAGGGCCGCCGCCAGGGCCGGCAAACCGGGCAAACAGCCGGGGCGAAAAGTCGCCTGTTATTGAGTATGAAATCCAAAAGACGACAAGACTTTGGGGCGACTTTTTGACTCTGCTCGACCAATCCATTTATATTAGTAGACAAACAACTGAATAAAAATTTAATTCAACCCGGAATTATACTATATATAGTTTTTGAAGGGTTTTTATTTTCAGTTTGCCAATCAGGATTCAAAATTTTTATTTCTAGGAGGGGTGTAAAAAATTTCAACCGTTTGATTTTACATTCAAACGATGATACGTATATTGATCTCATCGCTAATTGATACGAAATATAGGCGATTCTTTTTGGGTTTTTTTATCGTTCGTCCCAAGTACGCATATTGATAATGGCGCCGTCGTTTCAAAATTCGAAAAGGCGTCTTTGAATGAGTTAAAAGGATGCCTGACTGAAATTTGAGGCAGATTAGTGTTCTTTATTCATTTGATAATACTTATAGTAGAAGGTGGTTCAAAAGTCTGGAAACGGTGAATATATTTCGCGCATAGGTGGAAAATCGATGTGATACTAATTGAGGTCTTTAGTGATTTTGCCCGTGGAATTGAAAGGGATGATCAAACTTTTGGGCCAAAAAGCCCTAATATGAGATATGAGGCAAACCCATTCTTTTTCTTGCCGATTCGGATTAAGCGGGAAATTTTTCAGCCGAATTTGTTAAAACCAATAATTTTTTCGTTCATATTTGGCCCCTATATGCAGCGTTATTTGTTAAAATTCATTCATTCATTCAGATCAGGACGCAAAAATTTATATTCCGATACTGAGGTTCTTAGTAATTTTTGAACCCATCAGATTTTGGGTCCAGAAAGGCTTATACGAGATAAGAGGTCCAACTTTGCAGTTTCAAATGCAAACCTTCCTTTTTAATTTCAGATTTGGATTCAGCGGGAGATTTTACATACGAATTGGTTGAACTAAAATCTTCGGCCATTTTTGGGCCGAAATTCGTTGAAATTTCAAAGTTTGTCCTCATATCACGCATAAGCCCCATAGGGGCCCAAATCTGATGGGCCCAATCGATTCCCTGAGAAGAATTACTGTGGACCTCACGATGAATAATTCCGCGGATTTTGAACAAACAATGCTTTATAGGGTCCAAATATGGCCGAAAAAAATTTTGGTTTCAACCAATTCTGTTGAAAATTTTTCCCTCTAAATCCAAATCTGCTATAAAAAAGACGAATTTGCATTTTAAATGTCAAAGTCAGGCTTCATATCTCGTATAAGGCCCTTTTGGTCCAAAAAATCTGATGGGCTCATTCGATTCAATATTTACATTGATTGCCCACATCACCTGAATCAAATTTTTGAGTCGAGAACATGGCCACCGAATCGGGAAAAATGTTAGGAGGTCAAAAAATATCAAATCCAAAAACGAAAACAGTAAAAAAATCTACATGTAATCCGGATAACATTGTCTTGAATTTTTCTTCATGCGAGAGCTGTGTTGCCTTGGAAGCAGAGAGTAGTAATATGAAAATGCAAAAATGCTTATTGTCTTTGAAACGAAATTAATTCATTTAACTTCTACTCAGAACCGGGGCGGCGAAATTTTATTTTGCCGAGGCGGTAAAATGTCTGGCGGCGGCCCTAGTTATAAATGGTAGTATAGGAAATAAAAAAACTTACTTCTGAATCTTGAAGACTCTAGTTTCTGAATTTATTGATTAAAAATTTCTCGTAGTATCGGTAGCCATAGAATCCTCGGATAAAGCATGAAGAAAAGGTCACATAGCCTGTTTATTCAGCTCTAAGTTGCTTTTCACTACCCTCGGATCTATTGATCGCTTAGCGAGCTGAAAGGCGATTTTATTTTTTGCAGGAAATTTCCTACAAAAATCTGTTATGCTCAATTATGAAAAATTTTTTTCAACTGTAACGTTAACGTGAAAAATGGACAAGAAATGCTATTTGCAATTTTTTGGTTTATGGCCTGTATCTCCGTCAATATTGAGGGGAAATGGAGAAAGCTCAGATAATAAGGAAATTTAACAAAGTTTGTTCCCTGAAGTCCCCCTAAATCTGTATATCGATCGGATTAGCTGTTTTTTTGGACCGGTTGATTGAAATTTTGAAAAAAATTAAGGGAATGAGGTTTTTGTTCCTTAAATTTGACCTAATTTTCTTAATCAATTAATAATTACATTATTTCTTCTCTTTTCACTTGAATTCGTTTTTTTTTTAATTATACAAAAAAAATTTAATTTGAAGTTTATACCTCTAAGCTGCCCACAGTACTCGTTGAACGAAATTTTCTGAGCGACAGAATTTTTTCCTTTTCTGCAATCACAACGTATTAAAAACCAGATTGAAAACCTTTCGACCTTGCTTCCTTAATTTTTTTTCAAAATGTCAATCAATCGGTCCAAGAAAACCGCTGAACCGATCGATCAACTGATTCAGGGGAACTTTGGGCAACATATCAGGCTGTAAAACTTTCTTATAACCTAAGCTGTCTCACCCTTTCTTTACGAAGATACAGTCCATTATCTAAAAACTGGCAAAATATAATTTTTTTGCTCTTTTCTTCACGGTAACGTTGAAGTTGAAAAAAATATTTTTGTAATTACGCATAACAGATTTTTGTAGGAAATTTTCTGCAGAAAAGAAACCGCTTGTCGTCTAGGAGGTCAGTAGATATCGGTAGTTGAGTGAAAAAGGATCCTTTTGCATTCAAAATTGGATATCTCGAAGACAAATGGTCATATTTGTGGGTCGTAAAAAGCAAATTACAGCTGAATAAACAAGCTTTGCGACCTTTGCCTCGGTCAAGCTCAAAATAGTTATTTTCCTATCGAGTGCAGAAAGTTTTACTTTTCCGTACGAGATTGCTGTTGCCCGAACGATGCGGAGCGGAGTTCGGGACAGCAATCGAGTACGGGAAAGATACTTTCTGCACAAGATAGGAAAATAACTATTTTGAGCTTGACCGAGGCAAAGGTCGTAAAGCTTGTTTATTCAGCTGCAATTTGCTTTTTACGACCCACAAATATGACCTTTTGTCTTCGAGATATCCAATTTTGAATGCAAAAGGATGGTACTCTCATCGATGACATTCGATGCATAGGGACATATCATAATTCAGTTTATTCTTTAATGAAAGCGTGCGGAAAAAAAACCCCTGCTAATACTTACCCGCACTAGTGCGGGAAAAGTGACACTTTCTAAACTGAAATTTGTACGGGAAAGTGGGTTGAAACGCACGGTCGTAGAAAAAAAATTTTTGTATGCGCGTAGAGCAAGAAAATCCGGATAATTTTGAAAAATTGTTAACCAATAATTCAGAAACTAGAGTCTTCAAGCTTCAAAAGTAAATTTTTGAATTTAATATGCGACCTTGTTTCACTAAGATACAGCTTGTTGAAAATTACCAAAAAATTTTGAAAATTTTTCTGTTCCTTTAATATTGTTGCGCGAAGTGCATAATGATTCCCAAATATTCAATTATTCATGTCGCCACATTTTCAATTTGGAATAGTGGATTCTTAGAAAAAGTTGTTTAATTCATTGAATTTTTTAACTATTTATTTCATTCAAGATATTAGGCACCAATTGAAAGCCGCGACCCATTCAAATATTCCATTTCTCGACCTGCGATAAGCAAGTGCCGAAGTGCTGACTTATATGTTCTATTGCTATTGTATCTAAAATTCAATATTGCGCACGAATACTTGAATCTAATCATCGAATCTCTCAGTATTGAAACCAACTATTCTATTTGGTAAATATTTCTCAGGAAAAGAGTTGCTTCGGCAACTGAGAAAAGTAATGTTTTCAAATATTCGTTAGCTTATTTAATTTGCGCTGAGCTCGGTAAATCTTCTATTCGTGGGGAAATGCACAATTATGTCGAAATATCAGTCATTGCGACCAACACCTAGAGTTCACGATTCATACTCTACCGGTGGATACCTCATTCCATTAATTTCTTCGAGTCAATAACTTCCTTAACATATTCAAACCGGAGGAAGTCACGTTTGGGGTGTTCGTTGAATTTTCAATATACTTCACCGAAACGACAACAATAATCAGTTAACTTCCGATTGCTTAGTGAAAGGGTCTATCGAATACCGGGTCTTAAATTTAATGGATTTGCACAGTCGAAGAGGTGAGTAGTTTCCAAAGTGATTAAGAAATGCATTGGTGTGCACATAATTGAAAGTTCTGCATTCTACAGGATGGCAATGTGAAAATAATCACAGCCACCTCATTGATTGAACTCTTTAGAAAGAGACCCAGTCAATTTTGATCATGACGAATTCACGTTAATTTTAGATATGCGATATTCGAATGACAATTCTATTGAAGCCTCCAAGACTTTTCATAGCTTTCATAATTCTGAAAAAAATAGTATTCTAATCTCACAATACCACGCAATACTTCATATGATGAAGAATGTTATGTTTAGTTCCTTATTGCTTTTACATCGTATTCTCACTCAACTTATTGAAAGTTGAAACAGGCATGCATAATTGAAACATTCAAACGTTGGATTGGCGGGAATTTTAAAAGCTTTCAAGAAACAACCTACTTGAACCACAATATCCAGATATATGTAAGTTATCGATTATTTAAATGTAATTCTAACCCTCGCTTGCGGATAGAAGTGAAGAATTTAAAGATACCGTAGAAGTCGAGCGTTTTTGAAGCCCTCTGAGCAGTTGACCATCTGTATAATCTAGTTCGAAGCCACTTTCAAGGTGGATATTAGTCCATAATAATAGTATTTATAATGCAGAGTAAATCTTTCACTTGTTCATATATTTTAACAATAGATTCATGAGGTAAAAAGTCACACTTCTGTACTAAAATATTTTGCCTATTCAGTCAAGATGAAAATATAGTGGAATTTTGCCACTAAAATTTGACCGAGTATTAGATCTACCGCTTGAAACCTCGTAAAAATGTAGCGGAAATGTAATTCTATGAATATTTTGAAAACGGTTGCATTCAACCAAAGTTAATAATTTATTCGATTTCACTGATATACATTTTTTTTAATGATAAAATAATCGAAAAATGAGTCCTCAACTAGATTTTGCCGAGAATATTTTATTTTTCGAAATGGCAAATATTCATTTAATGGTACTCACTTTCAAGAGTTAGGTCCCTTGAATG
This sequence comes from Hippodamia convergens, assembly GCA_038502775.1. Taxonomy (NCBI): domain Eukaryota; kingdom Metazoa; phylum Arthropoda; class Insecta; order Coleoptera; family Coccinellidae; genus Hippodamia; species Hippodamia convergens. Next base: position 1,955 of record JAVSIQ010000831.1, on the reverse strand, counting down.
TTTGATTCATTATGTTTTTTTTACCTAGATAAATTTGAAATAGTAATCATCAAAATGAATACCATTTTCAATTCCAGATTTTTTATCATGAACACAGTAGTAATCTTACAATACGGTATTCATCTCTCCTCTCAGTGATAAAATCTAATATCATGTCACCACTTTGCAATATTTTACTCAGTAGGGTCACAACTAATTGCTTCAAATATAGAAGTTTTTCATGAAGATTTTGTCCTTGAGTGATATGGGATACTGATTACGCCAAATAAGGCCGAAACCTGTATGTCTCTCCTCTCAGTGGTAAAATCTGATATCATTTCTCCCACCTCATAATAAAAGATCTGTGGGCCTAGGAATTGGAGATGGTATTCATTTCGATGATTACTATTATGAATTCATCAATGTTGAGAAAATTTTTTCAGTATGGCCTCCGTGAGGGCCAAGAATTTTTGTTTTTCGATTTATTCTTTTTCAAAAAGATCTGTAGGAAAAGGAATTGAAAATGGTGTTCATTTCGATGATAACTATTCTGAATCTATCTTTGTTCCAAAAATAATATCGGTGAGAATTTTTTTTTCGATTTGTTTTTTTCTAACAATCATAAATTCGTTATGGCTATAAAAATTAAACATAGTGGTCTGGAATAAAATAAATATAGGAATCCCAATGTTAATTTCGAATAAGCTCCGAGTCTGGTAGAACAGTGGAATAATCGAAACCTCATTGTGATTCGATAACAAATGAGGGACTAGACTGTTGGAATGGCAAATCTCGGCAGGAGTGATATGCCATTCTCGGCCATACCCGGCATTGAGAGACGGGACGCCGACTGGGCCCGAATCTCCGAATGCCCGAATCGAGCCGAGCGACAAGCCACAACTCGGACGGTACTTACAACTCGCGGCAGAGATCGCCGAGATTTGCGATTCCAACAGTCCAGTCCTTTATTTGTTATCGAATCTCAATGAGGTTTCGATTATTCCACTGTTCTACTAGTCTCAGAGCTCATTCGAAATTAACATTGAGATTCCTATGTTTCCATTATTTTATTCCAGATCTGTATGAGTGGAATTATGTGTTCGTGGGAGATTCGCGAAATGAGTGAAAACCTATAATCCAAAAATGATTTTCATTCGATAAAATCATCTGCAAGATATTTTTTGATATTACAGTTTTTAAAGGATTTTCAACAGGCTAGATTTTTTCAACCGAGCCGAGAAAAAAATAGTAAGACAAACAGTGTTTTCCTTACCTCAAAAATCTTCCGTAACAAGAAATGTACAAGTCAAAGACTCGCCCTTTATATTCAGCAGAAAATTTATTTTGGGGTTAATAATTACAGAGAAAAACGACATTCAACCAACTCTATATTTTCCCTTGTAGGGTATGATCATCTCACAAATTATTGAACTTGATTACCGCGACACCTGTGGAACTGGGGTGCAGCTTGGGGGTCTCGTTTCGGAAAAAAATTTCATTCAATTCCTATAGAGTTTCATTCTGTCCTCAATAATATGCTGGAACATTTTCATTTTAATATACGTGCATGGTTATTTATTCGTATCATATAATACAAATGCCAAAGTACTGGTATTTAGTTTACATAGTGATCTTTGGTATTTTATTTATGATCGAAAAAATTTTCAAAGCAGTATTCTTTCATACACATATATTTCAAATTCAAAAACTGCCTCATCGACCATTGATGCAAGGAAATATTTTTTCATGAAATATTACAGCATTTAAAAAGGAAGAATATTTGTCCACTTGAAAAAGCTCAATGTCAACTTAAAACTATTAAAACATTTCATAACCGGAACAATATTATAGTGATCAAAAACTCTGATTCGACGAGAATGATTAAAATATATTCATCATAGAATATAACTAAATATTTCACCTAAATACCATAGAAAAACTTTTGTCCTCAAAATTGGCTTAGCTGTTTCTTGTAT